>CM045995.1:113768047-114368047 GCA_025175895.1 Wurfbainia villosa | reverse complement strand
GAGCTATGCATCATTACATTGCATGCATCTTGTATTTGGAGTCTCCTTGTGGTTGAGAGCAGTCGTCGGTCATCTTGCCTCCCGACCACTCGGGGTAGTGGTTCTGCGAGGTTGAGGCGAGCATTGTTGTGCGTCGTTCTCGGTCACTAAGGATGGTGGTACACGGAGATCGCACAGCCCTTTGTGCGGAGTGGTAGTTAGCGCACTCACCCACTATAGACGGTGGTCGTGTGATGTGCAGTTGTCCTGGGTGCGGTGCTCGTCTACTCATGGGTAGGGATGGAGCGGCTAGCAGTAGGGACCCCGTGTGAGTAGCATATAGCTCTATGGCGTCTAGCTTCTGTTTCATACTACCCAACTCGGTCACTCGAGAGTGGTGGCGGCTGGAGTCGGGATAGTTGTCATGTCGTGCCACCTAGGCCATACTGGGGTCGTGGTAGCGAGTTGGGTGCACAGGCATGACCATGCATATGCATTGCTGATATATATATATATGTCTGCATGTATTCGATATATGTTTTACATATGCCTGTTAGATGTTGCATTTGGTTGCTGCATATGATTGTACATCATGCTACATGTCATTTGCATTTTTTTATATACTGTTGTGTGTGGAGCATGAGTATGTTTTGGTTTAGACTGTCGCATGTTATTTGGATTATGCTATGATATACCTGTTTAGGATGTTATAGGTCATGTGGACGGCAGACCGTCAGGTATGTACATTATTTTATGTCAGTTGATTAGTTTAGTGTATGCTATGAGTATGACCGTATCTGTAGTTACTGGTTACTATGTTGAGTACTGTATGTATGATGGACTCATGCTGCATACCTGTAGATCTTCACATGTATACTTGTAGATCTTTATACCCTGTATGTTGTTCATGCACTTCTATATATTACCCTTGAGTTTTATACTCACCACCCTGGACCCTGAGTTTCCTGTCGCCCAGGTAGTAGATAGAAGACTTCGGCATGGACTTGGAGCATTGCCACCTGATCCCATCTCGCCGCTTTTCCGAGGGTTTTGTTTCCTATCGCATGTATCTTTATATGGACTTCTACTGTTATTGGAGATCGTGCTGTATTTTTCTTTTATGGTATTCAGTATGAGATTCTATTTTTAGTATGGACGGATATACCGATATATGTATGTTGTTGAGTTTGTATTTTCATTGTGTTGGCTTCCGCTGTGATGTTATACATTTTCGATATGTGTTAGACTGGCTGCGACTTTTGTACCGTATTGGAATTGTCATAAGGGGGTGTCGTCCGTTGGCCGGACAGAGTCTACCTTGGGGCGTGACAATTTTATTGGTATCAGAGCTCTAGGTTGCGATGCCATGCAATAATGATTTTTGTCGGATTTTGGACCTCGAAAATCGTTTTGATTTGATTTGATTTCGATTTTGGTGAGATGGGATTGACAGCGGCGTGAGCTCCAAGTAGTACGAAGTAAGAAATCTTGACACTTAATATTTTCTGGCAAGATATTTATATAAGTCGTTCATCAGGTGTGGACAGACGATATTATGGCACCTGTTCGGACTTGTAAGAGAGGTCGTCCATCTAAGCAACCTACTACCGGTGGACCTATTTGTTGGTGCAATCGGCCCAGGTCACGATTGACCAGGACTCGAGTTTGACTCGAGTGATGTTTTGATGTTTCGACAAAAACATATGACAATGTAATTGTCATGGGAAAGTCCAAGTGGAACACTTGGCATTTGGTAAAGTCCAAGTCTTGAGTACTTGACATGAAAAGTCCAAGTGGGACACTTGGCACATGAAAAGTCCAAGCATGGGTCTTGGCAAGGTAAAGTCCAAGTCATGGGTACTTGGCATGAAAAGTCCAACATGGGTTGGCAAGGAAAGTCCAAGTGGAACACTTGGCATTTGGGAAAGTCCAAGTCTTGAGTACTTGACATGAAAAGTCCAAGTGGGACACTTGACACATGAAAAGTCCAAGCATGGGTCTTGGCAAGGTAAAGTCCAAGTCATGGGTACTTGGCATGAAAAGTCCAACATGGGTTGACAAGGAAAGTCCAAGTGGAACACTTGGCATTTGGGAAAGTCCAAGTCTTGAGTACTTGGCATGAGAAGTCCAAGCATGGGTCTTGGCAAATGAGAAGTCCAAGCATGGGTCTTGGCAAATGGAAAGTCCAAGCATGGGTCTTGGCATGGAAAGTCCAACATGGGTTGGCAAGGGAAAGTCCAAGCATGGTCTTGGCATGGAAAGTCCAACATGGGTTGACAAGGGAAAGTCCAAGCATGGTCTTGGCATGGAAAGTCCAACATGGGTTGGCAAGGAAATTCCAAGCATAGTCTTGGCATGGAAAGTCCAACATGGGTTGGCAAGGGAAAGTCCAAGCTTGAGTCTTGGCATTTGAGAAGTCCAAGGGTTTGATATTGGCAGCGTAAAGTCCAAGCGGGAGTCTTGGCAGCATAAGACCAATGGTTGGTGGCGTAAAGTCCAAGCGGAGTCTTGGCGGCGTAAGTCCAATGTGCCTTGGCGGTGTAGACACCGTTAGCATGACATAGCCGAGGGAAGCACCTGGAGGCTAGCGCGATGGATGAACAAGTCATGGATGACTTGGAGGGATCCGAGAGGCGTGAGGCTGATGGAGGTGGCTAGAAGGCTTAGGTCTAGGCTAAGGGTGGTCTAGCAAGTATGAGAGCACCATACTTGGGTTAAAACCTCATTCTTGAGGTTGGCGACCGGGCATTATGGCCGGCCTGACCGCGTGAGTCGACTTGAGTTCGACCGCCACTGAGGTCGAAATGCTCGCAATGATCGCCGAGGGATGGCTGATCGCCGTCAGTGTCGAGCACGAACGCTCCGTAGCCGATCGCGGCCGATTGACGGCGTTGGCGCGATCGCCAATGTTGGCGGGCCGATCGCCAATGTTGGCGGCCGATCGCTAAGAGTCCCGCTGGAACTTGTCCAACGCGTGGATTGAGCCGTTGTCTCAGCCTACAGTGGCAAACAATCGGGACTTATGATAATGATCGCTAGGCGGAAATCCAGCCCGATGAAGGATAAAAGCAGCTGTTCGTGGAAGGCTCAAGAATCAGATTTTTAGGAGCTTTGGTGAGGCGATTTGAAGGCGATTTGCAGGTGCATTTCAGGGTCCTTTAAGCTCATCCAAGCAACCAACAAGCAAGCGCTCAAAACCCTAGTTTGTAAAGTGTTCTTTACATTTCCTTGTATTTTGCTTGTATTTTTGTGTATTACTTATTGTAATCCATTGTACGAGGTTTCTCCACCTCCGACTTGTTGTCGAGAAGGAGTTTATTGATTAGTGATTGCATTGACATCGCTAGAGCTCTTTAGAGCTCAATCCGTGGAGTAGGAACCGTGTGGTTCCGAACCACGTTATATCTTTGTGTTCGTGATTGTTGTATTTCATTATTGCTTTTATTATTTCTATTCCGCTGCGCATAACGAATTTTGTAGAGACGATCGCGAACGAATTCCATCTTCGTACGGTCACAGCGCTATTCACCCCCCTCTAGCGGCGTCAAATCCCCAACACTATTGATCAGGAAGAGCCACGACAGACTCCTACCAGAGGTTCAGAACCTCAAGAGCCAGATGTACCCCCGACTATGCCGACTTCTACGGATTCTAGTTGGGTCAGAGTCAAGGCACGTATACCTGTGTTAGCGCGTTCAGCCAAGGACCGATTTACATTGTTCCGAGGCGAGTCTGATCCCTGGATTGCCCGGACCTAGTTGGATAATCTTGAGGATACTTTTGAGTTCATGAGTTGCACGGATGAGGAAAAGGTGGGTCTGGCGGCATATCATCTTCGAGATCAGGCGACTACATGGTGGAAGATGCAGAAGACGTTACTCGGAGAGCATGAGATCACATGGTCTGATTTCCGAGATGTCTTCTGGAAGCAGTATTTCCCTTCTGCATTTGCCACAGCTCGTCGTCAGGAATTCTTCACTCTTAAGCAGGGCAATCGGTCAGTCATGGAGTATAATGCGGAGTTCACCCGACTCGCGGAATTTTGTCCACATTTGGTAGCACAGGATGGGGATCGAATGTTCCAATTTATGCAGGGTTTGGCTGCGTATATTCGGGCCAAACTATCGGGATCTTCTATCAGCTCCTATCGAGAGGCACTAGATCGGACGATATCTATTGAGGTGACTTCTCAGCAGATCGCAAAGGAGAGAGAGTTGGAAAAACAGATGAACCAGGGAAAGCAGCGGAAATCTGATGCGACTACTGAGACCCAGAGAAAGCAAGATCAGAGTGGGGCTTCTCGAGGTACTTCAGAGGGATCATCTAGGGCACAGAAAGGGAAGCGACCAGCTTCTGAACAGTCTGGAGGTTCTCAGAAGAACCGTAAGAGCGGACGACACATGGCTAGATGCTATAGATGCGGGTCAGGAACCCACCACATTTCAGAGTGTCCCTTGGACCGGAGTGTTTGTTATTACTGCAAGCATCCAGGACACACTAGTCGAGAATGTACTCTGAAGGCATAGCTAGAGGGTTCAATTCCAAAGAAGGGAAAGAGATCGACATCATCACGAGGTCGGACTTAGGACGCAGATGCATGGTCAGAGACAGACACTACCTCCTACAGCCCAGATATATCATATACATGGGAGTGACTCTTCCGGGATGCCAGCGACGATTCATTATACTCCAGCTCCAGAGGGTTATTATTCTGGGCCACCTACTCAGCGATACCTACCGGCCAGCTCTCAGGGATATATTATACCTGCGCGGTAGAGTCAGCCTCCAGCAGTAGCATCACAGAGCAAGACTCATCCTGAGTGGAGGCATTCTACTATTATATCGGAAGCGCAGCCGCCGCATGTGGAGACTGGACAAGTTTATGCCATTACCAGAGAGGACGCTTAGCGGGCCAAGGGATCGGTCATTCGGGGTATGATTTCGATTTATTCTATACCTGCAGATACTTTGATTGATACTGGTAGCTCGCATTCCTTTATATCTAGTATATTTCTGAGAAAAATTGGGAGAATCCCTATGATTCGTTCTTGCGGATTAGCGGTATCATTACCATCGGGCGAGGTTCTGACCAGTCATCAAGTAATCAAAGGTTGTCCGTTGGATTTCGAGGGACATATACTTACGGTGGACCTTCAGGTGCTAGATATGGTTGAATTCGATATTATACTCGGAATGGATTGGTTGGCTACATACTGTGCTACAGTGGATTGTAAGGATAGAGTAGTGACCTTCCGACCACCAGATCAGCCTGCATGGGAATTCGTGGGTACCCGAGATGATGGAGTGTCCGTTATATCTGCACTTCAGGCTCGAAGATTATTGTCTCATGGTTGTCAGGGTTACTTAGTTTTTGGTCAAAGTGGAGAGTGAGGAGATACCACCTCTTTCCAGTGTGCGGGTAGTTCGTGAATATCCGGATGTATTTCTAGATGAACTTTCGGGCTTGCCACCTCCGAGGCAAGTGGAATTCGCGATAGAGGTAATCCCAGGGACCGCACCGGTATCGAAGGCTCCTTACCGAATGGCACCGAAAGAGCTGAGTGAGCTTAAGATACAGCTGCAAGAGTTATTGGATAAGGGATTTGTTCGTCCTAGTGTTTCACCTTGGGGAGCTCCGGTGTTGTTCGTTAAAAAGAAAGATGGATCTTTGCGGTTATGTATTGATTACCGACAACTAAATGCAGTGACCGTTAAGAACAAATATCCACTGTCGAGGATAGAGGATTTGTTTGATCAGCTCAAGGATACTTGCGTGTATTCCAAGATTGATCTGCGATCAGGCTATCATCAGCTGAGAGTAAGAGACGAGGATGTTCAGAAGACAGCGTTCCGCGTGCGTTATAGACATTACGAGTTTCTAGTGATGTCATTTGGTCTTACTAATGCTCCAGCTGCATTTATGGATTTGATGAACCGGGTATTCTTGAGGTACTTGGATCAGTTTGTTATCGTATTCATAGATGATATCTTGATATATTCTCGTTCTGAGGAGGAGCATGAGCACCATCTTCGGATTGTATTAGAGACGTTACGACGAGAGCATTTATATGCCAAGTTCAGTAAGTGCGCTTTCTGGCTATCTTCTGTGGGATTTCTTGGACATGTGGTATCTAGCAGAGGTATTTTAGTTGATCCCCAGAAAATCGAAGCGATTACTAGTTGGGAGCAACCAAAGTCAGTTCAGGAAGTCCGTAGTTTTCTTGGATTGGCCGGGTATTACCGTAGATTTGTGGAGGGATTTTCCCGTATAGCCACACCACTCACTCGCTTGACCCGGAAAGGGGTAAAGTTTGCTTGGTCAGAGGCGTGTGAGTCCAGTTTTCAGGAGCTTAAGTAGCGACTAGTTTTTGCACCTGTGTTAGTGATTCCTTCTTCTTGCGATGGGATGGTACTGTATACTGATGCTTCTTTCCAAGGATTGGGAGCAGTTCTGATGCAGTTCGATCGTGTAGTATCTTATGCCTCCCGTCAGCTTAAGGATCATGAGAGGAATTGTCCCACGATCCGAGCTAGCACATTATTTTTTCGCTAAAGATATGGAGACATTATCTATGTGATTACTTTTGAGATCTATACGGACCATAAGAGTTTGAAATATCTTTTCACTCGAAGAATTGAATCTTAGACGAGCGATGGATGGAATACCTAAAGGATTATGATTGCACTATTCAAGATTCATCCGGTAAAGCTAACGTTAGCAGATGCACCGGTAGGAAGTCCCGTGGGATTCGCCATCATTTGACCGTAGATCGATCTTGTTCGGACGTTCTCAGAGTTGGGGTTGTCTGAACAGGGTCAAACATCCCGGGGGATATTGGTATCTATGGTTGCCCAGTCTGCTATTATTGAGAGGATCAAGGAGGCACAGGCTAGCGATCAACATCTGTAGTTCTTATGCAGCACTATGGATTCAGGATGACAGACAGATTTCTCGTGTGACGAGACTGGAGTCCTCCGATTCCGAGGGAGATTATGTGTTCCGGACACACATCCGATTAAGGAGTTATTACGAGAGGCACATCACTCGAGATTTGCTATACATCCTGGCGGTACTCAGATGTATCAGGATTTGAGGCGTTTATATTGGTGGGATGGTATGAAGAGGGATATTGCGGATTTCGTCACTCGATGTTTTTGATGCGCCCAGTAAAGGCTAAACATCGAAACCCAGCCGGATTACATCTGAAGAATCCCAATTCCAGAATGGAAGTGGGAACATATTACGATGGATTTTGTTATGGGGTTGCCCAAAACTCGTAAAGGACATGATGCGATTTGGGTGATTGTGGATAGGTTAACCAAATCCGCTCATTTCCTTCCGATTCGTGAGACACATCCATTGGATCGACTAGCTGAGCTATACTGTAGAGAGATTGTCAGACTGCATGGAGTACCCTTGAGTATCATATCTGACAGAGATCCGCGTTTTACTTCACGATTCTGGCAGAGTCTTCAGCATGCTATGGGCACCGAGCTTCGTCTCGATCTGACATTTCACCGCAGAGCGGATGGGATAGTCCGAAAGCGTACTATTGGACTTCAGATCTTGCGTCATGGATTTGGAGGCGGTGGGAGGATCACGTCCACTTGGTGGAGTTTGCGTATAATAATAGCTATCACTCTTCCATTCGGATGGCTCCTTTGAGGCTTTATGCGGCCGACCCTCAAGTATTGTGGGAGGATGTTGGAGAAGCGGCTTATTTGGGCCCTCGAGTATTGAGACGATCACGAGTTAGTTCGTGTTATCAGACGACGATTGTCAGAGGCTCAGGATAGACAGAAAAGTTATGCGGATCGGAGGCGAAGACCTCTGGAGTTTGTTATAGGAGATCATGTATTTTTGCGTGTATCACCTACAAAAGGAGTTAAGAGATTCGGAATTAAAGGAAAGTTAGCACCACGCTACATTGGACCATTCGAGATATTGGAGCGGATTGGAGGTGTAGCATACCGGTTGGCTCTACCTTCGATGCTTGCGAGCGTCCATAACGTATTCCATGTGTCTATGCTGAGGAAATACATACCGTATCCGGATCATGTTCTGACGAAGGTGACGGTTCCACTCCAGCCTAATGCGACATATGAGGAGGTTCCTATGCGGATTCTTTGTCGCAAAGAGCGTCAGTTACGGAACAAAACCATCCGCCTTGTAAAGGTTGGATGGCAGCATCACACTGACGAGGAGGCTACGTGGGAGCTGGAGGATACCTTCCGAGCTCGATACCCTCACCTGTTCACATGAGGTATGTAGTAGTTCAAGAAATTTCTTGAGTTGATTACTGCATATAAGTACGGAAATTTAGGGACTAAATTTTATTAAGTGGGGGAGAATATAGTATACGAAAAAAAAAATCTTTGATTAACCCTTTAATTAATTGAGTTTAATTAGTAGATTAAGTGGGGTTAATTAGTGGAATGAAATTGGGTTTGGGCTGTAATGGGCTTAGGCTGAAATTGGGCTTGGGCTGTAATGGGCTTGAAGTTTGTAATGGGCTTAATTTGAAATTGGGATTAAGAAGTGAAATTGGGCTTGAGTGTGGGCTTATGGGCTTGGGTTTGGATTAGACTTGGATTTGGATTGGTGACTAAGCGAATCCGTGAGCGACATTAAAAAGTCGGAGCAGACCCATTATTGCGATCCGATCCCATTTCTTCTTCTTAGCGTCATTTCTCTGCTCGTGACTTAGTCGCAGACCTCCACTCGTCGGCGTCTGAGGCGGCTTCAGTGCTTGGATTGATCTCCGTGGGGATCAAGGGAGTTCGCTGGGAAAAAGCGGTTTCGACTCCCAGATCAATGGTCGTTGTCGCGGCAGCAAGCTGCCATCGAAGGTAAGGATCGAGTGTCGTTTTCCCTTCCGAGTTTAAGATTTGCTGCTAGCTGTGGTTTTCGGTTTTATCTTAGATCTGTGGTGGGATGGCAGTGATCGGAGTTTGGATTTGTTCGGCGAGCAGCCGGGATTGAGGAAATTACGCTACCGGTGGAGTTTAGAGTTGGTAAGATGGATCTAACCTAATAATTGTCATCTGTGGTATTCGTGTGAGTTGGGATTAGATCCGTTTGGTTGTCCGTTTCACTGTTGGTAGCTTGAATTGTGTTAGGGCTGGAGATCCTTCGGTGAGCAGAGGTCGAGCAGAAGTGGACTGTTGGAGGATTTACAGGGTTGGTAAGTTTCAATCCTTTATCCTTCGTTGTTCTGCCGTGTGAAAATTCTATGTGTATTGGTGTTGTCGATTGATGCCATGAATCGGGAATTCTATTTGTGGTGTGTTGATGGTTAGGAAATCGCAGTTGTGATTTAGATGTTAATCTGTGATTTGATTAGTATCATTTCTACTGATCTGGTGTAGATCTGTGTTCTGCCAATGGGTTGTTTGGGTGTATGGATTGAATGGTGGAAAGGTAGAGTATAATCTCTGTTTTTCCTTTGATTGTTTTGTGTAGGAAATCGGTAGATTATGGTGTTTGTATTAGCAGTTGGCTTAGTTGGTCAGATACCTCTTGGGGGGTTGTTTCGGTTGAGATCGATTTCATTTGTATATAGCTGTGAGTTGCGGTGGACGATGGAGCTTCCATGGCGGTGATCGAAGGTGTGTGTATGTGAATTGATTGGATGCGGAGATTGTGGATTTGGTCTGTTATTGTGAATTTGAGTTGCCGATGAGTGGTTGGGTTTGTTGTTTCGGGTATTGGTTACGCTCGGTTAATATTAGTTGATATCTGACCTATTGGGATTTAGAGATCTTAGTGTATTGGATTGTATTGGTTATGCTTTGTTAAGGAGATGTGATGAAGGTAGTCTATATTGTTGGGAGTATTGTTTAGATCTATATAAATTTTAATTGATCTATGTAGTGTATCGGAGTGGGATAGTCGGAGTGGTTAAAATGGCTCCGGGAAAAGAATACGAATATAAAATGAACTAGTATGTTGTTCGTATAGGTATCGGTGATTTGCACTTAACCGTAATTTGTTACTATTGTGCAGGTTTGGGATACGAAGTAGGTCCGCAGCCGTGAGGATTATTCGAGCTTTGTATCAGGTGGGTAATATCTACCTGGTCCGGTAGTTTGATCAATTCCAGTGCTTGACATTATATATATGTTTATACCTGTTTATCTTAAATCCACTCTTATTTAATCATATGCTTGTACTGCCTTTGACCTTTAAGATATATACTCTGTTACTTCATTGATTATCTAGCACGGATAGGAACTATAAAACCCTATTATGTGTTAGCTGATAGATGTTCAGTAAGTACATGTGGTTAGGGTTATCTTTATGACCTCAGATTGGGTTACTGGGTTGCATCACTAGGTTAGGTGATGAGTCCAAATTATGTGGTGGGTCGTTGTATCGTACACATATCAGTGTGATAGCTTGACGGATCTATTTATCTGTACATAGGTAAATAGGTTGTGATTACGGATTAGTCGTCCTTGCATGGTTGACTTTTGGTTGACTAGGTCTCCCCGTGAGTTAGGGAGTGTTACGAGGATTTGTGTGTGAGCTATGCATCATTACATTGCATGCATGCTGACGATTGAGTCTCCCTTGTGGTTGAGATGGGTCGTCAGTCATCTTGCCTCCCTGTCCACTCGGGGTAGTGGTTGTTGGGTTAAGGGCAGAGCATTGTTGTGCGTGCCGTTTTCGGCCACTAAGGATGGTGGTAGCTGGAGATGCGCACTTGGCCATTGTGCGGAGTGGTAGTTAGCGCACTCACCCACTATAGACGGTGGTCGTGTGATGTGCAGTTGTCCTGGGTGCGGTGCTCGTCTACTCATGGGTAGGGACGAAGCGGCTAGCAGCAGGGACCCCCGTGTGAGTAGCATATAGCTCTATGGCGTCTAGCTACTGTTTCATACTACCCAACTCGGTCACTCGAGAGTGGTGGCGGCTGGAGTCGGGATAGTTGTCATGTCGTGCCACCTAGGCCACACTGGGGTCGTGGTAGCGAGTTGGGTGCACAGACATGACTATGCATATGCATTGCTGATATATATATATATATATATCTGCATGTATTCGATATATGTTTTACATATGCCTGTGAGATGTTGCATTTGGTTGCTGCATATGATTGTACATCATGCTACATGTCATTTGCATTTTTTTATATACTGTTGTGTGTGGAGCATGAGTATGTTTTGGTTTAGATTGTCGCATGTTATTTGGATTATGCTATGATATACCTGTTTAGGATGTTATAGGTCATGTGGACGGCAGGCCGTCAGGTATGTACATTATTTTATGTCAGTTGATTAGTTTAGTGTATGCTATGAGTATGACCGTATCTGTAGTTACTGGTTACTATGTTGAGTACTGTATGTATGATGGACTCATGCTGCATACCTGTAGATCTTCACATGTATACTTGTAGATCTTTATACCCTGTATGTTGTTCATGCACTTCTATATATTACCCCTGAGTTTTATACTCACCACCCTGGACCCTGGGTTTCCTGTCGCCCAGGTAGTAGATAGAAGACTTCGGCATGGACTTGGAGCATTGCCACCTGATCCCATCTCGCCGCTTTTCCGAGGGTTTTGTTTCCTATCGCATGTATCTTTATATGAACTTCTACTGTTATTGGAGATCGTGCTGTATTTTTCTTTTATGGTATTCAGTATGAGATTCTATTTTTAGTATGGACGGATATACCGATATACGTATGTTGTTGAGTTTGTATTTTCATTGTGTTGGCTTCCGCTGTGATGTTATACATTTTCGATATGTGTTAGACTGGCTGCGACTTTTGTACCGTATTGGAATTGTCATAAGGGAGTGTCGTCCGTTGACTGGACAAAGTCTACCTCGGGGCGTGACAGGAGTGCTCCTCCACAGCTACACCAGATGCAGACTGCAATCGAAGGTACCCTGATCAGTCAAGGGAGATTGGAAGCCCCGTCCAGTTATGACAGATGCCAGAGTATTCTCTCTCACCCAAGAAGATGTGGTGAACGCTTCTACGGTTGTCACAGGTCAGATATTTATTTTCTGTTAGCATGCTACTGCATTATTTGATACTGGGGCAACACCCTCGTTTGTTTCTACACCCTTCACTGGAAAGATAGACATGTCACCACAAACTTTGGATCACAAGTTCTTAACCACTCTGCCATCGGGAGAAGTAATGCCCTCCACTCATATGCTGCGAGCCGCACCCATCAGAATTGCAGACAGAGAACTCTACTGTGATCTGATAGTGCTCGACATACAGGATTATGATATTTTATTAGGCATGGATTTCTTAAGCAAGTATGGTGTGTCGATCGAGTGCCGTAAAAGAAAAGCGGTCTTCCAGCCGGAGGCAGAACCTATGTTCGAATTTATTGGAGAGCCAAGGAGAAGAATCGAAAAATTTCTATCAGCTCTACAAGTACGCAAGATGTTAGATAGTGGATGCACTGGGTTTCTAGCACATATGGTCGATACCAGTCAAGCCAAGGACCAGAAGCTAGAAGATGTCAGAGTTGTATGCAACTACCCAGAGGTATTCCCCGATGAACTACCAGGGTTAGCCCCAGATAGAGAAATTGAATTTGAGATCGAATTGATCCCTAGTACTAACCCGATCTCTAAAGCACCTTATCGTATGACACCGGCTGAATTGAAGGAACTTCAGGGACAGCTACAGGAGTTACTCGACAAGGGACTTATTCACCCAAGTCGCTCTCCATGGGGAGCTCCAGTGCTGTTGGTGAAGAAGAAAGATGGGTCTATGCGAATGTCATGAACTCTGCGAATAATGTGACGATCAAGAATCGGTACCCTCTACCGCGGATTGATGACCTGTTCGACCAGTTAAAGGGTGCCACCGTCTTCTCTAAGATTGACCTAAGTTCTGGCTATCATCAAGTAAAAGTGAAATCAGAGGATATACCAAAGACAACCTTCCGAACAAGATACGGACATTACGAGTCCGTAGTTATGCCCTTCGGAGTGACGAATGCACCTGCTTTGTTCATGGATTTGATGAATCGGGTATTCTCGGCATTTCTCGACAAATTTGTAATCGTTTTCATCGATGATATACTGATATACTCGAGAACCCTCAAAGAGCATGCAGAACACCTAGAGATGGTATTACAGATTCTTCGGGAAAAGCAGCTGTATGCAAAGTTCTCCAAATGCGAATTCTGGCTCAATCAACTATCATTTTTGGGTCATGTTATATCCAAGCACAGAGTGATGGTAGACCCAATAAAGATTGAAGCTGTGAGTAACTGGAACCGACCAAAGAATGCCAGCGAGATCAGAAGCTTTCTTGGGCTAACAAGCTACTACAGGAAGTTTGTAGAGAACTTCTCTAGAATTGCAGCCCCTATGACGGTCCTCACCAGAAAGAACAAGAAGTATGAATGGATGGACGCCTGCGAGAAGAGTTTCATGGAATTGAAAAGGAGACTGACCAGCGCTCCAATCCTTGCCCTTCCGGACAGTAACGAAGGCTTTGACATGTACAACGACGCTTCCAAGTTGGGACTCGGAGTTGTACTCATGCAAAATGGCAAGGTCATTGCCTATGCCTCTAGGCAACTCAAAGAACATGAAAGGAATTATCCCACTCACGATTTAGAGCTAGCGGCCGTGGTCTTTGCTCTCAAAACATGGAGGCATTATCTATATGAAGCTCAGTGTAGGATTTATACAGACCACCAGAGCCTGAAATATTTTTTCACACAGAAGGACCTGAACATGAGACAACGCAGATGGCTCGAGCTCGTCAAGGATTATGACTGTGAGATCTTCTACCATCCAGGAAAAGCGAACAAGGTGGCTGATGCACTCAGCCGGAAGTCCTGCGTCGCCTTGATGTCTCTATCTGTGTTATCTCGGCCCTTAGAAAAGGAGATTATGCGTTACGAGGTTGAAATCATTTTCAGACAGTTCTCGACCATGACAATAGCACCGACGCTGTTCGACGATATACTGGGAAAGCAAACCCGTGACCCGAGCATTCAGAGGATCAAGCAAGAGGTCCTAGAAGGAAAGGATGATGGGTTTCAGATTCTCAGCAAAGGGAATACTCTACCTCGTGGATCGCTTGTGTATTCCTCGATCACCCGCAATTACAGAAGATATTTGAGGAAGCTCACGGAACTCCTTATGCGATGCATCCCGAACCACCAAGATGTACCAAGACCAAAAGAAAATTCGGTGGTTCAAATGAAAAGATATGTGGCATGTCAAGAAAACCTACCAGAGGGTTAAAGCAGAACACCAGAGGCCTGGGGGAACACTGCAGCCGATCCAGATTCCAGAATGGAAATGGGAGGATATTTCTATAGATTTCATCTCAGGATTGCCCAAGACGACAAACGGATATGATGCTATATGGGTAATTGTGGACAGATTGATGAAGTCTGCCCATTTCTTAGCCATCAAGATGACCTATTCGACTAAGCAACTGGCTCAATTATATGCTAAGAAAATTATCAGATTACAGGGGATTCCTAATACCATCATTTCTGACAGAGATGGTCGCTTTATTTCTCATCTCTGGGAATGTGTTCAGAAGGCCCTTGGCACGAAGCTATTGTTCAGTACTGCCTTCCATCCTCAGACGGACGGACAGACCGAAAGGGTAAATCAAGTACTGGAGGATATGTTACGAGTTTGCGCCCTGGATTTCAAAGGGAGTTGGTGCCGATACTTATGCTTGGCAGAATTCGCCTACAACAATAGCTACCAAGCTACTATTGGAATGACGCCCTACGAGGCTCTATACGGGAGGAAATGTAGATCTCCTCTATGCTGGTACGAGGGTGGTGAAAAGAAGGGGATGAGACTCCAGACAGACTTCATTGACGACACCACCTGAGCTATACAGAACATCCGCCAAAGAATTGAGACTGCTTAGAGCCGGCAAAAGAGTTATGCAGATATGCGGCGTAGACCGTTAGAATTCGAAGTCGGGGATATGATATTCCTCAAAGTGGCCCCTATGAAGGGAGTGATGAGATTTGGAAGGAAGGGTAAGCTGAGTCCGCGCTACATGGGACCATATCCGATATTGAAGAGAGTTGGCAAGGTAGCTTACGAGCTAGAGCTGTCTCAAGAGATGTCGGCTATTCACAACGTGTTCCACATTTCGATGCTCAAGAAGTGCATTTCCAGTACGGACCAAGTGATCGTGTCACACCCCGAAGGAGTCCCCGCCAGACGAAAATCCGGCAGCATCTCTCCTGTACGGATGACAATGCCAATTTACATACAAGGCCTACATGGTCGCTATACATCGGTCAACACAACCGGAATCCAAACTCACACGCAGTTATTAAAATAGGCCTCTGGCCATCCACCAAAATAAATGCATAATATTTATCACAACTATACTTACCCCTTCTGCCATCTGGGCAGGAATACTCACCAAAACTAATCCAACAAAACCGAATAAAAGTCCATAAGGACACCAAAAATCCACGAATACAAATATCAACCACCAATCCTAAACATGTCTCTAATCAAAATCCAAATACCATAAAAACAAATATCCAAATCAGACATTTACGATGAGTGGGGTCCGTCAGCTGCACTCTCCTGACAGCTTCATCCTGAAATAGATATAAATCAACGAGGTAGGTTCAAAGAACTCAGCGGGTATAGTCAATATGCAAATAAGGCATAGCTAACAATAAAAATCATGTCAGTACGGTCTCATATATAGGGTAAGTAAGAAATAAATGCAAAAGGACTGTACTCACCTGAATCTCCTACTCTGATATAGGAGCAAGTGTCCTACAATAAGAGTCATCACCATATACAAACATGTATCCTGTATGCATGGCAATCATATGCAACATCCAAGGCATCAATACAATAATGCAGCAAACACAATACAAATGCAATCCGTGCAAAGTGCATGCCGTGCCAATGACATGGTCACCCCTGACGCCAGTCAGCCGCCTCACACGTGATGGTGAAGCCGAGTGGGTAGGGCTATGACAATCGCAGACTCTCGCCATCATCGCCATGAGTGACCGAGTGGACAGGATGTTGTCGAAGTACACCTATCCTCCTGCCCCAAACAGAGTGGGGGAGCTAAGCCCTCATCTCCCGGTGTTATAGACTAGAGGAGGGATCCCTGCCCGCTACCACGCTGCCTCATCGCTACCCATGAGCGGACCAGCGGAGCCTGACAGAGCAATTGCACACACCCTCCTGATGTACCACTAACCCATGAGTGGCAAGCAGGTGTTATGTAATCGTCATGGCTTAATAATAATGGAACTCGTCCCAAAGATGCAATCATGCAAAAATGGTGCATGATACTAAAGCATGTAAATCCTACTCAAAATACCTATCCGAATAATATGTACAATCAATATGTACATATCCCTAATCCATGTACTATGATCCAAATCAAACAGGGAAATATAATCATATCCTATCACATGCATGTATCAAGTAGGCACCAAAAGCATACTAGGCATATAAACATGAAAAATTATTGTAAGCTATCATAACTAGCATATCAACAATGACTATATCTAAGAGATAAGTAAAAATACCGCCTGAATATATATCCATAAAAAGAACCAAATCGTCATGACTGGGGACCTGCCTCTTGACCGAAACCTACATATAGCATAACTATAGTCAAGCACAAAAAGCAATTCAATGACAAATCGAATACTTAATCAATTTCGTTCATAACCCAATTGCCCCAAATCAATTTCCAATTCTCCAAAATTTTTCCAACTGTCTTAATAATCCTTTTCCTACCACAAATATCCATACAATTAATTTAGCCCACTAAATCAATTGATAAAAATTTTGATTAATTAATGATAAGCTAATTAATCAATTAAACCTGGATTATCCTGCATTTTAACAACCTAAGCCAAATAAATAAAATTTAATGGCTTTTAATTTATCCAATAATTGTACCAATAAATTTACCCAATTAATTTCTAATCAATTAACCTAATTCATCACCTACAAAAATATCCTTAAGATCAAACAATATCACCCAAATCCCATATCCTCCGAATACCATACCGATCAACCAAATAACATCAAAATCAGCCCAAATCGACCAATCAAGCTCACCCGCCCTAGAAATTCCATCGACAGCCGATATCCCCAACTCAATTTCTTAAATTCACAGTCGACACATCCACCCACAGCCCACTAATCGACTCTCACAGCCCGCTGACACCGATACACAATCAACCGAACAAAACCCCTAACTCAGATCGTCCAAAATAGGAAAAAGGGTCATCTCTTACCTGCTCTGGCGACCTCCGGCCAGAAATCAAAGCGAAAGGGAACAAAAGAGGCGCAGGTGGTCCGATGGCAGAGGACTCGGCGAGCACGGCTGTGGACGGCGCGAATAGGGCACCCACGGCGGCGGTCCGGTGACTGCAGGCGCGTTGGGGAAGAAGAAACAGCGGCGATGCGGCAAACCCATGGCAGCCTGAGCACCGGGAAGGCGAGCGTCGGCGGTGAGGAACCGACGAGGATCCTGTGGCCGGGGACTGTGGGTGGTGACGCGAAGAAGAGGGCTCGGCTGATGGTTGCGGTGGTTCGGACGACGAAGGGGAGCACGCGTCGGGGAGGCGGCGGCGAGCTCGCGTCGGGTGGCGGTGGGCTGCTAACCGCAACGAGGAAAGGGGCGCCGGTGAGAAGAAAGGTTGGCGTCGGGCGCGTGAAGGAACGGGCAACGCTCGGGGAAGAAGGGTGTCGCCGGCGAAGAAGAGGGCGCCGGCGGAAGTGGGCTCGCGAAAGGGGATGAGGGCGCCGACGGCAGTGGAATCCCAAAAGGAAACTGCTGAAAGAAGAAGAGAGTCGCGACGGGGAAAAAGAAAATGAAAATAGAAATTTAGGGTTTTCCTCGCGTATTAAACCCCTTAAATAGACTCCACAAAAGCCTATTTATTTAATCCCCGTAAAAATCTCGTACGGACTCCGTTTAAATCCAGAAAAATTCCGAAAAAATTCCTAAAATTCCCTAAAAATCTCGAAAAATTTTCAGGATTATTTTCTTAATTTTTTGGCCATTAATTTTACATTTTTAAATTTTCTAGTATTTAACATTCTCCCCCACTAATAAAAATTTGGTCCCCAAATTTCCTACTCAGATGCATAACGAGTAAGAAATACCACAAGTACTGAAAATATACCTCACGTACCTTAAGTAAACAAGTGGGGGTATTGAGCTCTGATCTTTTCCTCGAGCTCCCAAGTAGCCTCCTCGTCGGTATGGTGATTCCACCCGACCTTGACAAGTCGCACAACTTTGTTCCGCAACTGTCGTTCCTTGTAATCCAAAATCCGTACCGGAACCTCTGCGTAAGTAGCATCAGGTTGAATGGAACCTGACACATCTGATAGAATATTTGTAGAGTCTGGCACATACTTCCTCAGCATAGACACATGGAACACATCGTGAATACTCGTCAAAGATGGTGGTAACGCTAGACGATAAGCAACTGCTCCGATCCTCTCCAAAATCTCAAACGGACCAATATATCTAGGAGCTAGCTTACCACGGAGGCCAAATCTCTTCACCCCTTTCGTGGGTGAAACTCGCAGGAATACATGATCACCGATAGAGAACTCCAAAGGTCTCCGCTCACGACCGTGATAACTCTTCCGCGATCTCGCCTCGCATCCTACGTCTGATGGTACGGACCAACTGTGCCTCATGCTGAGCTCTCTGGGGTCCTAGCAACTGGGCCTCCCTAACCTCCTCCCAGAGGGTGGGTGTACGACACTGCCTACCATACAATGCCTCATACGGGGCCATTTGGATAGCCGAATGATAACTGTTATTGTAGGAAAATTCCACTAACGACAAATGATCCTCCCAGTTGCCTCCGAAATCTATAATACAGGACCTCAGCAAATCCTCTAGTGTCTGAATGGTCCGGATCGCCCATCTGCTCATGGATGGAAGGCAAGATTAAATCAAGCCGGTACCTAAAGCCTACTGCAGACTTTGCCAGAACCTAGACGTGAATCGGGGATCTCTATCTGATATAATGCTCAAAGGAACACCATGCAATCTGATGATCTCCCGACAATATAGCTCCGCCAAATGATCCAGAGAGTCCATCTTCCGAATCGATAAGAAGTGCGCAGATTTGGTTAGTCGGTCAACGACTACCCAAATCGCGTCGTGACCTTGACGTGTCCTAGGCAAACCCATCACAAAATCCATAGTAATATGATCCCACTTCCACTCAGGAATAGGAATCCTCTGAAGTAATCCAGCTGGTCTCTGGTGCTCAGCCTTTACCTACTGACAAATCAGACATCTAGCTACAAAATCCGCGATGTCCTTCTTCATACCGTTCCACCAATACAACCGCTTTAAATCTCGATACATGCAGGTTCCGCCTGGGTGGATCGCAAATCGAGAGCGATGTGCCTCCTGAAGTATCTCCTCCATAACCGGGTGAGGCTGAGGTACGCATAATCTGTCTCAGAAATAAATTATTCCTTCATCATCGCGGGTGAACTCAGTCTGCTGTCAAGAAGTTATCTGACTACCAATGAATCAGAATGCCGATCATCGCTCGAGCCTCCTGGACTCTCGTCCGGATAGACGACTGAGCAACCATGGTAACCAGAACACCCTGCTCTGTCGGTCCCTGCTCCTCAAGACTCAACTCAGAAAAACCCTGAATCAAATCCGTGACTAAAACTCGGAAGGAAGCTAAAGTCCCTCGGGACTTCCGGCTAAGTGCATCGGCAACCACATTGGCTTTCCCTGGGTGATAGCTGATGGTACAATCATAATTTTTCAAGAACTCCATCCATCTCCTCTGTCGGAGATTGAGTTCCTTCTGCGTAAACAGATATTTGAGACTCTTATGATCAGTAAGAATCTCAAACGTAATACCATATAAATGATGCCTCAAAATCTTCAAGGCAAAGATAATAGTGGCAAACTCTAAATCATGAACTGGGTAGTTTTTCTCATGGTCCTTCAACTGGCGAGAAGCATAAGAAACTACCCTGCTATGCTGCATCAATACTGTGCCTAAACCCTGTAGAGACGCATCTGTATAAAGAACGAAACCATCGTCCCCTGATGGTAATACCAGAATTGGTGCTGACACTAATCTTCTCTTCAACTCCTGAAAACTAGTCTCGCACGCCTCTGTCCACGTGAACTTCACGCCCTTCCTAGTAAGGCATGTCAATGGCATAGCAATGCTCGAGAAACCCTCAACGAACCGTCTGTAATAATCCAAGCCAGGAAATCGGAACCTCCGAATCGATTTTTTGCTCCCAACTGGTGACAACCTCGATCTTCTGAGGGTCAACTGAAATACCTCTACTCGAAACCACGTGTCCCAGAAAACCGACTGAGTGTAACCAAAATGCGCATTTATTGAACTTCGCATATAGCCGCTTCTGTCGGAGCCTATCTAGAACAAGACGAAGATGCTGCGCGTGTTCCTCCTCGGAACGAGAATAGACCAGAATGTCATCGATAAAAACAATGATGAACCGATCTAGGAAATCCATAAATTCACAGTTCATTAAATCCATGAATACCGCTGGAGCATTGGTAAGCCCAAATGACATTACCAAAAACTCATAATGTCCATATCTTCTGAATGTCAGAATCTCTAACCCTTAATTGATGATATCCGGACCGCAGATCAATCTTAGAATAGACTGATGTACCTCTGAGCTGATCAAACAAGCCCTCAATACGTGGCAGGGGATATTTATTTTTGATAGTGACAACGTTCAACTGCCTGTAGTCGATGCACAGTCTCATCGAACCATCTTTCTTCTTCACGAAGAGAACCGGAGAACCCCAGGGTGATACACTAGGGCGAATAAAACCTCTGTCCAAAAGTTCCTGGAGCTGAACCTTTAACTCATCCAACTCTCTCGGGGCCATACGATAAGGAGCTTTCGATGCCGGCGCCGTCCCAGGTATTAACTCAATCATGAACTCCACTTGCCTTCTGGGAGGCAGACCCAGTAACTCCTCTGGAAAAACATCTGGATACTCTCGGACAATAGAGATGTCCGCGATCTGAGAGTCACCACAGTCTTCTACATTGATCATAGATAATAGAAAACCCTGGCAACCGTACAATAAAAGCTTCTGAGCCTGAATCGTAGAAATGGTCGCTATACCGTCATCTCGGATGCCAGTGAAATCCCACGAGGGTTGGTTCGGAGGTTGGAATGTGACCACCCTCGTCTGACAATCAACGGTGGCATGATATGCTGATAGCCAATCCATGCCAAGGATAATGTCGAACTCGACTATGTCCAGTACCAATAAATCTACTGTAAGAATGATGTTACCAAAATCTAAGGGACAACCTCGAACCTCCTGGGTAACATCCAATGTATCGCCAGACGGTAGGGAGACGACTAATCTCTGTGATCTACTAGTAGGTAGTCTACCGATCTCTCTCATAAAAGTACGAGAAATAAACGAATGCAAACTACCAGTATCAACTAGCATAATAGCTGAAAATGCATAAAGTGAAACCGTACCATGAAATACAGATTCGTTGGCTCGCTGTGCATCCTCTCTGGTAATCGCATGAATCACGTCTCGGTGGAGGTGGAGGTGGAAAGGTGGTGCACGGGTACGGTCGTGAAGGCCGATATGAAGGCCGGTATAATCTACCGCGATCGTACTATATACCGGTTGCGTGGCACGATCTCGAACTAGTGGCGAAGGTTGCGGTACCGATATCAGACGTTCGCCGCTGCGAATGGTACTGTATCGATGCTGGCCGCATCGATCTGCATCGCGGCCCGAAATCAACCTCGCGATACTGCACGCATCGGTGTACTCATCCATGAATGCCATGGCGACTCGAAGAGGGAGCCGCCTCTGCGGGCGCTAAGGTCCGACCGTTGGCCCCTCTTTGAGTCCTGCATCGACGCAACGGTCCTCCCTGAATCGAAACCCCGGAAGCCACATGCTGAGCCTTCAACGAACAATCTCGGCCAGTGTCAGCAGCTTGCAATAATAGCAAACCGATCCCCTAAGGCGCAGGCTGAGATGATATGCTCTCTCGATCCACAATGAGTACAGTGGGTGTCACTAGTGGGCGGCCTCCGGCTCTGCTGAGAAGACCGGAGGGCTCAAATAAGATCGCCCGATTTACGAGGCGGCTAGATGCCCTGTAATGACTTTGACTGGCCGATCGCGACCACTTTCTCAGTAGTCCGTGGTTCCGGTCCGACTGTGGTTCTTTCACCGCTTTCTCTTCTGTCGATATTGACCCTCTGTTGAGCCTACTCGATAAACAAAGCTCTATCCAATGCCTCTGGGTAGGAAGAAGCGCCAAATCCGCCATCTTGACCGGAGATGCCCATCTAGTCCTCGAACAAATCAGATCACGCGTGATCTGGCCCTCAAAGAACTAACTCTGGACAAAACCTAGCTAACCGATTAAATTCTGTATTATACTCCATCACTGAGTGATTATTCTATCATAGACTCAGAAAATCCTGACATCGCATCATCTGATATGTTCGTGGGAAATACTGACTCTCAAAAGCCTCTCTAAATCTCGCCCAGGTAACCTGCTGCTCGCCAATAATCGAGCGCTGCATATCCCACCAGATCTCGGTCTCGCCTCGTAAATGGAAGGTCGCTAACTCGCTTTCTCCCACTCGGAGCAGACCATATAGTAGAAGGTACGCTCCATCGTCTCGATCCAAGACTGAGCCACGATCGGATCAGTCTCTCCGCTGAATAAAGTGAACCGACTTTTCATTGACTTTGCTAATCCTGGAATCTGAGCTCGTGCCGCAGCTACATTAGTAGGATAAGTAGGGGCCGACGCAGGAGCTGGTGAAACTACCATAGATGGAGGGTCGATCGCTCTCTAATGGGCCTATCGTCTGTCAGAGCAGTCCCATCAAGGGGGTGTTCGTGTAGTAGCAGGAGGTCTCCCACCGGGTACATCGATACTCCAAAAGGTGTATCTCGGAGGAGGAACCGCCGAGGACCGAGGATCCACGACTCCCGCAAAGACCATGTAGAACCTAACCGATCAACATGCTCACCTCGAGATCTCTCCGCAAGTCGGCCGCCAAAGATCTCACTGTCTCTTCGTGGCCGCCCAAGATCAAGGCTCTCTGCAGAGCACGCCACCTTCGCCTCATATCTGTTAAATTAATACAGATATTACCACAAATAAAAATATATCAAATTTATCAACATACCTATTTCACCGTAAGGAGAGGTCCCGTAGCCGCCAAAACCCCATATTAACCTCGTCGAAAATCCTCGAATTTCCGAAACATAAAAATCGCCGAAAATCCATACAAATCCAAAATTTTCCAGATTACCTCGCAAAACCTGCCAATACATGGCGAAAAAAATCCAAAAACCCCTAGGAACTTGAAAACCTAGGCGCTCTGATACCAAATAAATTGTCACGCCCCGAAGGAGTCCCCGCCAGACGAAAATCCGACAGCATCTCCCCTGTACGGGTGACAAAGCCAATTTACATACAAGGCCTACACGACCGCTATACATCGGTCAACACGACCGGAATCCAAACTCACACGCAGTTATTAAAATAGGTCTCTGGCCATCCACCAAAATAAATGCATAATATCTATCACAACTATACTTACCCCTTCTACCATCTGGGCAGGAATACTCACCAAAACTAATCCAACAAAACCGAATAAAAGTCCATAAGGACACCAAAAATCCACGAATACAAATATCAACCACCAATCCTAAACATGTCTCTAATCAAAATCCAAATACCATAAAAACAAATATCCAAATCAGACATTTACGACGAGTGGGGTCCGGCAGCTGCACTCTCCTGATAGCTTCATCCTGAAATAGATATAAATCAACGGGGTAAGTCCAAAGAACTCAGCGGGTATAGTCAATATGCAAATAAGGCATAGCTAACAATAAAAATCATGCCAGTACAGTCTCATATATAGGGTAAGCAAGAAATAAATGCAAAAGGACTGTACTCACCTGAATCTCCTACCCTGATATAGGAGCAAGTGCCCTACAATAAGAGTCATCACCATATACAAACATGTATCCTGTATGCATGGCAATCATATGCAACATCCAAGGCATCAATACAATAATGCAGCAAACACAATACAAATGCAATCCGTGCAAAGTGCATGCCGTGCCAATGACATGGTCACCCCTGACGCCAGTCAGCCGCCTCACACGTGATGGTGAAGCCGAGTGGGTAGGGCTATGACAACTGTGCACTCTGCCATCACTGCTCATGAGTGACCGAGTGGACAGGATGTTGTCGGAGTACACCTATCCTCCTGCCCTAAACAGAGTGGGGGAGCTAAGCTCTCATCTCCCGGTGTCATAGACCAGAGGAGGGATCCCTGCCCGCTACCACGCTGCCTCATCGCTACCCATGAGCGGACCAGCGGAGCCTGACAGAGCAACTGCACACACCCTCCTGATGTACCACTAACCCATGAGTGGCAGTGTGTGTAGGCCATGTAACTGGCTGCGGGCTTAATAATAATGGAACCCCGTCCAGCCAGCATGCAATCATGCAAAAATGGTGCATGATACTAAAGCATGTAAATCCTACTCAAAATACCTATCCGAATAATATGTACAATCAATATGTACATATCCCTAATCCATGTACTATGATCCAAATCAAACAGGGAAATATAATCATATCCTATCACATGCATGTATCAAGTAGGCACCAAAAGCATACTAGGCATATAAACATGAAAAATTATTGTAAGCTATCATAACTAGCATATCAACAATGACTATATCTAAGAGATAAGTCAAAATACCGCCTGAATATATATCCATAAAAAGAACCAAATCGTCATGACTGGGGACCTGCCTCATGACCGAAACCTACATATAGCATAACTATAGTCAAGCACAAAAAGCAATTCAATGACAAATCGAATACTTAATCAATTTCGTTCATAACCCAATTGCCCCAAATCAATTTCCAATTCTCCAAAATTTTTCCAACTGTCTTAATAATCCTTTTCCTACCACAAATATCCATACAATTAATTTAGCCCACTAAATCAATTGATAAAAATTTTGATTAATTAATGATAAGCTAATTAATCAATTAAACCTGGATTATCCTGCATTTTAACAACCTAAGACAAATAAATAAAATTTAATGGCTTTTAATTTATCCAATAATTGTACCAATCAATTTACCGAATTAATTCCTAATCAATTAACCTAATTCATCACCTACAAAAATATCCTCAAGATCAAACAATATCACCCAAATCCCATATCTTCCGAATACTATACCGATCAACCGAATAACATCAAAATCAGCCCAAATCGACCAATCAAGCTCACCCGCCCTAGGAATTCCACCGACAGCCGATATCCCCAACTCAATTTATTAAATTCATAGCCGACACATCCACCCACAGCCCGCTGACACCGATACACAATCAACCGAACAAAACCCCTAACTCAGATCGTCCAAAATAGGAAAAAGGGTCATCTCTTACCTGCTCCGGCGACCTCCGGCCAGAAATCACAGCGAAAGGGAACAAAAGAGGCGCGGGCGGTCCGGTGGCTGCAGGCGCGTTGGGGAAGAAGAAACAACGGCGATGCGGCAAACCCACGCGGCCTGAGCACCGGGAAGGCGAGCGTCGGCGACGAGCTCGCGTCGGGCGGCGGTGGGATGCCGACCTCAACGAGGCAAGGGGCACCGACGAGAAGAAAGGCTGGCGTCGGGCGCGTGAAGGAACGGGCGATGCTCGGGGAAGAAGGGTGTCGCCGGCGAAGAAGAGGGCGCCGACGGAAGTGGGCTCGCGAAAGGGGATGAGGGCGCCGGCGGCAGTGGAATCCCGAAAGGAAACTGCCGAAAGAAGAAGAGAGTCACGGCGGGGAAAAAGAAAAAGAAAATAGAAATTTAGGGTTTTCCTCGCGTATTAAACCCCTTAAATAGACTCCACAAAAGCCTATTTATTCAATCCCCGTAAAAATCTCGTACGGACTCCGTTTAAATCCAGAAAAATTCCTAAAATTTCCTAAAAATCCCGAAAAATTTCCAGGATTATTTCCTTAATTCTTTGGCCATTAATTTTACATTTTTAAATTTTCCAGTATTTAACAGATCGAGCCACAAACAGTGCAAGTTCATGAGGACCTGAGTTATGAAAGTCGGCCTATCCAGATATTAGACCGAGAAGTCAAGAGGCTAAGGAATAAAGAGGTGCCCTTAGTAAAGGTCCTGTGGCAAAATCAACGGTACGAAGAAGCTACCTGGGAACGCGAGGAGGACATGAAACAGAAGTATCCGGAATTGTCCTAAGTTTCGAGGATGAAACTTTTAAAAGGTATGAAGGATTGTAATGCCCGTAAAATTCCTAGCAATTTTACAAGAATTTTTGCATGATTATAATGGGCTTTATGTGGGCTCTTTCAAAAATAAAAGAAAATGAGCCAAAAAGGAATGCAAGGCCTAGGAATTGAACCCCAAACCTCTAGTAGATAGCTAAGCCCTAAAGATGCATCCAATAACCAGAAGCCCAACAGGGTTGTACTATTAGAGGAATATGGGAAATTATAGTTAGGGGTAAGGGAGACTAAGGGACACTTCAAGTGAATAAATAGGGGGAATGAGGAGACAAGAGAAATCAAGTTTGGCATCTTCTCTTCCTCTTCTTCTTCCTCACCAAAATCCACTCCTCTTCCCTTCCATTTTTTCCGAGAGCTAGACAAGCAAGAAGAAGGTTCTAGGTTGGCATCCCTTAGGTTATCTTCAAACTAATAGCAAAGCGAAGGATGTAAGTATCCCCTCACCTGCATACAAGTAGTTTTTTTGATTGATGTATTGTGTCGACCTCTTCTTGAACCATTCAGCCAAGCCCCTTGTTTGAGTTTTCAATGAAGATCCATGCCAAACCTTGTATGAACATGATGAAGATAGGATGCTAGATGGATTAGGTTAAGTGCTTGATCCTCAAACCCCTCCAAGACTCTCGGCCAAGTCCATCTAGACCCCTAAGGTGTTTTTCTATGTTATGTTTTGGATGAGTACATGATGACTTTTGGTGTTAGATGAAGATAACATGCTCTATGCTAGGTTTTAAATGAGTTCATGCCATGTTTGATGTTAAAAGAAGATAACATGTTCTATGCCATGCTATAGAGAAGTTCATGCTATGTTTTGTTGGTAAATGAAGATAACATGTTGTTTGGTTAACCTAGATTTAAGTGGATGAACCTTTAGGCCCCTTGAACCATTCGGCCAAGTCCCTCTAGACCCCTAAGGTGTTTTTCCATGCTATGTTTTGGATGAGTTCATGATGACTTTTGGTGTTAGATGAAGATAACATGCCCTATGATAGGTTTTAAATGAGTTCATGTCATGTTTGATGTTAAAAGAAGATAACATGTTCTATGTCATGCTATAGATAAGTTCATGCTATGTTTTGATGGTAAATGAAGAAACATGTTGTATGGTTAACCTAGATTTAAGTGGATGAACCTTTAGGCCCCTTGAACCATTCGGCCAAGTCCCTCTAGACCCCTAAGGTGTTTTTCCATGCTATGTTTTGGATGAGTTCATGATGACTTTTGGTGTTAGATGAAGATAACATGCTCTATGATAGGTTTTAAATGAGTTCATGCCATGTTTGATGTTAAAAGAAGATAACATGTTCTATGTCATGCTATAGATAAGTTCATGCTATGTTTTGATGGTAAATGAAGAAACATGTTGTATGGTTAACCTAGATTTAAGTGGATGAACCTTTAAGCCCTTTGAACCATTCGGCCAAGACCCCTAATATGTTTCTATGCCATGTTTTGATTGAGTTCATGATGACTTTTGATGGTAGATGAAGATAACATGTTGTTGGCTAACCTAGATTTAAGTGTTGATCCTTAAAGCCCTTTTAAACCATTCGGCCAAGACCCCTATGGGTGTTTCTATGTCATATTTAGATAAGTTCATGATAACTTTTGATGTTAGATGAAGATAACATGTTGTTGGCTAACCTAGAGTTAAGTGGTTGAGCCTTATGTCCTTTAAACCCATTCGGCCAAGACCCATTTAAGCCTAACATGCTATGATCTATAAATTACCATGTTATGTTTTGAATGTAGATATAGGTAACATGTGAAAGCTAAGCTAGATTTAAGAAATGGATCTTAGGTTGTCTTGGAACTCTCGGACAAGGTTTATTTAAAACCCTAAGTGCCCTCCCATGCCATGCTTTATATGTTAAAGAATTAACATGTGGTTAGTTAGACCATATATAAGTTGTTTGGTGTTTAAAACTTTGATAGAACTCCATGAAGTTTAGGTCATTCCATGTATACTTGTTCATGATGTTTATGCCTTATGTCATGCTTATATGTGTGTGATGTTGTGATCATGTTATGCTCATTACCTTGTGATTATATGAATGTATGATGTGTTATAAGGAAGGAACATGATGTGCATGAAAAGAAACATGATATGATATGAAGAAGAAATATGTTATGAAAGCCATATGATATGATATGAAGAAGAAATATGTTATGAAAGCCATATGATATGTTATGAAGAAGAAATATGTTATGATATGAAGAAGAAAAATATGATATGCCATAATAAGGAACATGATATGTTTATGAAATGAAATATGATATGTTATGATAAGAAGCATGTATGTATTTTACTTTCTGCATGACTTATACCAGGACCCTAACAAGGTCCAAAGGGATGGGCTCCTAAGATGCCCTAGGCCGACGGACTTAGTATGGGCCTAAGATGGGCTTCTATGTTATGATTTCCCCTAGGTCGACGGTCATAGTACGAACCTAGTATGGGATGGGCTCCCAGATGCCCTAGGCCGACGGTCATAAGTACGGGCCTAGGATGGGCTTCTATGTTATGATGATGGCCCCTAGGTCGACGGACATAGTACGGGCCTATTAACCTAGTAGGTTCGAGATTAGCTACCTCGGGTCTATTTAAGGATGCACGCTATGATGATGATGATGTGGTACAATGCCGGGCCCAATATGTTGAGATTTATATTCAAATACCTATGTACTTATAGTTTATGTTCCCTTGTACTGCAGATAAGGGTAAAGGGTGGCTAAACTAAAGGGAGCAGCAGGAGGGGCAAAGTGTGTGTGGTAGTGGCATGGTGGAGGAGATCTGTTATGTTCTTTATGCATGTTTTCCCTAAGATGATTTAGTTTATGAATTTGAACTAAGTACTTATGAACTGATGATGCATGCCCTATGTTTAAGAAGAAGTATCTATGAAATAATGATGCATGTTCTATGTTAAGAAGAAGTATCTATGAAATGACGATGCATGTTTATGTTTTTTTTAAAAAAAAAATAAGTCTAAAGTCTTCCGCTGTAAGAAGTATAGGTAGTCTTCCGCTGTAATGTAATATATGTATGTACGATCGCATCACGTGCCACCCCTCCGGATCCCTGGGAAAGGGCGGGCGTGACATCAAAGGGGGAGAAATGATGAGTTTAAGTTAATCATGTTAGGGGGAGAATTAGCATGTCTTAAGGGGAAGTTGCATGTTTTAGGGGGAGTTTTGATACTCATATTTATTGCATGCTTTCTTACCTTATGTATTTTTGTTAAATGTTTTATCTAACTTAAACGGATTGTCACACATCAAAAAGGGAGAGATTGTTAGGGCAATCAACCCATGTGATGTGGTTTTGATGTGTGTGTGGCAAAGAGTTTAAGTTAGGTTGTTATGAATTTGATATATGCGTTGAAGTCATGCATGACTTAGTAATTTGCACATGGATGGCTTGACGATAGCATTGACAAGATTCACCATCTCATGACTCGGTCCTTGAGTCAGTGAAAGATACATTGCGGAAGCCATGCGCTTGGTGCATCCGAGAGACCGCCGGACGAGGAGCATTGGAGTGAAATCGAAGGAAGTAGACTTCAGGGCAAGATGTGAAGGGTGACACTGCAAAGTCGTGCGCTTGGCGCATCCGAGGGACGTGGCCGGACGAAGAGAACTTCAAGGCGAGGGACTCCAAGGGAGATGAGAGTGAGCGATTGTAACCTGAGACAGGATAGCTCGTAGGTGAACTTGACCAAATGGTTAAGTGTCAGATGGGTGTTTCCCGACATCAGTCGACTGCCATGATATGACAGTCGACTGCTCCAAGTCGACTGAAAACTCGACTGGTATTCGAGTCTGGTTTCTGGGCGAACAGTCGATTGCCAAGGGATGACAGGATGTCGAATTATCACCGATCGGCGCCGATGGCGCAATGATCGTAGTTGCGAGGATTTCGGGCGCAGAATGTTGGAGAGTCGACTGCTCGCTTCGGGCACTCGACTGTTGGCTCCATCAGTCGACTGATGTGACGATCAGTCGACTGATGTGGGAGCCCTTGGTTGGAATCCAATGTGGAAGGAGCCGTTGCAAGGCAACAGCTGCAGTAGCAGTCGATTGCTAGCTGCCCAACGGGAAGAATAGCCTCTTCCCTATAAGAAGAGGCCTTGGTCATCTTGAGGGGTTAATGCTTTTACTCTAATGTTCCTCTAAAGTGCCCAAACATTTTTACTCCTTTTTCTTGCTATTATTTCAATCATATTGTAAAGAGGGATATTTTAAGAAAGGTTTACCTCCACCTTGCTTAGTGCCAAGGAGAGACTAGTGAGGATTTGGTTGAGGGAGTGATTTGCCATACGAATTGGATCATGGATTTGCGGTAAGGGTCGTGAACCACGTTAAATCTCTTTGTTAGCATTGCTCTTTACTTTGTGTTATTCTTAATTGCCCTTAACTTTATTATTCCGTTGCGCTAACCTTAATCGTAGACACGCAAGAAAGAACGACATCCATCATCTACACAAAGAGGGCTATTCACCCCCTCTAGTCGGCCACCGATCCTCCAACAGCTAGTCGCCGACCAATCGTCGTCGCCGGCCAATCGCCATCGCCAATCGCCGGCCAACCGCCGTCACCGATCACCGGCCAACCGTCGTCGTAGATCGCCGACCAACCGCCATCTCCGGTCGCCGGCCAACCGTCGTCGTCGGTCAACCATCGTCGCAGGTCGCCGGCCAACTGCCATCGTCGTTCGCTGGCCAACCGCCGTCGGTCGTCGATCGTCGGTCGACTACCGTCGTCGATCGCCCATCACCCATCGCCATCGATTGTCGGTCGCCGGTCGACCGTTGTCGATCGCCGATCGCTACCCGACTGTCGTCGGTCGCCGGCTGACCGTCGTCGATCTCTGTCGATCGCGGGTCGACCACTATGTCCTTGGTTGGGGATAATATTGTAAATGTCACAGTAAGTAATACATTAAAACCTTCAAACAAATAGGTTTTGTCTCATTACCTAGGATTAAATCAAACAACATTAAATTATGTTTTATTTTTCATAACTTTGGTTATGTGATTACTTGATAATCACATGACTAAGATAATCACATATGACCCTTAACCAAACGCACCCCAGAGATAAAGTGCAACGACATAAGCAAAAAAATATTCCATAGGAGAATACAATTTGATCATTTACTGAGACAATGTTCGACAACGAATTTCGAAAAAAATCATAAGAGCGATCCCCTGTGCAAGAATTTATCCCGCATATGGAGTAAGACTTCAGCGTTAAATAGACTTTCAAGGATGGTGTGACTGCGAAGTCTGAACTGGACCATCAAATTACGAGCACTTCTCTGATGTATCTAGGTGGTTGGTGGAAATCTATAAGAGCTTCAACCTCTTCCAATTCAATTGTCGAAGAGACGTCTCTATAAGACTGTAGAGTCGAACTGATCACTCCTACCAAAAGCTCAAACACCCTAATATAAAAAAAATATATATAAATATTTTACTTTTCCTCTCTTTTCCTCCCTTATCTTTCTTTCTTTTTCGGTTAATAAATTTTTTCTCATCCTATCGAGCCTAAGTGGATATTTATTTTATTTATCTTTATTAATGTTAAAAAAACTATAAATTGTCATTTTATAAATAATTTATTCAATGTGATTTCTATATGACTATTAGAATGTCGTTTAATTTATTTCCTTTTCCAATGAGCTGCCATTTAAATGTTCTTTTTATGTTTTATTCGAAAATATTAAAGAATACTCGATGAAGAAAAAGGAAATATTAAAGAAATGTCAAAGCCTAAATAATCTAGTCATACATATTTTTGTTGGAGATTCCAAAATAATACACCAAACAAATAAAATAATTTTATTTTATTCTAGACATCTCCTGAAAATTAGGAATACTTATTTTGATACAATCATATATAAAATCAAGAAGGAAAAAGTTATACCTTTTGTGATTCTTTTGAATCTGTTGAAACCACAAATAAGACCAACGAACTTTGTCTCTATCAGTATCCACGTCGGAATCACCTAAGACAACCCCTCGAGCAATAAGTCTTTGTCTCCGATTGGTGCTAGCCAACCGACGGAGACAAATGAGGAAAGATGACTACCAAGGAAGAAAATCTAAGATTAGAATCACACATCCAAAGATTATCAAAGGATCTATTTATAAATCTCTTGATTAGGTCATCTTATGAAGCTTAAACGAAATCTATCTTACCATAACTATCTCATAATTAACGTAAGAACAACTCAAGAAATTTTCATAAGAGAAATCTCCAAAAACGACGGAGGCACGACACAGTTGTGTCTCTTACACATGGGTAGCCATACCAAAAAGGCACGACCGTGCAAGGACACACGACTAGCCGTGTGTCCTGGCTACAATCCAGACTTTAGCCATTTTTTGCCAGAGTCAGACACGCCTGTGTGAGACTCTATATGGTCCGTTTAACTTCGTTTAGATGCGTTATGGCCATGCTAAATCCGACAAGGTCATAGGAGGTTCTATAACATTTGTGTTGCACCTTCTTGGCCTAGTCCAACCAGATACATCTTCTCTCTCACTGAGAATCTCATTCTCAGACTTGTTTCACGTCTCTAGATCACCCGTATTGTGTGTGACCCAATAGGTTCCCGACTATGTTAGTCATTCATAATTAACCTATTAATTATGAATAGATCATGAGTGACACCTAGCAATGCATCATGACCCCTAATTGATCGGAAACTCTAAATCGACTCCAAAATGTTTCTGAACCCTTTAGCAGCTTCAGTTGTTAGTGTCTTGTTCCTTTCACTTATCCTATACCCACTTAGTTCAAGACATGGTCTATGTGTTCATCCCCATTAAGCTGACTACGTCACACCTAGCCCAAGTTAGTTTCCTTGTAATGTGGATTCAAGTTACTCCTACATGTTCCCAAGAAGACCATCTTCTTAACATGTTTGCTCTGGCCAAAGACTTCCGAGTAACAATCCTAATAAGAGACCTAGGGTATACATCTCCTTTAGCAGAAGTGGTGAATCCTCTATGAGTTATTCAAACACCTTCGATCACTTTGACTTATATCCAATCATTCCGGAGTTACACCTCATATGGAGATGGCTACGAAGAAGTCAAAGTATAAGGCATCATGACCAAGATGACTTGAATACCTCAAGTCTAAGGAAGCTCGCACTCGAGTTGTAATGAGATCTTCAACGACATATAGAACCATATAAGGTTTCATAGTAGGTTACTCCAATGAACTAGTTGCCATAACTAACATCCACATGTTCACTCTCAGCATCCCTATGTTTTCATTCAGTGAATATCAAATGCTTGGATAAACCAAAGAGCATAACATGTACTAGTATCATAGAATCGATGATGTTCAATTTCATCAATTCATCGATTAGGGATAGCTTCAATACTTACATGATTACACATGATAAGATATTCATTAATTGTGATCCAATCACAATTTCTTTCATGTAATGCATTATATTGTGGACTTCAGTACATAATGTTGGTGCAATCGGCCCAGGTCACGATTGACCAGGACTCGAGTTTGACTCGAGTGATGTTTTGATGTTTGACAAAGTATGTTTGACAAAGTATGTTAGACATAGGATTGACATTGATGTTTGACATTAATGTCGGTTAATATGTTGGGGAGATTGTTTATACAATCGACCCAGGTTATAATTGACTTGATGGTTGACCAGGGTTGACCATGTGATTATGGGAAAGTCCAAGCATGGGTCTTGGCAAGGGAAAGTCCAAGTCATGGGTACTTGGCATGGAAAGTCCAAGTGGGACACTTGGCAATTGGGAAAGTCCAAGTCTTGAGCACTTGGCATGAGAAGTCCAAGGCAAATGAGAAGTCCAAGCATGGGTCTTGGCAAATGGAAAGTCCAAGCATGGGTCTTGGCATGGAAAGTCCAACATGGGTTGGCAAGGGAAAGTCCAAGCTTGAGTCTTGGCATTTGAGAAGTCCAAGGGGATTGATATTGGCGGCGTAAAGTCCAAGCGGAGTCTTGGCGGCGTAAGTCTAATGTGCCTTGGCGGTGTAGACACCGTTAGCATGACATAGCCGATGGAAGCACCTGAAGGCTAGCGCGATGGATGAACAAGTCATGGATGACTTGGAGGGATCCGAGAGGCGTGAGGCTGATGGAGGTGGCTAGAAGGCTTAGGTCTAGGCTAAGGGTGGTCTAGCAAGTATGGGGGCACCATACTTGGGTTAAAACCTCATGTTTGAGGTTGGCAGTCGACTGGAATTATGGCCGGTTCGACTGCCGGGAGTCGACTTGAGTTCGACTGCTGTTCGAGAGCTTTTAGGGCTCTGGCGATGACGCTCATGGGAGCAGCCGATCGATGTCGACTCGGCAATGACCGCTAAGGATGGCTGATCACCGAGTCGCGAGCATTAGACGCCCGTGAGCCGACCGAGAAGTCGACTACGGCGTTAGCGATCGCCAATGTTGGCGATCCGATCGGTGAGAGTCCCGTTGGAACTTGTCTAACGTGGATTGAGCCGTTGTCTCACAGCCTACGATGTTGGCAATGATCGGGGAATTATGGCGATCCAGCGCGGAAATCCAAATTCGAGGGAGGATAAAAGCAGCTATTCGTGGAAGGCTCAAGAATCAGATTTTTGGGAGCTTACTTGAGGCGATTTGAAGGCGATTTGCAGGTGCATTTCAGGGCCCTTCAACCTCATCCAAGCAACCAACAAGCAAAGCGCTCAAACCCTAGTTTGTAAAGTGTTCTTTACATTTCCTTTGTATTTGCTTGTATTTCTTTAGATTATTGTTGTAATCTTGTGTACGAGGTTTCTCCACCTCCGACTTGTTGTCGAGAAGGAGTTTATTGATTAGTGATTGCATTGGCATCGCTAGAGCTCGTTAGAGCTCAATCCGTGGAGTAGGAACCGTGTGGTTCCGAACCACGTTATATCATCGTGTTCGTGTGTGATTGTATTTCGTGTATCGCTTTTATTATTATTCCGCTGCGCTAACACGAATTGTAGACAAGCACGTGAACGATTTCCATCTACGTACGGTCATCTACGCTATTCACCCCCCCTCTAGCGGCGTTAAATCTCCAACACATAAGTTTAAGATCCAATCAAATACATAAATAGTGTATACTCAAATAATGAACTTTATTAATAACTTATAAGGTGAATGTCTTAGGACACCTCTCACTTACATCAAACTCTCACTTGACCTACAACCAATTACCTTGGTATCTAATACCATAGGCCTCTATATGTCTCTTGAACTTTTCTTGAGGAAGAGACTTGTCAAGGGATCTACTAGATTCCTATCAATGGGAATTTTCTCTATTTGTACGTCTCTTCTATCTATGATCTTTCTGATTAGATGGTAATAGTGTAGTACATGCTTGGATCACTGATGAGACCGTAGTTCCTTCGCATGTGCAATGACATCATTATTGTCGTAGTAAACCGGTAATGCTTCGACAATGCTTGGAATAACTCCAAGTTTAGTAATGGACTTCTTGATTCATACCATCTCCTTTGTTGCTTTAGAAGCTACAATGTACTTTGCCTCCGTAGTAGAATCAGTAACGGTGTCTTGTATGAAACTTTTCCAACTCACCGCACCTCCATTCAAGATGAATTGTTGGGATTTTTCGAGCCGCAAAAACTGCTTTTTGCGTTGCAAAAACCTCGGAAGCCCCGGCCATGGATCCGTGCGAAGTATAAAAATAAAACTAATATGTATGTGTTTAATACCTTTAAATCTACTCTAGATCTACATGATAAGAAGTTACCCTCGATGCGACGCCCTTCACAAATCCCGCTCGTCCAAAAGGTTCGCCGGAACTCGAGAGTGTAAAGTGCACACTCCTCTATTGATATCCACACAAGCAATAGGTGGAGCAAAGACAATCTTGAGTGTGCTAGCACTCCTTGAAGGTCTCGGCAATGGAGGTTTTTGGGAGAGCAAGAGAGGAAGAGCACCAAGGAAGAAGATGATGCAAGGAAGAAGAAGATGGAGTTACCCAAAATCAATTCCATTCTCATCAAGAAGTGGCCGACCACATTATAGCTTGGGAGGTTACATGCATGCATGTAACTCCAATGGCTCTTGGTCTCCCTCATGAGGTGGCACCAATTGATAAGTCAATGATGATGTGGAGCATCATCATTGGCCGGCCATGCCAAGTCATCATCATGACATGACATTTGGTCAAGTCAAACTTGACCTTTCATCTTCCCTCTCAAGTCAAGTCAAACTTGACCTCTAATCTCCCATGGTTGATCAAATCTAACCACTTGACTCAAGTCAATTTGATTTAATGAATCTCTATTCATTAATTTAAATTGACTTAATGAATCAAATCTAAATTAGACTCATTCAACACTTGAATCAACTTGAGTCTAACTCAATTAGTCTAATTTGGATTACTCTTAATCCAATTTGGTTCATCCCATGAACCTAATCCTCATGGTTCATCATATGAACCAAATCTCCATCTAATTGCCCTTATGTGTGTGACCCTATAGGTTCTTGTAACGTTGGCAATGTCCCTAAACCGATTTAGGAACATAAGCAATGAGCGGTATCTAGCAACACATCATTGCTACCCAAGTTACAAGAATATTGAGCTCCAACATCACCTTTGTGACTACTAATTGTGACTCTCACAATATGTGACGATGTCCCTCTATCCTTGACATCTAGATTGACCAATCGAGGCATAGACCGTGTCATCCTCGGTACAATCTATATCTTGAACTCCAAGTAGATTCACTCTAATCAAATGAGCTCAATATCTCATATTGACTCATTTGGGCATGACCATGCACTTCGTGGTCTCACTCTATCAAGAATATCGATGTCACTCCCGTCATATAGGAGGAATAGATCCCATCTACATCACTCACATCCCTCCGCATAATTTGTTACATACCCAGTAATCGCCTTTATAGTCCACCCATTTACGGGTGACGTTTAACGAAGCCAAAGTATGCAACTCCTTATATAGGGAACCATGGTGACTTCAGGTCTAAGGACTAATAGTCATACTAATAGCCACATGAGAAAGTATATGACATTCATATAACGATCCATGATACTTTCTCATGGCGGATTGATAACTGCTATTTTGTTGTATTATTTTGGTCCTTAATATCACTATTTTTATCCTCTCGAGTGATTTATTATTGATTATTTACATGTTTTATGAGTTGGATATATTTTTGGACCTTATTATAAATTCTCCTAATTTTTGGACTTATATGCAAATTTTATCTTCGTTTGTAGGAGATCGAGATGAGCCACTGGACTAGACTCAAGTTGAATCAAATATGACCTCATCTAGGACTAGAAGGATTATTTCAAACGTAATTAATCTGAATCTTTCATCAAGATCAGAAGCAACTTAATCAAAGAGTTCAGATCTAGTCAATCCTGATCGTCCGATGAGATCTGATCGATTCTGAGCCATCTATCTAGATCTGAAGAGATCTAGTCCGTACATTTAGATCTGGACATCTTATCCTTTCATTTAGATCCGGTCGATCATGATTTTCCATTCAGATTCAATTAGTTCCGTTCATTAGAGATCGGAGCAATCTGGAACATCCAATGTGATGGATCGATCTGAGCCATTAATCTGAATCTGGAGCGATCCAGCCCATGCATTGTGATCTACTCATCTTGTCACGACCGCGCTGGATTTCGATTATCCCTTCAGATGGATCAGATCCGTCCGTTTGAAATCAGATTGATTACAGCCGTTGGATTGAGCAGCCAAATGAAGCCAATTTAATTGATTAATCAAGCCCTAGCTCTAAGGAACGGCTGAGATTGAAAGGGCAATTGAATCGGACGGCTGATGTTTTTCATTTAATAAAACCTACCTTCCTAGAATCGGCAGAGCTTGACAGAAATCATCGCGCAGAGGCAGTTTTCTTCCTCGCGAGTGACGCCGGCGGCTTCTTCCGCAGCCGTGCGAGCGGCGGCGGGATTGCACAGGGCTCGCCGGCGGCGAAGCAGGAAGATGCTCCTCGAGCTCCAAGAGAATCGACAGAATCGTGATGGGCGGCGGACGGGTCTTCTTCCTCGCAAGCGACGCGGCAGCTTCTTCCCCATCCGATCCTCGACGGCGGATTTGCACAGGCAGCCGGCGGCGGCGACGCGCAAAAGGAGGTCTTCTTCCCCACAAGCGGCGCAACTCGAGCCGACACATTTTTTCCCCTTTTCACGCGCGGCAGAGTCTTCTTCCCCACGAGCGACGGCGACAGTCCGGTAGTTCTTTCCGGCGACCTCCCCTCCGACAGCCAGCGATGATCCCAGGCGAGCCTCGGCGGACGATTAGATGCCGTGATTCGGACAGCTAATCGGAAGAGCGGCAAGCGTGGGATTCCGGCGAGTCCAGCTCCATCACCGGCGATTCCATTCCTTTCCGGCGACCGGGATTAGGCCGCTTCATCTCCGCCATCATTAGCTGCCGGGATTAGGCAGTTTCAGCTTGTCATCCGCCGGTGAAGAGGTTTTCCACCACTATTCCGGCGATTCCATTCCTTTTGGCGACCGGGATTAGGCCGCACCGCTTCGACATTCCATCCACTAGCTACCGGGACTAGGAGCTCCGCCATCCACAGCCGCCGGAGCAGTGTTCACATCCCTCCGCATTCAGCTCTTTTCCGCGGTGCCGGGATTAGGACCGCATCCGTAATCCATCAACGGAGGGGATGTTCGGTTTATTGTCGCCATCGTGGGGTTACCGATTGCTTATGTTTGGATTTAGTCCATTTAATTGTATATTTTACTTTATCATGTTTGTTCTATTACGGTTAATTTGTTTATTATGTTTGATCATGTTTAGGTTAGTTTTCATTTACATTCGACCAACGTGCCGTATAGTGACAGTGCGGTGCCTGGTTGAATTGCTTTCGTTATTAGTTTAGATTTCATTTACATTTGGCCAATGTACCGTATAGTGACAGTGCGGTGCTTGGTTGAATTGCTTTCGTTTATTGCAGTTTTCAGTGACTGTTTGATCACTGTACCGTATAGTGACAGTGCGGTGCTTGGTTGAATTGTTCACCTTTATTTCGTGATCATTGTACCGTATAGTGATAGTGCGGTGCGTGATTACTTACTTTTGCGCATTAGGATAGTTACTTGTTAATTGTTATTTGGTAGTTAGATTTACTTCCTGCAGATTTAATTTCCATGTATGTTTACCAGAATTGTTTGACCATTGCATCGTATAGTGACAGTGCGGTGCAAGGTTGAATCGTTCTTGCATTAGGTTAGCTTTGAATAATTGTTTTGATAATTGTAAAAAACCCCAGTGTTTACTTCTGTTTAAAAACAAACGTTCAGCCATTAGGTTCATTGGGAGATGACCCGAGTCAGTCCTATACTGCATTAGTGTAGTTAGGGGGTTCGGTAAATAATTTGGGAACGGTATTACGATAATTCACCGCTTATCAAATTTTGGCGCCGTTGCCGGGGAACTCTAATGGGTTCATTTGTCTTTAAACTGTAGTTTGTTTGTTTGTTTTCTTTTTCTTTTGTTATTATTGTCTTTCTTATCATTTATATTTGTTTCTCATTGTATTTGTTTGTGTGGATGACTAGGTCTTCAGGCGATAATCTACTTGAGTTTAATGCAGCAGTTTTTCTCTTCCCTCAGAGGCCCAGCCTAGGAAGGGGGTTGTTGAAGAAAAGGCTAGGGAATTCCAAGAGCTAACAGATTCCCAAGTATGCCAAGTTTTTTTTAAAGATCTGTGTGTTCATGAGAAGTTGTACTCTTTCTATGGAGGTAGGAGATACTGTAGTTTGGTTCAGTAATTTGGACGCTATGAGGTACCTGATGGAGGATCATTATATTCTTAGCGTGGTTATAGCTGATGAGTTGAACTGCATGAACTTTATTTCTTAGTCTGTTTTTCATTTGGATATCTCTGCACCTTCTATATTTTATTGTGATTTTATTGATTCTGTTGATTCTGATGTTGATAATGATTTGTTGTTAGGACCTATCTGTGGGCCCTCTTTATGTAGACAGGGATATGGATTGTGTAGGGACTAGCGCTCTTCAGGCGACGCCCCAAGAATCACTTCCATCAGATGTTTGTGAGAAATGTCATTTCATGGTTGAGCATGGGATAGTCTTAGGTTATATTATCTCTGTGTATGGTATTGAAGTAGATCCTGCTAGAATTCATCTTATATCTTCTTGGCGGGAAGTTCGTATCTTACTCGGGTTATGCAGGTTTCTACATATATTTTATCAGAGACTTCAGTCAGATTGTCCTACCCTTGACCAACTTGTTGCAGAAGGAGGTGATATTTCAGTTTGACCAGGATTGTGAGGGAGATCGAGCCACCCCCATAGCAGATTCTTTTTCAGATGAGCAACTTTTTCACCTGTAGGGTAAGACACCATGGTATGCAGATCTTGCTATTTATTTAGTTGCGGTGTTGTACCTTCACATTTTACTCATGCACAAGTCTAGAAATTGAAAAGTGATGCCAAGTATTATGTATGGGATGATCTTTATCATTGAAAATTTTGTAGTGATTAGATTATTAGATGATGTGGACTTGATTATGAGTTTCATTTCATACGTACTTACTTTTTGTTATTCTCTGACTTGTGGGGGGTACTTTGGACCCCAAAAGAACTGCTAGGAAAGTTTTAGAGTCTGATTTGTATTGGCCCACCTTATTTCATGATGTCTCTGAATTCTACAAGTCTTGTGAGCGATGTCAACGAACAAGGAACGTAGGACGTAGAAATGAAATGCCTCAACAACTTTTGTTATTCTGTGAGATTTTCGATATTTGGGGTATTGATTTTGGGTCCGTGTCTTGTATCTTTTGGATTTTCATATATTCTTTTGGCATATGATTATGTTTCTAAATGGGTGGAGGCCATCCCCACCAGGACTGATGATTCTCTAGTTGTGGATTTTGTTAGGTCTCACATATTTTACAGATTTTGAGTTCCCAGGGCAATCATTAGCGATCAAGGGTCTCACTTTTGCAACAGACTCATGAAGTGTCGAGCAAAGAGATCAAGTCTATACTGGAGAATACGGTGGGGTCAGACATGATGATGCTTCTTCTCCGACTTGAAAGGGGAGTATGTTCTTTTATTTAATGCATTTATTTTCTTCCTTTCATGTTTGGAATAATTTGTATGAGTTGTGTGTTTGTTTGCCTGTTTACCTAGGTTTGTTTGTCTGTTGTTGAGTCAAATAATATTCTCTATGCATGCCTTAGTATCATTTCAGAGGTGGTAAAAATTAGTTAAGTTTGATCATCAACTTATGGATTTTTGTGTATGATAAGAGACTTCACTTGCATGCAGTCACTTGTTATGATGGTGAACTTTTTATTGATAGTCTAAGCTTGATTTTGATTCACCTAGTGAGGTTGCAAGCCATTCTTATCATCTACCCACTTTTGTGTGATAACACATGTGATTCTTGTTACTCTAGAACTTGCTTTGAGTTTTTTCAAAACTGCAGTAACATTTACTTGCATGAATATGATGAAGGATTTCATTCTTTGACTCTTTTCCTGACTTGGTTTGATTGTCTAATCCACTTGATACTTCCATCTTCCATGTCTTACTTGTCTTATCTTTTCATTTGCTATCCATTGTCTTTGTATCTTTGTGGATTGTCTTTTGCATATCTATTATTTTCCATATTGGAGGAATAGTTTGATGGGTTGTATTGTCCGAGACGGACAAAATTTTTAAGTGTGGGGGAGGAGCTATATTATTTTTGTTGGAAACATGATATGGAAGAAATAGTTTTCAGAGGTCATTGGTCCTAAGATATATTTGCCTGTGATTAGTACTTGATTTTATGCACACAAAAAAAACAAAAAAAAAAGAAAGAAAGAAAAAAAAATGGCGCCATTGATGTTTCTTTTGTAAAAAAAAAAAGAAAAAAGAAAAAGAAAAGAAAAAAAAAGTGCAATTGTAATGCAGGCAAATGGAATTGCAATGTGTTGGATAGAGTCATTTGATCCTGAATCCAATTCTAAAGTTTCCAATTGTCCTAGCCTCTTCCCATATTGCTGGTTACTGAGCATTTCACAGAGCAACTCATCAGGTTTATTTCTCCAATTCTTCTCTTGTTTCCTATTCATTTGTACCTTTGTCTTGTACTACTCTTTGCATACTTTATCTGCAGTCTACTTTTGATCTTGTTTCGATTCTTGATAAATCCTTTTGATTCATGTATGAGATGTATTGATAGCAGTAGAGAAGTAGATAATAAGCAAGCATATGATAGTACAAAATTGCATGTTGTTTTGAGGGCGCCCCACTCCTACGTTTATTATGTGAGCTTCAGTGTATGTATTCATTTTGGGAGGTTTTGTATCAGGCTTAGTCTATTTGATTTGACTGTAAATCATCATACATATTGATTGTTGTAGGAGTCGGATCTTTTGACTACCTAGGATCCAGATCGATTTGGTGATCCTAAGTAACTTATTTTTCCTGTCTCTGAATTATTGATATGGGTATTATTTGGGGAATGAGTTAGTGAGTCAGTTTCTTTATTTTTGTTATTGCACGGGACGCGCAAAAATAAGTGTGGGGGAATTGATAACTGTCATTTTGTTGTATTATTTTGGTCCTTAATATCACTGTTTTTATCCTCTCGAGTGATTTATTATTGATTATTTACATGTTTTATGAGTTGGATATATTTTTGGACCTTATTGTAAATTCTCCTAATTTTTGGACTTATATGCAAATTTTATTTTCGTTTGTAGGAGATCGAGATGAGCCGCTGGACTAGACTCAAGTTGAATCAAATATGGCCTCATCTAGGACTAGAAGGATTATTTCAAACATAATTAATCTGGACCTTTCATCAAGATTAGAAGCAACTTAATCAAAGAGTTCAGATCTAGTCAATCCTGATCGTCCGATGAGATCTGATCGATTCTGAGCCATTTATCTAGATCTGAAGAGATATGGTCCGTACATTTAGATCTGGACATCTTATCCTTTCAGAGATCGGAGCAATCTGGACCGTCCAATGTGATGGATCGATTTGAGCCATTAATCTGAATCTGGAGCGATCCAGACCATGCATTGTGATCTACACATCTTGTCTGTTCATACGGACCGTTGGATTTCGATTATCCCTTCAGATGGATCAGATCCGTCCGTTTGAAATCAGATTGATTACAACCGTTGGATTGAGTAGCCAAATGAAGCCAATTTAATTGATTAATCAAGCCCTAGCTCTAAGGAACGGTTGGGATTGAAAGGGCAATTGAATCGGACGGCTGATGTTTTTCATTTAATAAAACCTACCTTCCTAGAATCGGCAGAGCTCGATAAATCGCGGCGCGATTTTCTTCGTGACGACGGCTGGCGCCGTCTGCGGCGGCGAGGGATTACAGTGGCTCGCCGTGTGGCAGGAAGATGCTCCTCAAGCTCCAACAGAATCGACAGAATCCCGACGGGCGGCGGACGGGTCTTCTTCCTCGCGAGTGACGCGGCGGCTTCTTCCGCATTCGATCCTCGGCGACGGATTTGTACAGGCAGCCGGCGGCGGCGACGCGCATAAGGAGGTCTTCTTCCCCACAAGCGGCGCAACTCGAGCTGAGGCATTTTTTCCCCTTTTCACGCGCGGCAGAGTCTTCTTCCCCACGAGCGGCGGTGACAGTCCGGCAATTCTTTCCGGCGACCTCCCCTCCGACAGCCGGCGATGATCCCAGGCGAGCCTCGGCGGACGATTAGATGCCGTGATTCGGACAGCTAATCGGAAGAGCGGTAAGCATGGGATTCCGACGAGTCCATCTCCATCACCGGCGATTCCATTCCTTCGGCGGCATCGGATTAGGCGCCGTCTCATCTCCGCCATCATTACGGATTAGGCTTTTGTCATCCGCCGGTGAAGAGGTTTTCCACCACTGTTTCGGCGATTCCATTCCTTCCGGCGACCGGGATTAGGCCGCATCGCTTCGACATTCCATCCACTAGCTACTGGGACTAGGAACTCCGCCATCCACAGCCGCCAGAGCAGTGTTCACATCCCTCCGCATTCAGCTCTTTTCCACGGTGCCGGGATTAGGACCGCATTCGTAATCCATTGACGGAGGGGCTGTTCGGTTTATTGTCGCCATCGTGGGGTTACCGATTGCTTATGTTTGGATTTAGTCCATTTAATTGGATATTTTACTTTATCATGTTTGTTCTATTACGGTTAATTTGTTTATTATGTTTGATCATGTTTAGGTTAGTTTTCATTTACATTCGACCAACGTGCCGTATAGTGACGGTGCTGTCAATTGCTTTCGTTATTAGTTTAGATTTCATTTACATTTGGCCAGTGTACCGTATAGTAGTATGGCAGCTTGGTTGAATTGCTTTCGCTTTATCGCTTTTCGCTGATCGTTTGATCACCGCATCGTATAGTGAACGGTGTGCTTGATTGAATTGTTCACCTTTATTTCGTGATCATTGTACCGTATAGTGACAGTGCGGTGCGTGATTACTTACTTTTGCGCATTAGGATAGTTACTTGTTAATTGTTATTTGGTAGTTAGATTTACTTCCTGCAGATTTAATTTCCATGTCTGTTTACCAGAATTGTTTGACCATTGCATCGTATAGTGACAGTGCGGTGCAAGGTTGAATCGTTCTTGCATTAGGTTAGCTTTGAATAATTGTTTTGATAATTGTAAAAACCCCCAGTGTTTACTTCTGTTTAAAAACAAACGTTCATCCATTAGGTTCGTTGGGAGATGACCCGAGTCAGTCCTATACTGCATTAGTGTAGTTAGGGGGTTCGGTAAATAATTTGGGAACGGTATTACGACAATTCACCGCTTATCACGGGTCATTCAGTATACATTCTCCAATGCATACCTGTTGGGAGTATGAGGAATACAATCAAAGTCCCACATTGGTAAGACATGGAAAAGATCATGTGCTTATAAGAAAAAAGATATCTCCATTGGCATGAGGCCTTTTGGGTAAAGCCCAAAAACAAAACCATGAGGGCTTGGGCCCAAAGTGGACAATATCATACCATTGTGGAGATATGTGGATCTTATATGCACTAACAATTGGTATCAGAGCCATGGTCCATGTCAAGCCATGAACCTCGAACGAAGGAAGTTGAGCTCCCACGTCCGGATCAAGAGAACCAGACATTAGGAAGGAAGTCTAGTTGGGTCGGGGGGACCGAACAACTGGCAGGAAGTCCTGGTGGGTTGAAGATCGGACATCAAGCAGAGAAAATCCTTCGAGGAGGGATAGGCTTGAGGGGGGGCCCAATGTGGTCCTTCGTTTGAGGGGGGGATTGTTGGGAGTATGAGGAATACAATCAAAGTCCCACATTGGTAAGACATGGAAAAGATCATGTGCTTATAAGAAAAAAGATATCTCCATTGGCATGAGGCCTTTTGGGTAAAGCCCAAAAACAAAACCATGAGGGCTTGGGCCCAAAGTGGACAATATCATACCATTGTGGAGATATGTGGATCTTATATGCACTAACAATACCCATGTGTCAACTTGATATCTCATATCCATGACTTGTGATATCAAGTCATCGTGTTGACCTACATGCTAGTCTCAACGCATTAACATTGTCCCTGAATGTTAATACTCGACTATGAATGATTAAGAGTAGTGTTCTCTATATCATCTCATTATCGATTCAACCAATCGATTGATATAGATAAGAACCTACTACTCTAGGACATTATTATATTTAGTTATTTGGCACCAATACAAGTAAATATAATAACCATGCCTTTATAAATAGGAATATGATATAATAAAGTCCATACAACAATCATCACATGATTGACTCTAGGGCTTTCACTAACAATCTCCCACTAGCACTAGTGTCAATCACCGTAGTATCTAATACCCAATGACCTAGTGTGACCATCATGCTTTTTCTGTGCCAAAGCCTTGGTCAAGGGATCTGCGATGTTAGCCTCTATGGGTACTCTACAAATCTTCACATCTCCTCTATCGATAATCTCTCGAATGAGATGGAAGCGCCGTAGTATGTGTTTGGTCCGCTGGTGTGAGTGAGGTTCCTTAGCTTGTGCAATCGCTCCATTGTTGTCACAATAGAGCTCTATAGGATCTGCAATGCTAGGAACCACCCCAAGCTCAGTAATGAACTTGCGGATCCAAACTGCCTCCTTTGCTGCCTCAGATGCAGGGATATACTCGGCTTCTGTTGTAGAATCAACAACTGTGTCCTACTTCGAACTCTTCCAGCTTACAGCGCCACCATTCAAGCAAAACACGAATCCTGACTGCGATCTATAATCATTCTGGTCAGTTTGGAAGCTGGTATCGTTGTAACCCTTTACAACTAGCTCCTCATCGCCTCCAAATATCAAGAAATATTCTTTAGTCCTTCTCAAGTATTTAAGAATATTCTTGACTGCTATCCAGTGACGCTCACCTGGATTTGACTGGTATCTACTCGTCATGCTCAATGCATACGAGACATCAGGACGAGTACATAGCATGACGTACATGATAGATCCTATAGCAGATGCGTAAGGGATCTTATCCATGCGGTTTCTCTCCTCTCTCGAAGAGGGACTTTGAGTCTTCGAAAGACTCACACCATGTGACATCGGCAGAAGTCCCTTCTTGGAATTCTACATGGCAAACCGTAGTAATACCGTGTCAATGTATGTACTCTGACTTAGGCCAAGCAATCTCTTAGATCTATCTCTATAGATCTTGATGCCTAGAATACAGGCTGCTTCACTTAAGTCCTTCATTGAGAAGCACGTCCCCAGCCAAGTCTTCACAGACTGTAGCGAAGGGATGTCATTTCCAATGAGTAGTATGTCATCCACATACAATACAAGGAAGACAACTGTGTTCCCATCAACCCTCTTGTAGACACAGGGTTCATCTTCATTCTTGATGAAACCAAACTGTTTGATCGCATTATCGAATCGAAGATTCCAGCTCCGAGAGGCTTGCTTTAGCCCATAAATGGACTTTTGCAGCTTGCATACTTTCCCAGTATGTTGTGGATCTTCAAAACCCTCAGGTTGTGTCATGTACACATCCTCGAGTAAGTTTCCATTCAGAAACACGGTTTTGACATCCATCTGCCAGATCTCATAATCATGGTATGCTGCAATAGCAAGCAAGATCCGAATGAACTTAAACATCGCCACTGGAGAAAAGGTTTCATCATAGTCAATACCATGAATTTGCTTGAAACCTTTAGCCACCAATCGACCCTTATAGGTATGCGTAAGTCCATCCATGTCAGTCTTTCTCCTAAAGACCCACTTACACCCAATGGGTTTGACCCCTTCAGGTGGATCAACCAAAGTCCATACTTGGTTGGTGTACATGGATTCCATCTCGGATCTCATGGCCTCTAGCCATTTCTCAGAATCTGGGCCCACCACAGCTTCCTGATAGGAGGTAGGCTCATTCTCAATGAGCATTACGTCATCATGGTCAGACAAGAGAAATGAGTATCTCTTAGGCTGACAACGTACCCTATCAGATCTGCGAAGAGGTAGGTCTACCTGAACAGGTGATTGTTCTACAACTCCTTGTGCAACAACCTCATCACCCACAACACTTTGTGGTTCCTATTCAACCTCCATCAAGGCCTCAGTGCTATGGTCCTTATCTTGAATTTCTTCAAGATCGAACGTACTCCCACTAGTTTTTCTAGAAACAAAATCCCTTTCTAGAAAAACCCCAGTCTTTGCTACAAACACTTTGTGCTGACTGGGAATGTAGAAGTAATATCCCTTTGTATCCTTGGGATATCCAACAAAATAGCACCTATCGGATTTGGGTCTCAGTTTGTCTGAGACTTGACGTCGAACGTAAGCCTCACAACCCCAAATCCTCATGAAAGACATCTTGGAATTTCTCCCTGTCCATATCGTATATGGTGTCTTTATCACAGCTTTGGATGGTACACGGTTAAGGGTAAAGGCTGCTGTGTCCAGAGCATATCCCCAAAAGGATATAGAAAGATCTGTGTGACTCATCATAGAATGTACCATATCTAATAGTGTACGATTCCTCCTTTTGGATACACCATTCCACTGTGGTGTTCCAGGAGGAGTGAGTTGAGATAGAATCCCACACTCAGCTAGATAGTCACGAAACTCATGGCTAAGGTATTCACCACCTCGATCTGATCAAAGTATCTTAATACTCTTGCCAAGCTGGTTTTGTACTTCATTCTTGAATTCTTTGAACTTTTCAAAGGATTCTGATTTATGTGTCATAAGATACACATAACCATATCTACTGAAGTCATCAGTAAATGTAATGAAGTACCTGTAACCACCTCTAGCAGCAACATTGAAAGGACCACATACATCACTATGTATAAGTCATAACAAATCTGTTGCTCTTTCGCTGTGTCCACTAAAGGAAGTCTTGGTCATCTTGCCTAAAAGGCAAGACTCGCATGTCTCATATGATTCAAAATCAAATGAGTCTAGCAGCCCATCCTTATGGAGCTGAGATAAGCGACTCTCATTTATGTGACCTAAGTGACAATGCCAGAGATAAGTTTGGTTCAACTCATTTGACTTGAACCTTTTGGTACTTATGTTATAGATAGGGCTCTCTAAGTCTAGAAAGTAGAGTCCGTTCATTAGAGGTGCACTACAATAGAACATATCATTTAAATAAACTAAACAACATTTGTTCTTTATTATAAATGTAAATCCTTTCTTGTCCAAACAAGAAATTGAAATTATGTTCTTAGTCAAAGCAGACACATAACAACATTCATCTAATTCTAGTACAAATCCAGAGGGCAGAGATAGATCATAAGTTCCTACAGCAACAACAGCAACCCTTGCTCCATTGCCTACTCGTAGGTCCACCTCGCCCTTTGTCAATGCCCTGCTATTTCTCAGTGCCTGCACATTGGTACAAATGTGAGATGCACATCTGATATCTAATACCCATGATGAAGAAATAGATAGATTGACTTCTATAACATTTATACCTGAAGTAGAAGTCTCACTTCTTTTCTTCTTAAGATCTTCCACCCAAAGGTCCAGCCTTCCTTGCAGTGGAAGCAAGCCCCTTCCTTGGCTACCCCTCCTTTGGGTTTAAGTTCTTTGCCTTTGCCCTTGGCTTGAGACTTTCCCTTACCTTTAGGCTTGCCCTTGCCTTTCTTTTTGTGCACCATCAAAATGGTGTCAGATTTTCCCTTCTTAAGGTTAAGCTCAGCAGTTCTCAACATGCTGAGCATCTCAGGCAGTGACTTATCAATTTCATTTATGTTGTAATTCATGATAAATTGATTGTAGGCTTGTGGCAAAGATTGCAAGATCAGGTCAGTGGACAACTCTTGGCCAAGTGGGAATCCCAGCCTTTGTAGGTTTAATCATCTTGAGTACATATGGACCTGCGGGAGTCCCATCTTGCATTTTGGACCCAAACAATGCCTTAGAGACTTCATATCTCTCATGCCTTGCTTGTCCTTGATATAGTTGACGAAGATGTCCAACCATATCATAAGCATTCATGAACTCGTGTTGCTTCTGAAGCTCAGAGTTCATGGTCGCGAGCATTAGACATGACACATCTAATGCATCATCTTGATGCTTCTTGTAAGCATCTTTGTCAGCTCGCGAGGCAGTGGCAGGAGGTGCCTCCGGAATGGGCTGCTCCAGGACGTACAACTTCCTTTCTTGGGTGAGAATAATTCTCAGGTTCCTGTACCAGTCCAGGAAATTTTCTCCATTGAGCTTGTCCTTCTCAAGGACAGAACGCAGAGAGAGAGTGTTCGTGTTTGTCGACATAGTAATCTACAACATACAATGCAGAGAATTAATATCATATTCCTTTTATCATTTAATTAGGTCTTTAATCAAATGATGCTCCCACTGAATTATAGGAATTTTGTAGAATCGAGTTATGGATGTGGTCAAACCACATTACTAGATTCATACAAACTAGCTATAATTCTTGCGGGACAAGATCCACATCATACTAAGCCTTGAGTTAGCTTTGGCTAAATCACCCAAGACTTAGTACGATCGGTGGGTAACACATTACCGATTACATCTCTATGCAACTCTTGTTTATAGGATCACGACCCACATTTACAAAAGACCTTGAGTTAGCTTTGACTAAATCGCCCAAGATTTAGTGTAAATGCGATCTTATCCTATCTTTCCAATGATTGAAATATACCTATAGTTCTACTCGATCCAATTGAGTTAACTAGTTTTACTCAATCTAATTGAGCTTACTCTAACCCAAGCCGTGATAGGCGGGACCAAGATTGTCCCTCCGCACCCTACCAAGATAATATGCATTGCTATGCTTTGGCAGATTCAACAACTACAAATGATCGAGGTAGTGATGGGTATCAAGGACCTGGTAGGCATTTACGAGTTGATTCGATTAAGATCTAATCTAATCGTAATGTGTATCATATACGCATTAAGGCCTTTATTATCCTATATTAGCATGCATCACATACATACATACATTATTCTAGCATGCATCATATACATACAAGAAAATTATCCTAGCATGCATCATATACATACAAGCATTATTCTACTAGTATGCATCACATACATACAAGCAAAATCAAATATATATATATATATATATATATATATATATATATATATATATATATATATATATAACTGTGATGTAGTCATGGCCCTACTACGATCTTCTCAAGCCAATGAGAAGATCGGACGGTCAACCTAAGGCTAGCGGCTTCTCCAAGCACTTCCTTTGACCGCCATGTGTCGTCAGCACCCTTTTGTACATTACAAATATGAAACTCGAGTTACATTCGAGTCTAAAACTATTTACCACTAGAATTTCAAAAGAAGAGGTATGATGCGCAGGTCGCATACACTATACAACATGCACAACCATAAAAACGGTACGCATGCCGTATTATGAATTACAACACATCATAATCCAATCAAATTGGGGTCATTGGGCTATGACAATTACAGAATTATACATAATTCTAAATTATGTATTTTTACAGAAAATTTCTATAATTTTTCCTATTTGTTTTTCAATTTTATGAGTCACCTCTCCGTAACGGTCCCGCTAAGCGGTTTTCGGGCGCGATGGCGGGACAAGGCCCCTTTCGGGGATAGGGCAGTGCCCCTACTCGTAAAATAAACTTTGCGAGTGTCCCTACTACAATCTTACAGTGACTTAAGTTACTGTCCCAAAAATCTAAAGCGAGAACTCGTCGTTTCGGAGAGTTTTTCTCGACGGTTGAAGCCTACAAGTGTCCCAACACTTGTTGCTTCGACTCTTTGAGAAAAATACCCAAAAATTCTATAAAAATAGGAAATTTATAGAAACATAAAAATCTGTAATTTTTATATCTAATATAAAAACTATAAAATTGAAACACATACATGCTTCGCACATGACTCTGATACCACTGTTGGGATTTTCCGAGCCGCAAAAACCGCTTTTTGCATTGCGGAAACCTCGGAAGCCCCGGCCATGGATTCGTGCGAAGTATAAAAATAAAACTAACATGTATGTGTTTAATACCTTTAGATCTACTCTAGATCTACATGATAAGAAGTTACCCTCGATGCGACGACCTTCGCAAATCCTGCTCGTCCAAAAGGTTCGCCGGAACTCGAGTGTCAAGTACACACTCCTCTATTGGTATCCACACAAGCAATAGGTGGAGCAAAGACAATCTTGAGTGTGCTAGAACTCCTTGAAGGTCTCGGCAATGGAGGTTTTTGGGAGAGCAAGAGAGGAAGAGCACCAAGGAAGAAGAAGATGGAGTTACCCAAAATCAATTCCATTCTCATCAAGAAGTGGCCGACCACATTATAGCTTGGGAGGTTACATGCATGCATGTAACTCCAATGGCTCTTGGTCTCCCTCATGAGGTGGCACCAATTGATAAGTCAATGATGATGTGGAGCATCATCATTGGCCGGTCATGCCAAGTCATCATCATGATATGACATTTGGTCAAGTCAAACTTGACCTTTCATCTTCCCTCTCAAGTCAAGTCAAACTTGACCTCTAATCTCCCATGGTTGATCAAATCTAACCACTTGACTCAAGTCAATTTGATTTAATGAATCTCTATTCATTAATTTAAATTGACTTAATGAATCAAATCTAAATTAGACTCATTCAACACTTGAATCAACTTGAGTCTAACTCAATTAGTCTAATTTGGATTACTCTTAATCCAATTTGGTTCATCCCATGAACCTAATCCTCATGGTTCATCATATGAACCTAATCTCCATCTAATTGCCCTTATGTGTGTGACCCTATGGGTTCTTGTAACATTGACAATGTCCCTAAACCGATTTAGGCACATAAGCAATAAGCGGTATCTAGCAACACATCATTGCTACCCAAGTTACAAGAATGTTGAGCTCCAACATCACCTTTGTGACTACTAATTGTGACTCTCACAATATGTGACGATGTCCCTCTATCCTTGACATCTAGATTGACCAATCGAGGCATAGACCGTGTCATTCTCGGTACAATCTATATCTTGAACTCCAAGTAGACTCACTCTAATCAAATGAGCTCAATATCTCATATTGACTCATTTGGGCATGGTCATGCACTTCGTGGTCTCACTCTATCAAGAATATCGATGTCACTCCCGTCGTATAGGAGGGATAGATCCCATCTACATCACTCACATCCCTTCGCATAATTTGTTACATACCCAGTAATCGCCTTTATAGTCCACCCATTTACGGGTGACGTTTGAAGAAGCCAAAGTATGCAACTCCTTATGTAGGGAACCATGGTGACTTCAGGTCTAAGGACTAATAATCATACTAATAGCCACATGAGAAAGTATATGACACTCATATAACGATCCATGATACTTTCTCATGGCGGGTCATTCAGTATACATTCTCCAATGCATACTCATGTGTCAACTTGATATCTTATATCCATGACTTGTGAGATCAAGTCATCGTGTTGACCTACATGCTAGTCTCAAAGCATTAACATTGTCCCTGAATGTTAATACTCGACTAGGAATGATTAAGAGTAGTGTTCTCTATATCATCTCATTATCATTCAACCAATCGATTGATATAGATAAGAACCTACTACTCAAGGACATTATTATATTTAGTTATTTGACACCAATACAAGTAAATATAATAACCATGCCTTTATAAATAGGAATATGATACAATAAAATCCATACAACAATCATCACATGATTGACTCTAGGGCTTTCACTAACATGAATATGTATCCATACTGAGATTTGAAATCATTCTTATTTGTCTAGAAGTTGGTATCAGTATACCCGCTCACTATCATATCACCTCCTTCATATATCAAGAACAAATTCTTAGTCATTCTCAAGTATTTAAGGATTGTCTTGACAGCCACTCAATGCTTCATATCATGATCCGACTGGTATCTACTTGTAACGCTCAAAGCGTATGATATATCAGACTTCGTACATAACATAACATACATGATCGATCCTATAGTTGATGCATATGAGATCAGACTCATGCAAATCCTCTCGTCTTCAGTACGCGGGCATATAAACTTCGAAAGGTGAATCCCATGCCTCATGAGAATAAAATCTTTCTTGGATTCTTCCATGCTAAACTGTTTTAGCACTTTGTCTATGTATGTAGACTGCGAAAGACCAAACAACCGATTCGATTTATCTCTATAGATCTTAATCCCCAAAATATAGGTTGCTTCTCCCATGTCTTTCATGGAGAACATTTTGGACAACCAGACATTGACTGTTTGCAAAACAGGAATATCATTTCCTATGATTAATATGTCTTCGACATATAATACTAGAAACACGATCGCACTCCCACTAACCTTCTTATATACACAGGGCTTCTTAGGATTTTGTGAGAAATCAAACTGTTTGATTGCCTCATCAAAATGAATATTCCAACTCCTAGATGTTTGCTTCAATCCATAAATGGATTGTTGAAGCTTGCATACTTTATTCTTGTCAATGGATGTAAAACCCTTAGGTTGTATCATATATACATCCTCAGATAGGTTTCCGTTAAGGAAAACTATTTTCACATTCATCTGTCATATCTCATAATCAAAATGAGTCGATATGACCAGAAGTATCTGAATGAATTTAAACATAGCTACTGGTAAAAAGTTTTCATCATAGTCAACACCTTGTCTTTGATTATAGTCTTTTGCCACTAATCTAGCTTTATAGGTAATAACATTACTATCTATGTTAGTTTTCTTCTTGAAAACCCACTTGCACCCTATAGGCGTTATGCCTTCGGGTGGATCTACCAAGTCCCAAATTTGGTTTTTATATATGGAATTCATTTCTGATTTCATGGCTATTAGCCACCTATCCATATCTGAACTATTCAATACCTCTTTGTAACTAGTGGATTCCTCATCCTCTATGAGCAACAAATCATTAGATTCACTTATGATAAATCAGGAATCCTACATGTCCTACTAGATCTACAAGGAGGTGGTGTATCAACAGGTTCAACTATTACCTTATCTGAATGAGTAATCAACTATGGTTCTTGACTAGGCACCTCTTCTGTATCTATCGGAATATCTTGAACCATGCTTAGTTCAATCTCACTCCCACTATTTTCTTGTAAGAGAAACTCCTCTAGGAATATAACATGCCTTGAAATAAACACTTTTTATTCCAAGGGATGATATAATTGGTAACCCCTCGTTTCCTTAGGGTAACCAATAAATAGACACTTATCAAATTTAGCCTCCAGCTTGTCTGATACTATCCTCTTCACATAAGCAGGACAATCCTATATCTTCAAATAAGATAAATGAGGTTTTCTACTATTCCATATATCATATGGAGTAGTAGAGATTGTCTTACTCAGGACTCTATTTAATAAGTAAATAGTGGTCTCGAGTGCATAACTCCAAAAGATTTTTTGGAAGACTTGCATGCTGCATTATTGACCTAACCATGTCTAATAAGGTTCGGTTTCGCCTTTCAACCACACTATTATGTTGTGACGTGTAAGGTGGAGTCCTTTGGGACAAGATGTCATTGTCCTTTAAATAATCTTGAAACTCTTAGCTTAAGTATTCACCACCTCGATCCGATTGAAGTGATTTAATACCTTTCCTAAGTTATTTCTCTACTTCTTTTCTGAAATCTTTAAACCTTTCAAAGACTATAGATTTGTATCTTAATAAATACAAATACTCATATCATGAATAATCATCGATAGATGTAACGAAGTAGCTATAACCTCCTATGACATGAGTTAACATGGGTCTACATACATTAGTATGTATAAGGCCTAATACCTCAACCGCTCGTTCACCTTTTCCACTAAAAGGTAACTTAGTCATTTTTCCTTTTAAACATGAAATATATGTGTCTAATGAATCTGATTCATAAGACTCCAAAATGACAAGCTTATGCATTTTGGATATGTGTTCATTGCTTATATGGCCAAGATGACAATATCATAACTGCGAGGTTAACTGATTATCTAATGTAGCGCGTTTGCTATTTGATTCGATATTGAATATCTCGTTGGATCTATCTAACGTGTATATTCCATTATTTAACATTCCAGTAGCATAAATAACACAATTTAACATAATATAACAATTATTACTAAATGCCAAATGATAACTTTTCTTATTCAAACATGAAATAGAAACAATTTCTTTATTAATGCAAGAATATAAAAACAATCATCCAACTCTAAAATTAATCCCGTAGGAAGTCACAACATATAAGTTCCCTTAGCAACAATAACTTTTGCTCAATTGCCAACCCTTAGATATGTTTTTCCCTTAACCAGTCTTCTTCTGTTCCTAAGCCCCTATATGTCATTATATATATGTGAGTCACACCCGGTATCCAATATTCAAGTGTTAGAATAAACAATATGACATTCAATAACAAATATACTTGAAGTAGATTGAGTATCAGATGTCTTTTCTTCTTCAATGACTCCAAATACTGCTTGCAGTTTCTCTTTCAATGTTCATCCTTGCCACAATGATAGCAAATTCCCTTGGGAGTTAATTCTTCCTTCTTTGTCTTTTTCTTCCCTTTGGCTTTGATTATTGAATTCCTCTTAGAACCTTTCTTTGAGGAGTCAACCAACATCACTGCCTTTTGTTCTTTAGTAATAGATAACTCTACTGTTTTGAGCATATTGATCAATTCAGGAATAGTGGACTCAATCTTATTCATCCGATAATTCATCACAAATTATGAATAGCTATCAGTCAAATTATGAAGAATTAAGTCAATACTTAATTCATGGTCTATGAAAAACCCTAATGATCACAATCGCTCAATATAGTCATTCATCCTCAGTGCAAACTGCATTGCAGATGAACCCTCCTGCATCTTTGATCGAAAGAGGAGATGGGTGACCTCGAACCTTTCAGATCGTGCTTGCTCAACGAACAACTCTCGAAGATGGAAGACAAATGTATTAGCATCCATATGCTAATGTTGCTTCTGCAACTCAGGAGACATCGACGCTGGCATTATACAACTCGTCATCTCAGAGTCAGCAACATGTTTATGGTAAGCTAATTTTTGGTCACAAGATGCATTGTCTGCAGGAGGTTGGGGAAGAACCTCTTTAAGGACATAAGCTAGCTTTTCATCCTTCAGAATAATTCTCAAGTTGCGAAGTCAATCCAAGAAGTTTGTCCTAGTCAATTTGTTGTTGTCCAAAATAGAATGTAAGTTAATGGAGATCAACATGCTATTCTAATTAGTACATAGACATACAAAAAGGTGTATAAGAGATATGAATTTATAGTAATGCAAGTAATTTACATTAACAAGAAATTCCCACTATTTTTGTCAAATTCAATAGCCCTCACTTTGAATTCGAGAGATGGTAGGTTATCTCCTAGTGGATTGATATCCATTATGACTAAGAACAACCTTGGAGAGAGTCCAACAAGTCATTCATAGTCATAATATTAGGTATCAAGAGTACCCATTATATATTAAATATATAACTATCACTTTATGCTATCAACTAATTGAATGTTCACATATACATTAGGTTGTTAACTCATTAATATATATACACCTAATGCATATCACCTAATTGCACCTCTGTCCACATTGACCTTGGAGAGAATCCAACAAATCACTACTTTCAGTTACGGCAGACCAATTAATTATAAGATCGAATTTAAATGGTTTGAACACATCCAATTTACAAGCTAGGCTTGGAGAGAGTCCAACAACCCAAACTTGAAATTGATCTCTAGTCCTTACCATTTAAAATAAATATCGAATCTCATATGAATTGAACATGCTCGATGTCATGCCAAGTTTGGAGAGAGTCCAACAACCCAAACATGAAAAAGAACTCTGGTTCAACCATATTGATGGAAGGTGTTAGCCCTAATATTTACACAAGGGATTTTAGGTTATTATGGGTCTTATCTATAATAGGAAATAAATCTAAATATGGAAAAACCAAGGTCACATTAGGAAATAAATTTTTCGATGTGAACATGAGTCGAACAATTGACGCACATACTGTTTTAGGAATTAGATATGTGAACCACGTAACCTATTCCCCAACACATGACTAATCTATGCTTAAGCTCTAATGATGCAACCAACACCTTCAGTGTTTCCAAGCGCATCCTCGGTATTTTCTTTTTCGGTCACAAATATATCCTATATGTAAAATCATATATACTCTAATCTATCATATAGAAAAACATCACATAGGTATATTAAAACATCAAATATGTTTTAAATATGCTCTTACAACATGCAATCTATGTCAAACAAACAAGGTGACTTTCATACCACTTTTTGGAGATTCTGAGATAATGCGCAGCGGAATAAAGTGAATAAAACAATTTTATTTCATTCCAGACATCTCCTGGGTGTCAGGAATACTTGCTTTGACACAATCACATGTAATACCGAGAAGGAGAAATGTTATACCTTCGTAATTTTTTTGAATCTGTCGAAACCACAAGCAAAACCAACGAGTCTTGCCTCTATCAGTATCCACATTGAGATCATCTGAGACAACTCCTCGAGCAACAAGTCTTTATTTCCGATTGGTACTAGCCAACCGACGGAGACAAGAGAGGGAAAGAGAGAGAGAGAGGAAAGATAGCTGCCAAAGAAGAAAACCTAAGATTAGAATCACACCTCCAAAAATTATCAAGGGATATATTTATAATTCTCATGATTAGGTCATCTTAGGAAGCTTAAACAGAATCTATCTTGCTATAACTATCTTATAATTAAGGTAATAACAACTCAAGAAATTTTCATAAGAGAAATCTCCAAAAACGACAGAGTCGTGACACGGTCATGTGTCTTACACACGACCAGTCATGCCAAGACACACGACTAGCCGTGTGTTCTTCTGGACACAACCCAAACTTTGACTGTTTTTGGCCAAAGCCAAGCACAACCCGTGCCTGGTTAGGCACGCCCGTGTGAGGCTCTGTACGGTCCGTTTAACTTCATTTAGGTGTGTTATGACCATGCTAAATCTGATAAGGCCATAGGAGGTTCCATAACATCTGTTTTGCACCTTCTTGGTCTGGTCCAACCAGATACATCTTCTCTCTCACTGAAAATCTCATTCTCAGATTTGTTTCACGTCTCTAGATCACCCGTATTGCGTATGACCCAATAGGTTCCCGACTATGTTGATCATTCATAATTAATTCCTTAATTATGAATAGATCATGAGTGACACCTAGCAGCGCATCATGACCTCCAATTGATCGAAAAGTCTAAATCGACTCCAGAACATTTCTGAACCCTTTAGCAGCTTCAGTTGTTAGTGCCTTGTTCTTTTCACTCATCCTATACCAACTTGGTTCAAAACATGATCTATGTGTTCGTCCCTACTAGGCTGACTATGTCACACCTAGCCCAAGTTAGTTTCCTTGTCATGTGGATTCAAGTTACTCCTACATGTTCCCAAAAAGACCATCTTTTTAACATGTTTGCTCTGACCAAAGACTTTCGAGTAACAATCCTAACAAGAAGCCTAAGGTATACATCTCCTTTAGCAGAAGTGGTGAATCCTCTATGAGTTATTCAAACACCTTCGATCACTTTGACTTATACCCAATCATTCCGGAGTTACACCTTATATGGAGATGACTGTGAAGAAGTCAAAGTATAAGACGCCATGACCAAGATGACTTGAATACCTCAAGTCTAAGGAAGCTCGCACTTGAGTTGCAATGAGATCTTTAATGACATATAAAACCATATGAGGTTTCATAGCAGGTCACTCCAATGAACTAGTTAACATAACTAACATCCACATATTCACTCTCAACATCCCTATGCTTTCATTCAATGAATATCAAATGTTTGGATAAACCAAAGAGCATAATATGTACTAGTCTCACAGAATCGATGATGTCCAATCTCATCAATTCATCGATTAAGGATAGTTTCAATACTTACATGATTACACATGATAAGATACCGACTAATTGGAATTCAATCATAATTTCTTTCATGTCATGCATCGTATTATGGACTTTAGTACATGAGTTTAAGATCCAATTAAATACATAAATAATGTATACTCAAATAGTGAACTTTATTAATAACTTCTAAGATGATTGTCTTAAGACACCTCTCACTTACATCAATTATTATCCAATTTTCCATCATGACTATTTTAATATTGATAATTATTTAAATATTAATTTAAACTATTTTAATTCGATCAAAATTGATTTAACTAAATTAAAATTAATTAAACAAGGAATTAAAAAATATTTTCATTGCCATTTAATTTTAACTAAAATTGACGTACATATTAGATTTGGATTTTTTTAAATAAAAAATATATTAGAATGTCATTTTAATAATTTTAAGAAAGATAAATAAAAATTATAATAAAGATGTCTATCTGATTTTGAAAAGTCCCGTGTGAATATATTATCAAACATATATATTGAACTAAGAATAATACGATAAAATATTAAATTATATTATATATTAAAATTTTCAAATAAATAAATTTTTATTGTATTATTTAAGATTAACCATATTATATTTTATTCTTTATAATTTTATTATGTAATTATTTGATAATCAAATAACTAAGATTATCTAACTGCACCTAATGGACCCTTAGTGATTTTGATGCCTATTAATTAAAAATAGAAAAAGATTGCATGAGACAACGGACTATATTGAAATAGTATTGGGGCAACTTACATTATAAAATTTATGAATCAACATGATCAAATTGTGATATTAACTTAGTGCAATCAGATTGATGCAACTCAAGGCTCAAGAGGCCTATTAAAGCTAAAAGAAAAATGAAAGAAGACACTCGAGGAATCGTAGAATGAGAAGATTGAACTTGATTCGATAGTTTCGACAAAGATCACAAGCGGTGAACTTCCTTGATGAAAATGAAGAATTAACATATGAATCAGGCAATAGGCTTGGTACATCTAAAAAACCTAATACAAAGTGCTTAATTTGGAAAAGTAGAAACGGAACGATGTTCAATCTCGTCCACGAAAATAAAAATATTTTTGTAACCCTATCAATACATCAGATTACACATTCTAGCATTGAAACCAAAATGGTCGGATAAATATTTCAGAACATATACATCAAGAAGCAAATAGTGCATAACAGGATAACAGTGTTCTCACTAAACTAGGAAGTCTATATAGCAAATGATTTATCCTCCCATGATTTTTTACTATGTCTCAAAATATTTCTTATTCTAGGTCAAAGTAACAGCTGCAACATGAACAATAATTCATAAGATTTACATCTTAGACTTGAGAATTTTTCTCAATATCACGCTTCATTTGGAGCGCTGCTCTGACTACATTTCCCCTCGTAATGAGCCCAACCTTTGATGTTTAATAGATCATTAAGATATGTGCATAAGAATACAAAACAAATAAAAAAAAAAGAAGTGAGAGTAATTTGCATACCAATTTGCCGTCAATGTCAACGACTGGAAGTCTACGATATTTTGTTTCAAGTAGTAGCCTGCGACCAGAAAATGATGCAACTCTAGATTTTTCATTCAAGCTGTTATTTAAAGAATTCAAGCACAGACCTTGCAGCATCTTCAAGGTTAGTTGTTTCCTGAACGACAAGAGGAGCGGGAGTCATCACATCTCCAATAATTCTACCATTAGTTTTATTGAGCAGTTTCTGGATTTCATTGAATGCCTGCCGCAAGATGGTACTCCAGCTTTCAGTTTGGCTTATGATTCTAGCCTTTGATACTCCCATCTTGAATACCGATACTCAAAAACATTTAAACTAGTGAACCAACTCAATATTTCTATTGATCCGGTGTGAAAAAAAAATTTAAAAATGCCTATGTCAGATAAGTTAACAATATACCCTTGCAAAGGGCTGAATGGAGGCACAGATCTTTTCCTATCTAGATGTGTTATTGCATTTAAAGTTATTATATCTTAACATAACAATCTGACATTTTAATGTTCAATTTTCGAAATAGGCTTTTACGTGTTTGTTAATTGCAAATGAAATTACCCTAATTAATGAGTACTTATGATAAACTAGAAACTTGAACTGTGGATAAAAAGGTCTAGAAACTTAATGCTAGTCTACAGAAAAAGTCAACTGAATATACTAAGTGTACAAAAAAATAGTTAAGTTTGTCAAACAACAAATTTATGCAAGTAATCTCATCCGCTGAGAGTGAAGAACATATTAGTTACAGTATAAATACTAAGGTGACGTTTAATTGATGGGTTTGGAATGAGGGAATGAGAATGAGAATCATACATAGTGTTTGGTTAATATGTTTGGGATTGAGATTTTAGAATGATTTCTAGTTATTTGGGAATCAACAAAACTCATCCTAAACAGCGGGTTTGGGTTTCATTCCTGCCGCCGTCACTGGCCGCCGGGCCTTCGCCGCTCCCAATCGTTTTGGCCGTCGGCCGATAATTGCCCGGTGTTATCGGCACTGGTCACCGATCGCTAACGGCCGGCCGACCGACGCTGCCGATCATTATCGGTCGGCCGCCGATCGCCGATCGCCAATCGGTCGCCGATCGATCGGCCGGTCGCCGACGACGCTGATCGCCGGCCGCCGGTCGCCGGCCGCCATTCGCTAATCATTGACGGCCGCCACGGGTTTTCTATTGCCGCCGCTAGTCACCACGCATTTACGTCTCCACCTTCATTCCCAACTTATAAACCAAATAATATTATTGGAATGACTAAATCCATTCCCATTCCACTCTACTACCAAACTCATTTCTATTCCTATTTTCATACTCAAACCAAACGCCACCTAAGTGGACAAATATAAAGGAACATATGAAATATTGCATAATTGCAGCATGACCTCTTAAGTTATGCAAGAAGGTAGTAAAACCAGCCATGCTTTATCTATGCTCCATGTGTAAAAGGGTCAGACAATAAAAGAAGCAAAATGAATGGGAGATTATTAGGGAACTAAAATAAAAGGTAGTGTTATTACTGGAGAAGCAACTAGGTGTATTGGATGAAAAATGAAAAATATATATTAAAGTGATATGAACATACAGACTTGAAGATAAATACATTCCGAAGATAGATAAGTTGAACTAACTTGAGTTCAAAGGCATGGTAGAGGTAGATGAAAAAAAGTCGTGCAAATTTACCAAATCATCACCTAATTTGGATTTCCAAAAATCATGCTTTCTACTTTCAAGATACCAAAATCATAGCCCCCATGGGAGGGCCTTGTGGCTAGCGCGGCAGTAGAGTTGCATTAATGAGCAAGGGTCAATCCCGGAAGACTGCAAGCCTTTCGGAGTGTTTGCTCTCCTGTCGCGCTAGTCTTGGATTGGGCAATATGCTCCTCGTAATTTATCTCCTTCGTGTTGGCTATGGGACCGACTGGTGGAGGCGCTGAGAGTGAACAAATCGCCTTTGCTCTAAGATATCAAAATCATGCATCTTCTCTCTCCAAATATCCAAAGTACCCTAGGTTCAGTGATATAAACTCAAATTGAGTTTTGAATTTTAACTGATTTTGATTGATCATCTGAACTCAAAAACACTAGAACCCTGTTTCATTCCCAAAATCATTTTTTGAACACTAAAATCACCTTAATGGGGTTTTTGAAATAGAAAACAAAAACATTCGTTCACCCTACTTGGCACTATAGAAATGTTAGTGTGATTTTCTTTGCAAATGGCCTCTTTTTGGTCATAAGGTGATTTTCCTAGATGGATCTTTCCAACTCCAAAGCACTTCCCATGATTACCTAATAGACCAACACTCCAAAATTTAGAGGTGACGACCAGGCTACCGATGACTCCGCATTTCTGCGCTAGCCACCTGGGACCTGATTTACCCCCCTCCACATGTAGGGGCAGCGGTGGGGGCTGCTAATGTGGCGGTTTCACATTTTTTTTTTTTAGTATGGAAATTTTCTATCCAAAATTTTTGGCATACAAGGTGATTTTAAAAACACTTATAGGCCTTTTTAACCTAAATACTCTGGGGAACTACCTAAAACTCCTACTAACCCTATGGTATCTTTTTTCGTCCAAAGTGGTAATTATTGGGCAACCACTTTGTAAAACATCTTGATGATTAAACAAATGTCATTTCAAAAAGAAAAATATACCAAATATTTGTCTATTTGAGTATTGTGGTATTTTACATGCTCAAAACTCATTTCTAAACTTTAAAAAAAAACGGCATACTTTGAGTATTTAGATAATAGGTGCATGATTGAAATATTTTTTAAATAAGGGGCATGATTCAAGTGACACCCAAACTTCAAGCGCATAATTTGGGAAATCTACCAAGAAATCTTTACTTGGTATAAAAAAGACATCTAAATGACATAGATATCAATAATGATATTATATTAGGGAATAAAGTGGAGTATAATTCAGGTAGTCAAATCCCAAATGGCTCACAATAATTTTTTGTTGATGTTACAATTGTTCACGATTCCATGTTACTTGCATAAAGGCAGGTAGCCATTTTAAAATGCAAGTAACACTTGCAACTTTAAGGACTAACTACAAATAGATTTGTAGTTTGCAAGTTATCTGACATAACCAAAAGCTTATATGTGAAAGAATACTTGAATCTATCTATTTGAAGGCAACTAAACAACTCGCAAGTCAACACTTGAAGACACTGTAAGTTCAACCATTTGGAAACATCAAAACTTGCATATCCTTCCCTCATGTATGGTTCAAAAATCTTTCAAGAAGAAAGCAAACTGACTGAAACATATATACTATTTAATGCAATATCCTTTTACGTAATATGGCTACTCAATATCGTTATATAAAGCACATACTTTCCACGTACTATCAACCTCTGGAAACATGCTGGTGTCAGTTCGTCCACTACCTGACAGAAAAGAAAACTCATTGTTACAAATTAGGGAACCAAAATTGATAAGCATATCTATATTCATATAAAGCGAGAGAAGTGGGGAGAGAAAGTGGCTAGGGCATCAAATTTTCTATTTATACCTCAAGAGACAATGAAGAATCGAGTGAGAAGAATAAAAAGATACCTAACAAGCGATATTGTGTATTCTATTAAGACTACAGAATGATCCACCATATTTTGTAGATGATAGTGTTCGCTATATTTTATAGATCAGAGTGTTGGATTGTCAGGATACAACATGTACAAAAAGTCATTGTAACAAAGATGAGAATATTAAGAAGGATGTGCGTAGCAGTCACAAAGGATATAATATAAAAATAATAAATATTGATGAGTGACTAAGTGTAATTCTAATATAAGATAAAATGGAAAAAAAAAGTTTGAAATGGTACGAACATGTTAAAAGGCAACTATTTAGAAGAGATGTATATTATACTGGAAAGTATAAAGAGGTAGTAGGACACCATAGAAAATATTACTTGATATAGCAAAAACAAATCACTTAATTGATAGAGGAATACGATGAAAGGAAGCCTTGGCGCAGCAATAAAATCGCTATAATGTGACCTAGAGGTCATGAGTTTGAGTCGGAAAAACAACCTCTTACAAAGTAAGATAAGGTTGTATAAAATAGATTCTTCTCCAGAATCCCGTATTGGCAAGCGCTTCGTGTACCAAACTGCTCTTTAATTGATAGAGGAATAAGATTTGGGTAGCCCACCCCAAATAGTTGGGATAAATATGTTTAGATAAATAATGAGAATGATGGTACAACAAACATTATGTATTTAGGCATCATGGTATTCTTGTAGAGATGATAACTATAGTCCCTCCGCAAAAAGGTTAGAACCACCAACCTAATGGCCCCTATGGACCTGTCCCATGGTCATTGTGAGGGAGGTAAATCACGGAGAGCCCTATGGGTCTTGACGTGGTGGCCAAAACACGTGAGGGTCATCTAAATCCAGGAAAGAGCTTTAGACCTCTTCCGGAATCGACCAACGCCATATCCGCAAGCACCGCCGTGTCTTAGCCACCACGCCATCCCCGTGGGGACAACTATAGCCCCTCAAAGCTTGAAAAGTATGCTGATGAAGATTAAATACTGTTTATCGCTGAAGGAAAGCTCATTTGTAGTACATAATAAGCCTAAGATAGGGGCTATTATGTGTCTTTAAAAGACTTGAACATCAAGTACATGTTTGTGAGGATATTATTGTCTCAACAATTCTCTTTTCCATTGCTTAAATTTTCACATATACATAGTCCTCCCACAGGTATTATTTAGAGTCTATGAATCCTTGAAGATTATCACATTGTTTCCAAACTTGAGAAAGCTTGAATGTAACACATCCACGAGATCTCAAATATTCATTGTCAACATAGATTTTTCCTCATCATTCAGATACCTAAGATATACAACATTAAAATCATTGCTCATGAGAAGCTCCCATAACTTCAGTCTGATTAGCTTCAAATCTTGCACTAGGCACAGTCTTCATCTTATAACTGAAATACTAGTAATCATACTACACAACATTCAGTTTCAATGTATTCATGGAAGTGAGGCAAATATGAATGTGTCAGGGTAAATTATTGATCAACAAATGAGAACAAAAAAGCTGACTTGTGCTAATTAGAAAGCTCAAATGCAGTTAAATTGAATCATGCTGCTTGCAGGAGAAATTCAAGAGTTTATATATGTAGGCAGTTAACAAGGTAATAATGGGTCCCCAAAAATCAAACCATAATTAAAAAAGACGACCTGAAATAGAATCAAGTGCTAACAAATCATAATCTGAAACAACACCAACCTGCAACAAGCAAAATTAAGAAGACGTCATAAGACAACATTCCTAAAACTGTTTACAGGCAACCAAGAAGAAAAAAAGGAACTTCAGACTGCATTTTGAGAAATCTATGCACAAAAAAAAAGGGTACAATAACCAGTCATTTTCCGATCAAATTATTATCAATGATCATTGCAGCAGCATGTCAGAGGACAGAGTCAATGAACATTCTTCTAACCACTTGAATCTTAATCGACATCCATAACGCATCAAAACATGCCCATATTCAACAATTTAACAAAATTCAAGTCTTTTGAATTATTTATTGCTAGGATACCCTTCGCACCAAATAAAGCTCAAAAGTCATGAAGCCATTTCCAAGTGAGTTGTCAATAGATAGAAAGTCCAAAATTTAGGCTTTAAATACAAAGAACTCATTCCTACCTCCAAACACAGAAGTATAATATTATTATTAGATTGTTGCTTTTAATTGCTAGTTAGAAACTTCTGAAGCACTAATAAGCAATCAAAAGCATAGACTAATTATTTTAGGACTAACTGAAACAACTCCTGTTGAGTGTCATATATCTGCAAGGCACATGAAAATTTTTCTTATAGCAGAACAGTCCTTACAAAATTGAACCAAAGACAAATCACTGTTCCTTAGCTGCTATTGCACAGCAATTAAAGCAACCCCAATTTCTGAAGATGCTTCTCAAGGACTGATTTGGTTCTGTCACAACCATCAAAAATCACTCTTGAAAAATTTAAGCAAAACTGTGGACACTGAAAAGTGTTGGAGACAATAATTTACTTTTGACCTAAACAAAGGATCGTTGCGTGATCATGCAATCTGACATAACATATTTCCTGAGAGTATTGCTAATACAACTATAGATAGTATCAATTTTAACTTGACGTAATCCCTCAGATGAGCTTTTCTTTTTAGCCTTTTAGGAACAAAGACATCACTATACATGGTAATAACACTAGTGAACCACCACAGCTTGCACTGTTGCATCAACCTTAATGTCCTTAAAATGGGTTCCACATAATCTATGTCCAGATTATACATTATCAGTACGTGGTCTTAGCCTCTGGAAAAAAGATGTGCTTGTTGTTAGTTTGCCTTGAAAATTATAATCTATAATCTAATATTGACATCAAATCATATCCAATCGTCAGCCTTCTCTAATATCAATAAGAAAACAAGGGTATATATTTGATAGAAGTGGCTCAATCATGCATAGACAATGAAAAATAAAACGACGAGTTTTACAATGATTATTAAAAAAAGATAATCCGGCGTATGAAACTCCCGTCAATGTAGGATCCCAAAGAAGGATCATACTACATTAGGTCTATTGTATGCAATCTTATCTTGCATTGCAAGAGATTGTTTCAACGATTGGAACTCGTGACAATAAGGTCATGACAACTTTACTATTGTGCCAAAGCTCTTCTTCGTTTACAATGATTCTTAAACCAACAAAAATTATGTCAACAGATCAGCTATTAGATGGAAATTTAAATAAAAGAACTGAGCTTTATCACTTTACCATCTCAAAAGGTCATATAGTACAAAGAATCTCTAATTGAATCATTAATGAATAACTATTCCTACGAAGTACGAACAAAATTTATATAAATATGTTCAATTATTAAAAAAAAACACTATGCATTAAAGATTAACCAAAGAATAAGCATATTTCCATACCCTTAGGAAGATAATTTTGGTGACTAGGACACACAAGCATACAACTATGACAGACAAGCACAAGCTTCAACAAGCACATATCTGGTGAAGAAAAGAACGTACCAACTTCCAATCATCATCAATCACAGGAAATCCTGTAATCCTGTTCTCTACTAACATCTGCAGTGCTTTTAACATCAGATGGGTAAACTACGCAATTAGTGTAGGACTGAAGAAGAAGAAGAAAAATAAACATATAAATGAATAAACAAAAAATAGCGATACTATTAGTACCTTTATCCACCGAAGTGTTAGGCTTCACAACATGAAGATTTTCCTTTTTGGTCATAAAATCACCTACTGAATAAACACCATTACTTTGCTGCAAATAGTTGGAGCATGAATATATCAAATTGCAACCATATAAGCAGAACCAAGTTAGGTGGTGGATTCTCCAAAAGGAAAGAAAGGAAACGAACAAACTAGAATCAGCATGTTTTCGCAAGTTAATCTACAGAAATTTAACTAGCCTCAGTAAAATGGCCAGAAAGTTCCTTCTGGTACTTGATTCAGGATGAATTATTTTGCAATAGTTCTTAATAGCAAACAACAAAGTTGAAGAGACCTTAATCCATGGAAGAAAGGCAAGTAGTGGATTACCAACTTGAAATCACGAAAATCTAAATTAAATATTGCCTAACTAACATATTCAATTTATATTTCTCACATCGCGAGTATGGTGAATTAAAGCAACTGGAGTTCCACGATCGAGGGGCATAAGGGCACCCCAACCTTCAATAACTAAAACAAAAATGCAGGCACGGTCAAACATTACCAATCTGGGGCACGAATTGGATCCTAAACGACAACATGAAAGAGCGGGGGGTGCGTGAGAGGCGACGATCTCACCGGTAGAGAATTAACCGTCAGGGCCCCAATCCGCCCCAAGGAGGAGACCGATCCGGCCGTGCCTGCGCCTGCCAGACCGATGAACCGACGCCGATAGCGAGTTAGGAGAAGCGCATCGCGGCGATGGCGGAGGCAGATGGAGGGCCTCGTGGCGAGGGAGGGGGAAGGAAGGAGGAGGAAACACTCCCCGGAGAGCAGCATCGTTCGCCCTTCAGATCGTCTCTCTCTCGATCAAAGGAGTAGCCGACGAGGAAGGATACGAGGGTAGAAACGTAAATGACCACTCCATAAATGCCTGATTCGAGCGAGCGCTGGGACGTGTTTTCCAATTGAAAAGTTTGGTGTTTAGATGCAATTAATAAATAAATCTAAACAATTTAATAAATTAAATAAATAAATTTGAATATAAATATATTTGATTGGTTAATATTTATGAATCATATTCATGAATTATATTCATAAATCGTATTCATAAATATTATTTATAATTAAATTCATTTAAAAATTATTTATGAATTTTATTTATATTTATTTATAATAAAGATTAAAATATTAAAAATTTAAATAAATAAATAAATTGAGTTAAGAGTTTAATAACATTTAAATAAATCAAACTTAAATAAATTTTAATCAAGCTCGATTCAAACTTGAATTGAACTTGATTAAAAGTTTGATATCCATTAAACAAGTTAAGTTCAATTCAAACTTAAGCCAAATTCAATTTTAAAAAAAGAAATAAAGTTAAGCTTAATATATTTTTCAATAATTTGGTTAATTTTAGACTCGATTTGGTTCGACTTAGGTATCTTATCAAATAAGTGTGAACATTGTAAATTTTAACTTGGCTCAACTCATTTACCACCCTATTTCCAATAACGATTCAGCGATTTTTTTTATTGGCATCAACAATGATCAACTCGATCCTATAAATTTTTTAAACGGGGTATAACTTTCTATCCGATCAGTAGATCGGATATGAGTTAAATTTTATCATTCAATTGGTCATCGAAAATATATTCTATTATGTTAGAATATTATAGATATTACTAGGGATAATTTATTATCCCTAAATATCATTAGGAATAATTATTTTCTAGGATAGAATTTGATTTATTCCTAGGATAGGGTTTGATTTATTCTGTTGAATAGGTCCTAATCTTGTATATAAATAGAGTTTCTTTCATATAAGTTATGGATCCCTAAGTTACAAAATAACATGGTATCAGAGCTTTAGGTTTTCCACCTTTCGCGATTTTTCGCTCTCGCATTCCTCTCCCGAGCGCGCAGCCGTTCTTCTCCAGAGCGTGCTTCTCCCTTTCACGTCGCGATATCTTTTCCCACGACGCAGCCTGAAGCACGCTTCGCACGCTTTTACGCTTCAGCTCGTTTTCCTCCTCTGCAGCGGCCTACTTCCGCGGAGGCAGTCACTACGAGGAAGAAGGGCAGCACGCAAGAAAAAGACCGGGACAGGGAGAGGCGAGGAAGAGAAAGAGCGAGACAGAGACAGAGAAAAAGCGAGAGCCTACGATTTCCAGGGAAGAGAGGCGAGGTCTGCGATCCAAGCTCGAGTCCTGAACGACGAGGCGAAGAAGAATGAGGAAGTATCGGGTCGCCTTCGCCGACTTCGTCCTAGTCGTCTGGGCGCTCGTCCTCACCGCCAACTCCTTTGTGCTGTTCGCGCTCGATCCTCCTCCGGGAGACCTCCTTCGGCCTCTACCGTCGTTCGCGTCCATCTCGTTCTAGCGAGATTTATTGGCACAACACGTTGGAATCCCTATTTCCCCGCATTAGACTGTGCTGGGCTGCTGGCGGAGCGCCTTCTGCTCCTCTCCGTCTCCTCTCTTCTTCGCTGCGATTTGGGAAACGGAAACAGGTCGACAGCCTTTAGGGATTGGAACCAAAGATATTTAATCACACCCTCGTCTTCCTGCCCTACCTCCTCTCAATCTTCCTCCATTCACCACTGTCGTTGCAGCGCCGACTTCCGCTGACTCAGGCCGCCTCGCACGTGATTGAGGTTCGTCGTCGCCTCCCCTCTTTTCTCCCATCGCGACCTGCCCCTAGCACAGCGATCGCGCCTCTGCCGGGTCATCGCCGCGCCGCTTCTCATAGCCTTGCTGTCCGCCGTCAACCCACATCGGGCCAGCTACGTAGCTTGCAGCTCAGACGATATCTTCCGGCAGCTTCGATCGGATCAATACTGTGTCATTCGTCAGGACTACCTCTAGCACTTCGAAGCCGGAGTTCCCAATTTTTACCAACCACATGACGTCACCTGTCACGCCCCGAGAGTATGCCGTGCCGAAAAGCAAACGGACAACATCTCCCCTGTACGTGGCAACATATCGGGTTAATACAAGACCCGTAGGCCCACAACAACAATATGATATACACATATATCAATATATCAAACGCAGCGGAAACATAAAACAGATAAAACAATATACAATGACCCAACTGTGCACTCCGGAGTGACTTGACACCACAAGAAACATAATAGAAGCCACATCGAAAGCCAAATACATACAACACGTCCATATATCACAGATACGGAAACAATACAAGCTAAAACCACAAAACGACAATCCACACAAATACAACAATGCAGATTAAATATCCGTCCGTCCGATGTGAGATGGGATCAGCTGGCGGAGCTCCGAACGTCCAAAGAATCTTCTACCTATTACCTGGGCGACAGGAAGCCCAGGGTCCCGGGGTGGTGAGTATAAACTTAGGGGTAATATATAGAAAGTGCATGAACAACATATAGGATAACGAGATCTACAAGTATACATGTGAAGATCTACAGTATACAGCATGAGTCCAATAGATATACAGTCCTATCCAAATCTAATAGCAAGTAACCACAGTATAGTCATACTCAATGTATATACTAAACTAATCAATTGAACATGAAGTAATGTACCAACGTACCTGACGGTCTGCAACACCATAAGCTATATCATCCTGAACAGATTTACAATAACATAACCCATACAACATACTAAGTCAATCCCATACCTGACCAATACGCCAACATATGAACAGTATATGATCACCTATAATAACAACCCGGTCCATACCACACTATGACATGACGCTAATCAAATGCATACATCAGTCAGGACAAACACATATATCATGCTCAACACATAACAGTATATAAAATGCAAATGACATGTATCATGATGTACAAGCATGTGCGACAATCATAGCTCAATCAAATGTAGCATCTCACAAGCATATGTAAAACATATATCAATACATGCATACATATATATATCTGCAATGCATATGCATGGTCATGCCTGCGCACCCAACTCGCTACCACGACCCCAGTGTGGCCTAGGTGGCAGGACATGACAACTATCCCGACTCCAGCCGCCACCACTCTCGAGTGACCGAGTTGGGTAGTATGAAACAGTAGCTAGCCCGCCATAGAGCTATATGCTACCCACACGGGGGTCCCTGCTGCTAGCCGCTTCGTCTCTACCCATGAGTAGACGAGCACCGCACCTAGGACAACTACACATCACACGACCACTGTCTATAGTGGGTGAGTGCGCTAACTACCACTCCGCACAGTAGCCAAGTGCGCATCTCCAGCTACCACCATCCATAGTGGCCGAGAACGGCACGCACAACAATGCTCTGCCCTCAACCCTGCAACCACTATCCCGAGTGGTCGGGGAGGCAGGATGACTGACGACTCGTCTCAACCACAAGGCAGACCCAGTCGTCAGCATGCATGAAATGTAATGATGCATAGCTCACGCACAAATCCTCGCAACACTCCCTAACTCACGGGGAGACCTAGTCAACCATGCAAGAACTATAATCCATAAGACTCTCTCTATCACACAAAGAGTCATACACACCTGACAGTCAACCATGCTAAGACCTCTAGTCAGTAGCGAGATACCATCGACCGTCCATATAACCATACTCAGGCACACAATCCATAATGGATATACCATCACGCTAGGACCTCTAGTCCATGGTTACATACTGACACTCATACACTTATCTATGCACAGACAACTAGATCCACCATAACTGCACCACTAAAACGGATATGATATAACAATCGACTCCATAATCCAAACCATCACCCAACCCTAGTGATGTAATACAGTAACCCAATCTGAAGTCACAAAGATAAACCTAACCACTTGTACTTACTGAACATCCATCAGCTAATACATAATAGAGTTTATAATTCCTATCCGTGCTAGATAATCAATGAGTAACAGAGTATATATCTCAAAGGTCAAGGCAGTACAAGCATATGATTAAATAAGAGTGGATTTAAGGTAAACAGGTATAAACATAAATCCAAGATCATGCACTAGAATTTGATCAAAACTACCGGACCAGGTAGATATTACCCACCTGCTATGCAGAACACCAGCTATCTTCACGTCCGAGAATTTATCTTGAATCAAGGTCCTGAAACCGTAGAATGTCAATATAGCTAAAATAAAACTAGTCTCCACTAATCACCAATATAATCCCATAATATCGCTACTATATCAATGATCACGAATAAACATGATTGTTATGCAACTAAGGCTTACCTCTTCCACTTCAAACTGCCAATACTTATTAACAAGATAAATCCAATTCAATAACCCTAACACCTGCAATCTATAACAATTAGATAGATAAGCTGAATCATTAATTTAATTTCTCCTCACCCAATCATCATCACCTTTCACGACTGCCACCCTCAAGCTTCTGCCCAAACAATCGATTGCCAACGTGAAAAATCCAACAAATCAAGAACAATCCGAATATGAAAACATCCCTACAAATCCTATAGCTATGGCAACTTACCTCAAGCTCAATTCCCAGCTCCAATCTCACTGGATCGAAGACAGAAACAGAACTACCCAACACATCCATCGACAAACACTAAATGAAGCAATTAACAGTTGAGAAGAAAAAAAAGTTGGATCGAGCTTACTTGCCCTTAGAATCCACAGGCCTTGCTCCTTCCCCAATCCCCTGTTCGCCGGCGACCATCAAGGTTCACAACTCTACCCAAAACCATCGATTGAAGCCAACATCAGAAACCCACCGCTAGATCTCACTCTCAGCTTAAAGAGGAAGGAAAAATCGACCTCTTACCTAACTCCGGTGATGATCGGCAATGAAATCCTCGATTGGCAGCTCGCTGCTGCGGCGTAACACTGCCGATCCACCGAAAGAGTCGCCGAGATCCCTAGGCAAGAACTCACTGACCTTCGGCCAGAGATCAACCAAGGTGGCAGCGCCGTCGAGTTGCTCTCACCGGAACGTCGGCGAGCTGAGGAGGAACGAAATGATCGCGTGATGAAAAGAAAAGCGACGCGGAGAAGAGAAACGGAGAAATCGCGGAAGGAGGAATGTTGATCGCGAGTTTCCGACCCTGTTTTAAACGTCATTCGAGCGATTCGGTTAAACCAACCCAAGTTCAACCCAATCTGGTTTGACCCAATCCAGTCAAGCCCAATACCAGCCCAAGCCCAAATTCAAATCAAGCCCAATTTCAATCAAGCCCAATTTCAAACCCATTTCCAGCCCAATTAACCCACTAATTAAATCCAAATTAATTAAAGGGGTTAATCCATTTTTTTTTTGTATTTTATATTCTCCCCCACTTATAAAAATTTGGTCCCCAAATTTCTGACTCATGTACGAGTACGAGATGTCACAATAACCATCTCAAGTATCCGGAGAAAAGTCACACCTCAAGTGACTAAGTGGGGTACTGAGCTCGAGTATTACATTCTAGCTCTTATATACACTCTCAATCGACCTATTAAAAGGTAATAATTATACCAAAGTGGAGCTCTATACTCGTAACCGATGGGAGACTTTGCCAGAATCGTAAGGTGAATCGTGAATCACTATCAGAAATGATACCCAAGGATACTCCATGGATATAATTCCATCAAGCAATCCAACGGAGTCCATCTTACGGCTCAGAAGAAAATGAGCAAACCTAGCTAATCGATCATCGATTACCCAAATCCTATCAAGTCCTTTCCGAATTCTAGATAATCTCCCAACACAGTTTAACGTACTAGGCTCCCACTTTATCACGGTACGTGACCCTACTGATCACAATATTTCACCTTTGCTTGTTGGCATACCCAACATCAAACTATGAAATCAACCGTGTCCCATATCTCGTTCCACCAACAGGAACGTCCCAATACTCACTATTTTCGGATACACTCCGAATAAATCATCACCCTCGAATGAAGAGTCTCCTGAAACAACTCTTCCTAAAGCGAATGCAACTTTGGAAACTACCATCCTTCCTAGAGACGGAGATTTATTCTCACAAGAGAAATTAATCTAATGTCCAAAATTCACTCTGTCACCTAGAACTGAAAGTAACTGGAAGGCTATAATGACTAATCTCGTTAGTTTCTCAACTAGCATACACATAATATACGTTTCATTCAACTGCATCGGAATCACTCCTAATCCCTACAATATTGCATCTATGTGCAGTATCCTTCCATCCATATCGGACGGATTAACTAACACTGACACAAAAGTCAGCCACCTTCTAGGCCCTGAAACCTAGCTTCACACACTTCCGACCAGGTGATTCCCATCACCTTCTTGGTCCAACAAGTCGACGATATAGTATCGCTAGAACATCCTATTCTCATCTATGGTAAATACCAAATCAATCTAAAGAAACCACAACTTCCTTCAAGATTGGGAATATATCCATAAATATATCCTCCACAGATATGATGACAATCGATCTCAAATACTCCAAGAGTACCTGATTCCTCAAATCCATGAACGACTAAATCGTCGATAAGTCTAACAACATTATCAATCAGCTCTATACACCTGAATCCTTTTACCCTACTCTAATGATAGCTCAATCATCACACCGATAATGATAATTGTATGACACTAAGTCACTACAATATCAAACCTCCAGTCGTAGACCAACCCTAGGATATACACAGGTGTCATTTAGCTGATCTAAACAAATCATCTATCCCTAACGAAGGATACTCATTCTCAACTAATGCATTCCAATCATCGATAATCGATATATAACCCCAAAGGTTCATCTCTCTTTTAATAAAGAGTTCTGGATCTTCTCAAGAGAAATCTCAAGCCAAATAAATCTCCCATAGTGTTTAGCAACACTGATACCCGTAAAATCATCTCTCGGTATGAGGTCTCAATATTGGAACTATTTCCGAAATCACCCTCCAATCGCATATTCCTACTTGCCCATGCAGTGGCAAGCCCGGGAGTCCATCCGAAACTATATCCGAATACTCTCAGATTATACGTACATCTGAGAGTCCTAGTATACCAACGCTCCAACAATCCAACTATCCGTAAAGATATGTCTATAGTGGAGGTATGTCTAGCAAAGGCTAAGGGTATCCCTTGCCTTCTTGGTTTTTGATCAACATCTCACCAAACGGTAGAGAAAATCACCAACCACCAGTCGATAGGAACCCTTCGAACCCTATCCAAGAATGTTCTAGACAAAGATACCTGTAAACTACCAATATCTCTCGATATATTTGCAAATAGTATAACCTAAAGTAATACCCCGAAGGACCTATCCTTCGGTCTTCTATACTTCTTCTCGAGTAATCATGTAAACTTGTCCAACATCTGTTCTGGACGGCTGAGCTCATGTAGATGCAAAAGACTATCATGGAGGAACTGAAATCAACTGCTGAAAATGGAGGTACAAACTGAAACAACTGCACGGAGATGATAACAACTGTTGTACTGGCAGAGAATATACATCCGACTGTAAAATACTGAAGAACTGTCAACATCGTAGCACGCTCCAACTCTGCGAAAGGTACAACTGCAACTGAAGAATACCACATAGATACGACCATCGTCGTATACTCTCTCTCCTCTGAACAAATCATAACTACGCCTGGGAAGGTAACCGTTGCTGTTGTCTAGGAAGGTAACAATTGTTGTCTGAACGTCTGAGTCTTCTGAGATGTCTTCGGCTGATACTGCTGAGTAATTTACTTCTTCCGGATGAAAGTATCAAAGAACTCCAACTATATCTGAGGTAGTAGATTGCTGCTGATGTGATAATCCATTCTTCTGTCATGATCTCGACTTCCGAGGTTGTGGATTGTCCGCTCGAAAGCATCATCCATAGTCTTCCACTGAGTCTTCAAAGTACATACTCTCCTCGTAGATACCGGCTGCTTATAGTAGAAACAGATACAATGGTTCATCGGATAATCTGACTCTGGTGCCGTCGTGACCCGCACTACACACACATTCTCCCTTCGGAGTCTTTCCTCTGAGTTCGCTGATAACATGAGAAGCTGCTGACAATCTGCAATCGGTCTTCTATGATCGAAAAACTCTCCAATAGTCACTCGTGACTCACGACTTTAATCTTGCTCCTTTTGTCAAACATTCGGAGACTTCCAATTCCAATAATTTGACTTGCAATATCTGCTTATCAAATCTCTAATTCTTTAAAACACTTGCTACGGAGTCATTTCTATACACATGACTCGGCCTATGCACTTCTGGTAGAAACTGGTAGGAGATCCAAACATCCTGATCAAGATGTCAACCGGTAAACCGTAGGTGGCTTAAGACATATCGATCACATTCTCGAGTTATTAGGTGGTCGTAACCCTCGCAAGTCTAGCGACTCTGCATGGTACCTTCGTAACCAAACGATCACCTTACTTGATGCCCAAGAATTCCCTGACAATGAGTCAAAGAAGATGACGTGGGAAAATACTATCTCACAACATCACTGAACTGTGACTAAGTGATACGTTATTTCCCGTAGGTTATTTCCTATATCTTACACCAATTACCGGCTAAATCCGGATAATGGTATTCAACAAACACTACTATCTTCGTATAACCCGAGTCAAGTACTACAAAAGTACTTCCAATGTTATACAACCTAGAACGACCATCTCAGGGATCAACATTCCTATGAATATCACCAAAATAATCCTCTACTATCTGCATCAGCAATAGTATACTCGCTTGTCCATTATCCCATGGTTAATGATCTGACTAACATAATTAGTGAAAACCTTAAGACTGTAATCCTTGATCTCCACAAGAGATGTGACTACCTAATCCCTGCTTTCTGACTCGGTATCAGTTGGCTCTCAAAGGTAATTACCTTTTCGATAGCAGGTACATATCTAATAACCTCAACATATCGTTCCCGTGGTCAAACTCAAACCACGGTTACGAATACTAACCAATATCCTACAAGTCATCCATGTTATAAACAACTAAATGCATAACCAATAGAAGAATATGTAATAACAACTAACATACCTTAATCCTTGTAGCTCGGAGATGTCCGCAACAGCCAGATCCCAGAACTCACAAAACCAAGACTGAGTAAAGCAAAACTCGATGTCCGAACGAAATAAAATCTGAAAGTAGACTTCGCAACCTAGGGCTCTGATACCAATAAAATTGTCACGCCTCGAGAGTATGCCGTGCCGAAAAGCAAACGGACAACATCTCCCCTGTACGTGGCAACATATCGGGTTAATACAAGGCCCGTAGGCCCATAACAACAATATGATATACACAGATATCAACATATCAAACACAGCGGAAACATAAAACAGATAAAACAATATACAATGACCCAACTGTGCACTCCGGAGTGACTTGACACCACAAGAAACATAATAGAAGCTACATCGAAAGCCAAATACATACAACACGTCCGTATATCACAGATACGGAAACAATACAAGCTAAAACCACAAAACGATAATCCACACAAATACAACAATGCGGATTAAATATCCATCCGTCCGGTGTGAGATGAGATTAGCTGGCGAGCTTCAACGAGCGTCAAGGAATCTTCTTCTACAGTACAGGCGACAGAAGCCCGAGTCCCGGGTGGTGAGTATAAACTCGAGGGTAATATATAGAAAGTGCATGAACAACATATAGGATATAGATCTACAAGTATACATGTGAAGATCTACGGATATCTGACATGAGTCCAATAGATATACAGTCCTATCCAAATCTAATAGCAAGTAACCACAGTATAGTCATACTCAATGTATATACTAAACTAATCAACTGAACATGAAGTAATGTACCAACGTACCTGACGGTCCGCAACACCATAAGCTATATCATCCTGAACAGATTTACAATAACATAACCCATATAACATACTAAGTCAATCCCATACCTGACCAATACGCCAACATATGAACAGTATATGATCACCTATAATAACAACCCGGTCCATACCACACTATGACATGACGCTAATCAAATGCATACATCAGTCAGGACAAACACATATATCATGCTCAACACATAACAGTATATAAAATGCAAATGACATGTATCATGATGTATAAGCATGTGCGACAATCATAGTTCAATCAAATGCAAAGATCTCACTGCATATGTAAAACATATATCAAATACATGCATACATATATATCAAGAATGCATATGCATGGTCATGCTCAAGACTAACTCGCTACCACGACCCCAGCAGTGGCCTAGGTGGCACGACATGACAACTATCCCGACTCACCGCCACCACTCGAGTGACCGAGTTGGGTAGTATGAAACAAAGAGCTAGCCCGCCATAGAGCTATATGCTACTCCACACGGGTCCTCACCGCTAGCCCCGCCTACCCATGAGTAGACGAGCACCGCACTCCTGTGACAATCACACATCACACGACCACCGCCTATAGTGGGTGAGTGCGCTAACTACCACTCCGCACAAAGGGCTGCGCGATCTCCGCCTACCACCATCCATAGTGGCCGAGAACGGCACGCACAACAATGCTCGCCTCAACCTCGCAAACCACTACCCCGAGTGGTGGGGAGGCAGATGACCGACGACTGCGTCTCAACCACAAGGCGACTCACCATCAAGATGCATGAAATGTAATGATGCATAGCTCACGCACAAATCCTCGCAACACTCCCTAACTCACGGGGAGACCTAGTCAACCAAAAGTCAACCATGCAAGGACTATAATCCATAAGACTCTCTCTATCACACAAAGAGTCATACACACCTGACAGTCAACCATGCTAAGACCTCTAGTCAGTAGCGAGATACCATCGATCCATATATAAATCCATACTCAAGCACACAATCACGGACAACTAGATCCACCATAACTGCACCACTAAAACGGATATGATATAACAATCGACTCTATAATCCAAACCATCACCCAACTCTAGTGATGTAATACAGTAACCCAATTTGAAGTCACAAAGATAAACCTAACCACTTGTACTTACTGAACATCCATCAGCTAATACATAATAGAGTTTATAATTCCTATCCGTGCTAGATAATCAATAAGTAACAGAGTATATATCTCAAAGGTCAAGGCAGTACAAGCATATGATTAAATAAGAGTGGATTTAAGGTAAACAGGTATAAACATAAATCCAAGATCATGCACTAGAATTTGATCAAAACTACCGGACCAGGTAGATATTACCCACCTGCTATGTAGAATACCAGCTATCTTCACGTCCGAGAATTTATCTTGAATCAAGGTCCTGAAACCGTAGAATGTCAATATAGCTAAAATAAAACTAGTCTCCACTAATCACCAATATAATCCCATAATATCACTACTATATCAATGATCACGAATAAACATGATTGTTATGCAACTAAGGCTTACCTCTTCCACTTCAAACTGCCAATACTTATTAACAAGATAAATCCAATTCAATAACCCTAACACCTGCAATCTATAACAATTAGATAGATAAGCTGAATCATTAATTCAATTTCTCCTCACCCAATCATCATCACCTTTCATGACTGCCACCCTCAAGCTTCTACCCAAAAAATCGATTGCCAACGTGAAAAATCTAGCAAATCAAGAACAATCCGAATATGAAAACATCCCTACAAATCCTATAGCTATGGCAACTTACCTCAAGCTCAATTCCTAGCTCCAATCTCACTGGATCGAAGACAGAAACAGAACTACCCAACACATCCATCGACAAACACTAAATGAAGCAATTAACAGCTGAGAAGAAAAAAAAAGTTGGATCGAGCTTACTTGCCCTTAGAATCCACAGACCTTGCTCCTTCCCCAATCCCCTGTTCGCCGGCGACCATCAAGGTTCACAACTCTGCCCAAAACCATCGATTGAAGCCAACATCAGAAACCCACCGCTAGATCTCACTCTCAGCTTAAAGAGGAAGGAAAAATCAACCTCTTACCTAACTCCGGTGATGATCGGCAATGAAATCCTCGATTGGCAGCTCGTTGCTGCGGCGTAACACTGCCGATCCACCGAAAGAGTCGCCGAGATCCCTAGGCAAGAACTCACTGACCTTTGGCCGAAGATCATCCAAGGTGGCAGCGCCGTCGAGTTGCTCTCACCGGAACACCGACGAGCTGAGGAGGAACGAAATGATCGCGCGACGAAAAGAAAAGCGACGCGGAGAAGAGAAACGGAGAAATCGCGGAAGGAGGAATGTTGATCGCGAGTTTCCGACCACCCTGTTTTAAACGTCATTCGAGCGATTCGGTTAATCCAACCCAAGTTCAACCCAATCTGCTTTGACCCAATCTAGTCAAGCCCAATACCAGCCCAAGCCCAAATTCAAATCAAGCCCAATTTCAAATCAAGCCCAATTTCAAACCCATTTCCAGCCCAATTAACCCACTAATTAAATCCAAATTAATTAAAGGGGTTAATCCATTTTTTTTTCATATTTTACATCACCGCTCTCGTCTGAGCTCTTGGATGGTAAGAACTACTCCTCTTAGGCCTCTTACATTGAGCTTTGGCTTGTTGGACAGTATTATGAAACACATCTCACACAAACTGAAGAGGATATTCAAGTGGCCGATCGTTCTTTATAGAGAAAGGTTGATGTTCAATTGTGTTGCATTATCCGAGCCACCATCCATCCATCTCTCCGGGATGTCTTCTGGACTCATAAGACCTGCAAGGATGTTTGGATACAAGCTCAACAACTTTTATGAACACTTCTCGGCGACTCTATCAAGTTTGTGATGACCTCATGACCATCTTTAATGCCCGTCAGATCAAGAAGTCTATGTCAACTTATTTGGGATCAGTCTCTAGCCTTCTGGGTGAGTTCAATGACTTGCTCCCACATGCGACCACTCATGTTGCAGAGCTTGAAAATCGAAAGAAATTTTTCATGTCTCTGGCGTTATATGGTCTGCCCTTAGATTACTCTCATGTTCGTGATCAGATCCTGGGCAGCCCCATAGAGACCACCATGGACTCTACCTGGACGACTCTCCTCCGTGTCCCTACCAAAGTCTTGACATTACCATCTTCCGTTCCGGTTGACTCTTCAGCATTGGTCTCTGGAAACAACAACAAATCTCCACCGCATAAAAATGGCAAAGGGCGTCCTTGGTGTAATCATTGTCACCGACCATGACACACGATTGATAAATATTGGAGTCTCCATGGTTGTCCTCCTTGTCTTTGCTCTCGATCGCCGAGTTACATCACGTCTTGACTTCAGTTCCTTCACGATTGACACTAGCTCCAACTCCACGCCTCATTGACACGGCTCAGACTCCACCACCTTCCTATGATGACTTTCTGAAGTGGTATGAGGATCGACGGGAGTCTAATTCCCTTGCTGCCATTACACAAGCTGGTAATTCCTTTACTGGCATATCTCGCTCTACGGGTCCTTGGGTACTTGACTTTGGGGCCACCGATCATATCACTGGTAATAGATCTCTTTTTTCCTTACTATCTACTTCTAGTTATTTACCCTTTGTTACCATAGCAAATGTTCTCAAACTCAGTCTCAAGGTGTTGGTATTGTTCATTCTTCTCCATCTCTTCCCATTCAGAATGTTTTTTTTTGTTCCCGGAGCTCCCTTTAATTTATTATCAATAAGCCAACTCACTCGGTCTCTTGATTGTGTCATCTCATTTACTAAATCTTCTGTTTCATTACAGGACCGGAGTACGGGGAGGATGATTGACTCCAGATATGAGTCTCATGGTCTATATCAACTTCACCAAAACTCTCTTGTTGGTGCGGCGGTAGCATCTCCACTTGTTATCCATGCTCAGTTGGGACATCCTGGTCTTGATAAGTTAAAATAATTACATACTAGTCTGTCTCATTTAGAGTCTTTGTCTTGTGAGTCGTGTCAGTTAGGCAAGCATATACGTAGTTCATTTTCTCCTCGCATTATAAGTCGGGCTACGTCTCCCTTTGCTTTGGTTCATTCCGATATTTGGGGTTCGAGTCGTGTTGCCTCTACATTGGGGACACGATATTTTGTTACTTTTGTAGACGATTTTTCCCGTTGTACTTGGTTATATCTGATGAAGGATCGCTCGGAATTGTTTTCTATTTTCCAATATTTTTTTAATGAAGTTAAAACACAATTTGGTATCCCTCTTCGATCCTTGCAGAGTGATAATGCACGTGAATATCTATCTACTCTGTTTCAAACCTTTTTGACATCTCATGATATATTACATCGAAAGTCTTGTCTTCATACCCCCCAACAGAATGAAGTTACAGAATGCCAGAATCGCCATATTCTCGAGACCACCGGGACTCTTCTCCTCCACTCTCACGTTCCTCTTCGTTTTTGGAGCGATGCCGTACTTACTGTATGTTATCTCATCAATTGGATGCCTTCCTCTACTTTACAGGGTCAAATACCTCATCATGTACTTTATCCAAAGCAGTCCCTTCATCCTTTACCACCTAGGGTCTTTGGTTCTATATATTTTGCTCATGCTCTTGATCCTGACATTGATAAACTCTCTCCTCGGTCGCATAAATGTGTTTTCCTTGGGTACCCACGGTCTCAGAAAGGGTATAAGTGCTATTCCCCTACTCTCCGTCGGTATTTCATCTCTGCCGATGTCACGTTCTTTGATTCAGTTCCTTTCTTTGGGTCTTCAGAGTCATCGTCTGAATTTTATCCTTCTATGCTTGTATCAGTCTTTGATCCTCCGGAGGATTCTCTATCACCCCCAATCCCAATTCCTCCTCCATTGCAGGTTTATCAGCGTCGTCCTCGTCCTGCTTTGTTGTCGGCCAATACTGACTCTGCCATGGAATCATCTCTGGAACCAGGTCCTCCGCCCCTTCCTCTGGTCCAGTCTTCTGAGTTTGATATTCCCATTGCTCTTCGGAAAGGTATACATTCCACTTGTAATCCTTCTCCACATTATGTTTCTTTGAGTTACCATCGTCTTTCTCCTTCCTATTATTCTTGTCTTTCCTCTTTGTCGTTTGTTTTTCTTCCAAAGACTGCAGGAGATGCATTTGCCCATCCAGGATGGAAACAGGCTGTGCTAGATGAAATGAGTGCCTTACAGAGTTGTGGGACTTGGGATCTCGTTCCTCTACCACCAGGAAAGTCAGTTGTTGGTTGTCGATAGGTATATACAGTGAAGGTTGGTCCAGATGGAGCGGTTGATCGGCTTAAGACTCGTCTCGTTGCTAAAGTTTATACTCAGATCTTTGGATTGGATTATGGGGACACATTTTCTCCTGTGGCCAAGATGCCCTCTATACGCTTATTCATGTCCATTGTTGCAATTCAACACTGGTCTCTTTATCAGTTGGACATCAAGAATATGTTTTTACATGGTGACCTGCTCGAAGAAGTCTACATGGAGCAACCTCCGTGTTTTGTTGCTCAGGGGGAGTCTTCTGGTCTTGTGTGTCGCTTGCGAAAATCTTTATATAGTCTCAAGCAATCACCCAGAGCATGGTTCGGTAGAGATTGATGTGTAATTCAACAGATTCGATGATGACTACGGCGGTGACCATTCTATCTTTTATCGCCACTCATCTACTGGTTGCATCTATCTAGTGGTTTATGTTGATGATATTGTCATCACAGGTAGTGATCATCTTGGGATCTCACAGGTGAAACAACATCTTTTCAAATATTTCCAGACAAAGGATCTCGGCAAACTTAAATACTTCTTGGGGATAGAAGTAGCACAGTCCAGAAATGGGATCATTATATCTCAAAGGAAGTATGCAATGAATATTCTAGAAGAAATAGGAATGTTAAACTCAAAGACAGTTGACAACCCTATGGATCCTAATGTCAAGCTCCTACCAAATCAGGGGGAGCCTCTACTAGATCCTGAACGATACAGGCGATTAGTAGGAAGACTAAGTTACCTTACTGTTACTCGTCCAGATATCTCATTTGCAGTAAGTGTAGTAAGTCAGTTTCTCAACTCTCCGTGTAAAGAACATTGGGATGCTGTGATTCGCATTGTTCGATATATCAGAGGCGCTCCAGGAAAGGGTCTTTTGTATGAAGACAAAGGACATACTCGAGTCATAGGATATTCTGATGCAGACTGGGCAGGATCTCCCATTGATAGGAGATCTACTTCTGGTTTTTGTATATTTGTCGGAGATAATCTTGTTTCTTGGAAAAGCAAAAAGCAGAATGTTGTGGCAAGATCCAGTGCAGAGGCAGAGTATCGAGCTATGGCCATAGCCAGTCAAGAACTTATATGACTCAAACAGTTGCTTCAGGAGCTAAGGTTTGGAGACGTTGCACAAATGTCACTTATATGTGATAACCAAGCCACCATGCATATCACCTCAAATCCAGTTTTTCATGAGAGGACAAAGCATATTGAAGTCGACTGTCACTTTGTCAGAGAAAAAATCATATCCGGAGAAATATCTACTAGTTTTGTTAACTCACATGATCAGCTAGAAGATATATTTACTAAGTCACTGAGAGATCCCTGAATTGACTACATATGTAATAAGCTGGGTACATATAATTTATATTTTTCAGCTTGAGGGGGAGTGTTAGAATATTATAGATATTATTAGGGATAATTTATTATCCCTAAATATCATTAGGAATAATTATTTCCTAGGATAGAATTTGATTTATTCCTAGGATAGGATTTGATTTATTCTATTGAATAGACTCTAATCTTGTATATAAATATGACTTCTTTCATGTAAGTTATGGATCCCTAAGTTACGAAATAACATATTCGAAAAAAATAAATTTAATTCACACTTTGTTTAGAATCACATATCTAAATTTTTTCCAAAATTTAAAATTAAAATAATTTTAATAAAAAATCAAACCATATTAGTGCAAAAAATAGCGTACTACTTTACTATTTTTCCTCTTTTATTTTGGATGAGTTATCTATTTACAACGGCAACATATACCAGATGTGAGAGAGAACTCGATTCCCCAGTCCTTTTCCTTCCCTTGAGAAGGTAACTGTTACCAATAAACTGGTAAAACCTGTGCTGACAGAGGCAACGGATAAGACCTCTAATGTCGGGGTTCAGTATGGATTGGTAACAGGGGAGGCTCATCGGAAAGAAGAGATCAGATCAAGAACCTAGCATGCATCTTTCGAACTCCCCAGAAACCTTTGCTCTTATTATCTTTCACATCTCTGTTCTTATTCTAGTCTCTTTTGTTAGTTATTTTTCTAATATTTTTGTGTAAAAAAAAAAAATCAAAAATCAAAAATCAAATCAGAGCAAAATCTTGTAGCACCGGTCACATGTGATTTCTTTGTAGCACTCGTCCTCAATCAGAGCACTCCGTCCTTATTCAAAAAAAAAAAAATCCAGTTTGTTTAAAAATCATATCCAGTTTGTTTAATAACTAACAAAAGAGACTAGAATAAGAACAGAGATGTGAAAGATAATAAGATCAAAGGTTTCTGGGGAGTTCGAAAGATGCATGCTAGGTTCTTGATCTGATCTCTTCTTTCCGATGAGCCTCACCTGTTACCAATCCATACTGAACCTCGACATTAGAGGTCTTATCCGTTGCCTCTCACATCGGCCAGTTTTACAGTTTATTAGTACATTACCTTCTCAAGGGAAGGAAAAGGACTGGGGAATTATTAGATCAGAAAAAGAAGTTCTAAAATGCATTTTTCGATCCCCAGAAACCAAAACGTTTAGCCTTGCATTATAGAAAAGAAATAGCTTTACTAGAAACACAATGGATTTTACAAGTGGAATTACAAGGGGAAATACTTACAAATGAGACTCTGAGGCCAAGAACACTCACACGAACTGATCTCACTTACACACAAGCACTTAAAACACACTAGAAGAGGAAACTGCTAGGAGAGGGATATCTCTGGGGGAAGACAATGACCTCCATTTATAGGGGGAGAAGAAGCTGCTGTCCTGCGGGTGCTGGAACATATTAGTAGTAGTGGAAATATCACGGGCGGAAAGTGTTCCTGAGGGATGTCACGGGTTGATACTGTAGATGCCATGTCTTAGTCCTGTGATTGTCCTTCTGGTACTGTGACTGTCCTTCTTGTGTCACGGGTGTTGTCCTTGTGCTTATCCTTCCATCATGTTTTCAGTTTCTTTTCGCCACCCGAATCTAATGAGTTTGTGTCTTATGGGCCAGGCCGAGCCGGTGGGCTGATCTGCTGCAAATTTTCTCGATATTGATGGGTTGTTAGCCTGGTCTTCTTTAATATCCATTCAACATTCCTGTTCTTATAATGCTGTAGTAAAGCTAGTCTTTGAGTAGTTATTTTGAAGGAAAGAACTTTTTGCATAATTTTTATCCCAATAATTTTTTTTTATATATGTTTCAGCAGCAAGAGTGTATGTTGATGTTGGAAAAGATGTGGCTTCATTATAAGTCCAGAGCCATTGTGATCCTTGTATTGATGCTCTCCAGTGCTTTAATTGCTCTGCCGGGGCTGGGAGTGCTTCCCAATTTAAGTCTTCATCAGACGGGTAGAATTCAGATATAACCTCCTCTTTAGAAAATCCATTCTGGACATCTAGTTTAATGACATGTCGAGCTGGTTCTATGCGAAGATTTATCCATTCAGGAGGAGAACTATCAAATGTACATAATATGGTGTTTTGAAAGACTTCTTCTTCTATAAGATGTCTAACACATTCTCCAAGTTTGGAGGGGAAGTGTTCTGTTGATTCTATGTTAAATACCCATAATTTATGGAGTAGACCATAATCCATGAGTGTAAAATGTGTAATTGTTTTTCCCTTGTATCTTAATTCTTTGAAATGTCTCAAGTCAATGTTTGCTCGTCTAAAGCTGTAAAGAAGTTGGCAATTGCATCCCCATTTGTAGGCTTCTTGTGAGCATGTACTGAACTTATTTTGACATTTAAGTTTGGAGTTAAATTCTCCTTCATAGCTAATGGTGATGCCTTCTTGAGGATGTTCATGTACCCATTTAAGCGCTTCTTGTATTTGGCAAAAATCAAGCCATGCTGATTTTTCCCCAAGGGATCTGATGTAAGAACCTAAATCTGCTGGAAGGTTGTTTAAGGAAATATCTGTTTGTTGTTTTTCTTCGTTTTTTGTAACCACTTCTGAGTATGTGATTTCAGAGCTTGCCCTTGTCAAAGTAGGAGATGTAGGAGTCATAGGGCTTGTTGCTATTTATTTTCCCTTTAATAAGGTATTGATGAAAAAGTGTGGTCTAGCATTTTGTCTCACTGCAACAAATGCTTCTTCTAATGAGTAAAAGCCTTTGTAAGAAGAGTGTTTATCACTTCCTAGAATTACTGTTTTCACTTCTTCCCATGTAGCATATACTCCTGCATGTGATCCGGTTAATATGCCATAACAGAAGAATTTTTTCCCCAGTGGCTTTTCTACTATTGTTTGGAAGTAGTTTACTAGAGCATGTATGACTGCGATCTTTTGTTTTGTTGCTCCTTGTACTGTGGGCAGGTGCCATATATTGTCAATTAAGCAGTTTTGTACCTGGTCCAAAGTTTGTCTTTCTTCAAATAGAAATTGTTTCGTATCTGAATATTGAGGTAGTTCTTGTTGTCCAAATGTCATGACTCTTCGTGGTGTATTGGTATAGCCATAGTTAAAACTGTTGTTTTTGTTGAACATAAAGGATCTTTTCTGTCTATCCATGGAACCTGAAAAGTACAATTATGTTAGTAGTCTTGAAAGTGTATCTGCTAGGGAATTATTAATTCCTTTTATATGTTCCCATTGTATCTTTAAACCTTTGTTGATTATTGTATCTGCAAATTTTAACCATCTTTTTCTACTTAGAGTTTTTCTTGTTCCTTTTGTTTGTTGATTATATTTTATAATTGCCTCACAGTCTGTCCGTATGGTGATTTCTTTCTTATCACATATGAATAGAAAGAATGATTCTAGACAGTAAATTACTGCTAAGATTTCATAGTCTAAGGAAGTTAATGTTGGTGCAGTGGGCACCTAAGTCGAACCTAAGTTTTGATTATAGCAAACGATATAAAGTTAAGCTTATATTGTTATCTCACGAGCTAAATCAAGTGTGCAGAAAAGTCTCAATGCTGGAGCTGAAGGCTAGCGACACCCGGAGGAAGCCGCGGTGGTCGGGCGACACTCGAGTTACTTCGGAGGGAGCCGAAGGAATCGAGTGGAAGGCCGGAAGCAAAAGCGAACCGTAAGTATCGAGGTAAGCTCGTGTGTGCGAGCGTAAGTGAGGTCGTATCCTCTTTACGGGGATGATCTTAGGCGACGATCCGACCCAAGACTTCCCATGGAAGGTCTATGTTGAGATCGGATGACAAGTGGCCGTCGAATCCACTTATATTTTGAGCTAACTCTTTATTATAGTAAAAATCCGCCATCGATTCAACCGGCCGATTCAACCAATGCGATTCAACGCGATTCAACCGGTGGTCAAAAATCAGCCTCGAGGAGTCAAGCTTTATCACCATTTTTAAGGAGTTTTGTGCCCATTTGTGATTGGTTGAAGACCCATTCGCTGAGGGGCTTAAAGGCTATAAAAGGAGGCCAAAACCTAGGGTTTCATCCTCAATTCTAAGTGCTCAAAGCCTCAGATTCTGTGCAACTCTCCGCGACTCTACAACAGCAGTCTTGCCAACAACCCTAGCTTAAAGTTTCTTTTGTTTAGTTGTTGGTATAATCTTAATTTGTCATTGCTTTCAATATTGCAATTCTTTTTAATCGAGGCTTTTCGTTGCATTTTACTTTAATAGAAGAGAGGGTTTGTCTCTCTATCTTTTTGCTTCGAAGGCTTTTGTAATCGTAAAACTCCTACCTCCAACGAGGAGGAGTGTTTTAGTGAATTTCTCCGTGACGCCTAGGACCGTTAGGGCCTTGGAGTAGTAGCCGAAGGCTACGAACCAAGTAAAAAAACTATTTGTCTCATTTAGTTTTTATTTACATTTCCGCTGCGTTTAATTGTCTATCGAACGATTTAAAAGAAAAGTTTTTATCGCTATTCACCCCCCCTCTAGCGATCCGCTTCGATCCAACAATTGGTATCAGAGCCGGGGGTTGCTAAGATTTGGTGAAACCACCAATCTAGCCATTTTTCACAGATTTATTTTTCTGTTTATTTCTGATTTATTTCGCTTTGTTAAATTTACTCCCGCACTACTAATCCAAGACGCAAGTCTTGGTACCTTATTTTGTGTTTTTGTCGTTGCTAGTTTCTTCATCTTTGTCCCTTTTTGTCTTTTGTTCTAATGGCCCATCTCGAGGGTTTTAGCACCGTCCGACCTCCGTTTTACAATGGAGATGACTTCCGTTATTGGAAGGGTCGGATGGAATGCTTTCTCAAAACCCAAATCGAGATGTGGATCATAATCCAAACGGGTTTCACACTTCCGACTAATGAAGTGGGTGACTCCTTGGATTATGATCAATGGACCATTGCGACAAAACGACAAGTCGAAGCCGACGCCAAGGCAACACAAATCCTCCAATGCGGCTTGTCCAAGGAGGAGTTAAATCGCGTCGGCCCCTTCATTAGCGCAAAGGACCTTTGGACAAAGCTGATCGAGTTACACGAAGGATCGGATCAAGCTAAGGTTTGCAAACGCGATTTGTTGTTCAATAAATTGTACACACTAAAAATGCAGGAACACGAGTCCGCGACGCAACTCCACGCCCGTGTCCAAGACATAGTCAACAACCTACACGCAATCGGGCAAAAGGTCGAAAACCGCGACCTTATAAGGTATGTTCTAAACTCTTTTCCGAGGACTACCTTGTGGGCATCCATGGTCGATGCCTACAAGGTCTCCAAGGACCTTTCTAAACTTAGATTAGATGAACTCTTTTCGGATTTTGAATTACATGAGCAGTCCAACTCAGAACCCGAGAGGGGTATAGCCTTGTTTGCAGGTTCAAAGAAGAAGAAAATCGCAAGCAAGCCACCACCAACCGAGGAGGAAGATGAGTCCAAAGAAGAAGTTGACCCGGAATTGATTGCCGAACTAATGAACCTAGCTCGAAGGATAGCCAAGGGATGAAAGCGAACCACAACTCGACCCAACCAAGGTAAGCCTAAAAGTTCTAATATTAGGTGTTATGAGTGTAACAGGTTTGGACATATAAAGTCCGAGTGCCCCAAGCTCAACCACCAAGCACCTAAGCACAAGAAGGCCCTCAACGCGACATGGGAAGAAGCGTCATCCGAAGAAGACGAAGACCACGTCTTCATGGCGAAATCGACCGGAGAGAGTCGAACTCGAACTTGAGTCAACTCGAGGATGACTCGGACTACGGCTTACCTTCAAGTCAAGCCACGGATACGCATCCGGCTCAAAAGATACCCTTAAGGTGAGTCGAACCTTTATTTAATACTTTACATAATACGGTTAGGTTTTTGTCTAGGAAGTTAGCTAAGTCCGAGTCCAAGGTCGAGACCTGGGTTGAGGAGTTAAACTCTCAAACACGAGGTCTCCCTAACCTCTTCGACTAGTCGAGTTCAAGAGAAGGACTCAACTCGCTGAAAACTCAAGTTGAGAACTCACTCTTGAAAAGTCAAGTCAAGATCTTAGGAATACGTTGGAAAGGTTTACTTTGGGATCCAAAGGACTTGACCTCCTACTTGATCGCAAAGGGCCGTGTACAACAAGGTCGACTAGGGTTTAACTCAAACACGACTAATAAGTCGTATATGTCAATCGTAAGTAGACATAAAAAATGTGTCCAAGCATGGGTCCCTAAGACCACTTTGATTTCAACTCTAGGATCCAACCTGCATCGGGTTCCTATGACCAAATCCACTATGTGGATAGACCGAACCGATTCAACGGTCCTAGGGGGAGCCAAAGACAAAAACATGTTTGTGTTTTAACTTAGAAATTGCATGCTTAGATTTTTTTTTCTTTCATGAACTCACTTAGAACACGTAAATAACCAACTAAAATCCTTCGAAAAGATTGAGCCTTGGGGAGCCTCTTTTCAAATAACCAACTAAAATCCTTCGAAAAGATTGAGCCTCGGGAGCCTCTTTTCAAATAATCAACTAAAATCCTTCAAAAGATTGAGCCTCGGGAGCCTCTTTTCAAAAATAACTAGTTAGACGAGGAAATAATTTTAGGTGAGTCAAGTCATCATTTTCTTGAAAATGGCTTTGTCTAAGGAAGTGGTCGATGATCCGATAAAAGAAGGCCCTCGTGCCTCGCCACGACTGAAGCCATGATCTTGAAAAGGTAAACTTGACAAGCCTAGGTCAAATCCAAATCTAACATTACTTAAACATAAATGCACTTAATCAACTTAATTGGAAGTCATCTCACAAAGAACACATAAGTATAACATGCTTGATCATATAGACTCCGGTGAGATGACCTAGGTTTAACAACTTACAACCAATTTTTTAAAAATATAATAATCTAACATCCAATCCAACCACCTTGTGTGTAGGATCAATGGATGTTGGATAAATCCACATACGACCGGGATCAACTCAAATTCACAAGCTTCGATTCAAACGACAAGGATCGTAGCCTTTGGGAATAACGCAAGCTCAAAATCATCGGATCGTGATATCGAGCTTAACTCAAATTTTGTTATTAAAAATGTATTACTTGTAGAGAATTTTGAATATAACCGCTTAGCGTAAGCCAATTATGTGACAATAATTATAAGGTCGTATTTTTAGAAAATGAATGTGTAATTAAAACAAATGAAACAATAAAACAATACTCAAAGGAACTAGGACAAATAACATTTATACAATTAACTTAATCAAATCCTCAGCCAAATGTCTTATGACACAGGAAGAGGAATCATGGTTGTGGCACCGACGACTCACTGACTCCAAGACTCGCCCACAAGATGAGTCGAGTGGCTTAGTCGAGGCTTACCCAACCTCAACAATTTGGTTAATAAAACTGTAATGCTTGTCAACAAGGAAAACAACCTAGGACACAATACAAGTTAACTAACCAAGAACGAACCTCAAGTGTACTTGAGCTCCTGCATATGGATCTATTCGATTCACATGGAGCCAAGTAACTCAATAAAAGTAAATAAAGCTTAGTCATAATTGACTACTACTCCAGGTTTACTGGGTTAGGTTCATCAAACATAAAAATGATACCCTAGATCAATTAATCAATCTATTCAAATTAATCGAGAATCAAAAACCTTAAGGTTAAAAGACTTAGAAGATCATGGTGGTGAATTCAAAATCAAAGGTTCACCGACTTCAGAACCTAAACGGATACCACCATGAATTCTCTTGCCCTAGGACCCCTCAACAAAATGGCCTAGTGGAGCGGAAAAACCGAACTCTACAAGAAGCCGCTAGGACCATGTTGAACGAATATGACCTACCCGATAGGTTTTGGGCAGAAGCCGTGAGTACGACATGCTATGTCCAAAATAGGATCCTTATGGTAAAAAGGCACCTTAAGACCTCATACGAGATTTATCACAATAAAATACCTAACATCAAGTACTTTAGGGTATTTGGGTGTAAGGTACATATCCTAAACACTAAGGATTACCTAGGGAAATTTACATCCAAAACCACGACCGGAATCTTTCTAGGATACTCGACTACAAGTCGAGCTTATAGAGTATATAACCACGACACCCTTAGAGTCGAGGAGACTATCAATGTAGTATTTGATGAAGGACATGAACCTACAAAACCCCCAGCAACCCCAATTAGCGAGCCGATTCATACTAGACCTAACTCTGATCCGGAGATCAGGTCTAGTGTTAATCCTAACCTAAGTCAACCAAGTCACTCTATTGATCAAGTGATAGATGACTCCAACCAAACTAGTGTTCAACCAAGTCACCCCATTGATCAAGCATTAGGTGACACAAACCCAACCCAATCTAGGATTCAGACTAACCACCCTATCGATCAAGTGATAGGAGATCCTAATCTAGGAGTTCGAACTAGAGCATCCTATAGGAACCTTAGTCAAATTTCCTTAATTTCAAAGATAGAACCTAAATCAATTGAACAAGCTCTTCTTGATCCCGATTGCATTATTGCAATGCAAGAAGAGCTAGCTCAATTTACTAGGAATGAAGTGTGGGAATTAGTACCACCACCTAAAGACAAAACGATAATTGGAACAAGGTGGATGTTTCGAAATAAGCTTGATGATAACGGTGAAGTAGTTAGAAACAAGGCTAGGTTAGTCGCCAAAGGGTTTAGTCAAGTCGAAGGCTTAGATTACGACGAAACCTATGCCCCAGTAGCTAGACTCGAATCCATTCGAATGTTGCTAGCTTATGCCGCACATCGAGGATTTAAGTTGTTTCAAATTGATGTTAAGTCGGCATTCTTAAATGGATACATTAAAGAAGAAGTTTATGTTAGGCAACCCCCCGGATTCGAAAATCTAGATAAACCCGACCATGTTCTAAAACTTAAGAAAGCTCTCTATGGACTTAAACAAGCTCCTCGAGCTTGGTACGAGAGACTTTCAATCCATCTTAAGTCAAAAGGGTTTAACCAAGGCTTAGTTGACCCAACTCTCTTCGTAAAAACCTTAGGTAAAGAAATATTCATAGCTCAAATTTACGTAGACGATATAATTTTTGAAACCTCTAACTCAGCCTTACTAAACGAGTTCGTTTCACTCATGGAAAGTGAGTTTGAAATGAACTTGGTAGGCGAGTTAAGTTTCTTTTTAGGTCTACAAATTAAACAAACTAAGGATGGTATATACCTATATCAACAAAAATACACTAAGGAGTTAATTAAAAGATTTGGAATGCAAGACGCTAAGATAATAAACACCCCAATGGCGATTAATGTTAACATAGAAGACCTAGAAAGTAAGTCCATTGACTTAAAGTACTATAGGAGCACGATAGGAAGTCTCCTATACTTAATATGGAGCCTAATTCGACATCCTATTCGCGATGTAGTATGTGCGCCGTTTCAAACCTCACCTAACCCTAGTTAAGCGTATCCTTAGATATCTTAAGGGTACACTTAACGTTGGTATTTGGTACCCTAGATCTACGGAGTTCGAACTAATCGGCTACTCCGATTCGGATTATGCCGGTAGTAAACTCGATAGAAAGAGCACGAGTGGTTGTTGTCAACTACTCGACTCAAGTCTAGTGAGTTGGTGCAGTAGGAAGCAACATTATGTTGCCTTATCTACCACCGAAGCCGAATACGTTGCGATGGGTGAGTGTGTAACTCAGCTTCTTTGGATGAAGCACACTCTCCGAGACTTTAGGTTGGACTTCACCAAAACTAAAATTTTTGTAGACAACATAAGTTTGATAAATCTAACTAAGAACCCTATATGCCATTCAAGGACAAAGCATATAGAGGTAAAACACCATTTCATTCGAGAACATGTAGCCAACGGCTCCATACAACTCGAATATGTTGACTCGAAGTCTAACCTAGAAAACATATTTACTAAACCACTACCCGAAGCCGAATTTAGTCTCTTGAGACGAAGATTAGGCATGTGCGGAATAGAATAGGAACTTACAAATTATATTTTCTTACTACTATTTCTTACTTTTTTTTCATGGAACTAGCATAGGACATACCTTAGATATCATGCACCTATAGATTTAAGGAGCCAATACATCTCACAACACATAGGACTAATATGTTTGTGTACTTAGCCACGTAGATGGGCGTGAGATGTTAGGACCTTACTCCTGGTTCCAGATGTAGAGCTAGTGCATCGCTATGAACCACGGAGTATAATCATACCGACTCTGACCAGGACTGGTTGATCCTTCATATCAATCAAGTCAAATATGAGCCGAACATTTTATAGATGAACTTATTTTCAGTATATTATTTTTAAAAATAAAAATGTGGAACATGCTTGGACTTTAAATTTAACATTTATTTTGTTTTCCACACACCCCTTACTCTTTTCGATATACGGCAAAAGGGGGAGAAAAAGGAGAAAAAGGACAAAAGTTAAGGGGTCAAAAAAATTTTTTTTTTTGATAACTTAACTCTTACTTCATAATTAAACCAAAAGTTAACTTTAAGTTTTAAAAACTTATTTAACTTTTAACAAAAGGCCAAGGTTAAGAAATCATTTGGTTTCTTAACTTAAAACTTATTTTAAACACTATGGCCAATATTAAGTAATTTCGGTTACTTAATTCTTTTTCTTAGTAGCACATATCAAGGGGAGAGTTAAAACCCTTTCTCAAGTACTCACCCTCGGTCAAGGGAGGATTCCTCAAGGGGGAGCACTTGAAAAGAATTTTTATATACTACTCATTCATGCATAATCTCATACTTATTTTTGTCTTAACTTTGTATGTGGGTTTGCCATAAATTAAAAAGGGGGAGATTGTTGGTGCAGTGGGCACCTAAGTCGAACCTAAGTTTTGATTATAGCAAATGATATAAAGTTAAGCTTATATTGTTATCTCACGAGCTAAATCAAGTGTGCAGAAAAGTCTCAATGCTGGAGCTGAAGGCTAGCGACACCCGGAGGAAGCCGCGGTGGTCGGGCGACACTCGAGTTACTTCAGAGGGAGCCGAAGGAATCGAGTGGAAGGCCGGAAGCAAAAGCGACACGTAAGTATCGAGGTAAGCTCGTGTGTGCGAGCGTAAGTGAGGTCGTATCCTCTTTACGGGGATGATCTTAGGCGACGATCCGACCCAAGACTTCCCATGGAAGGTCTATGTTGAGATCAGATGGCAAGTGGCCGTCGAATCCACTTATATTTTGAGCTAACTCTTTATTGTAGTAAAAAATCCTGGCCATCAGTTCAACCGCCAGCCAATCAGCGCGATTCAACCGGCCAGTTCAACCGGTGGTCAAAAATCAGCCTCGAGGAGTCAAGCTTTATCACCATTTTTTAAGGAGTTTTGTGCCCATTTGTGATTGGTTGAAGACCCATTCGTTGAGGGGCTTAAAGGCTATAAAAGGAGGGCCAAACCTAGGGTTTCATCCTCAATTCTAAGTGCTCAAAAGCCTCCGTTACGCTGTAACTCTCCGACGACTCTACAACAACGAAGTGCTGCCAACAACCCTAGCTTAAAGTTTCTTTTGTTTAGTTGTTGGTATAATCTTAATTTGTCATTGCTTTCAATATTGCAATTCTTTTTAATCGAGGCTTTTCGTTGCATTTTACTTTAATAGAAGAGAGGGTTTGTCTCTCTATCTTTTTGCTTCGAAGGCTTTTGTAATCGTAAAACTCCTACCTCCAACGAGGAGGAGTGTTTTAGTGAATTGCCCTCCGTACACGGTCTAGGACCGTTAGGGCCTTGGAGTAGTAGCCGAAGGCTACGAACCAAGTAAAAAAACTATTTGTCTCATTTAGTTTTTATTTATATTTCCGCTGCGTTTAATTGTCTATCGAACGATTTAAAAGAAAAGTTTTTATCGCTATTCACCCCCACTCTAGCGATCCGCTTCGATCCAACAGTTCAATGTCCTTTTTCTTTAAATTTGCCAGATGCATATCTACAAAGGACTTCTATAGATTTTGGGTCATATTTAGAATTTTTCTTTAAAAGAGCTCCTCCCCATCCTGTTTCGCATCCATCTGTTTCTATTATCAAATAATCATTATCAAGGGGGAGGGACAAAGTAGGTAGTGTCTTAACCATTTGTTTAATTTTTATAATTAAATCTATATCTTGTTGATTGAAGTGTCTTTGTCCTTTTGCTGATGTTTTGTTGTATAATGTGCCGCTTATTTTCCCTATGTCTTTAAGATAAGGTCTAGCATAATTAAGGAGCTCTAGAAAAGCTCTTAGCTGTTTAGTTTCTTCTATTTTGTCTGGAAAATCTAATATTTTGTTAGCAATATGAGGTTGTAGTCTTATTTTTCCTTGCCCTATTTCTGCTCCTAAGAAATCTATATGTTTGGTAACTAGTTTCATCTTCTTTCTGGAGATAATAAGACCATGTTTCTCGAAAATATTAAAGACCATATGTAGATGTGAAAAATGTTCTATTTTAGTTTTAGAGAACACTAGTATATCATCGATATAGACGCAAGTAAACTTAGATACTTCCTTAAAAATATTGTTCATCTTTTCATTTGAAGACTTGGGGTGCGATTTTTAACCCAAAGGGCATTACTAACCACTCAAAATGGCCTTCCGGACAAGAGAAAGTTGTCCAGTTTATTGAGTCAGGATGCATCTTTATTTGCCAAAAACCTAATTTTAAATCGAACTTTGAGTACCATTGAGAGTGTTGTATTTTATTGATAAGTTGTTCTTTGTCTGGTATTTTATACCCATCTTCATGACAATTATCGTTAAGTCTTTTATAATTAAAAACCATTCTAGACTGCCCTCTCTTTTGTTCGGATCCCTTGTTGACTATAAAAGCAGGGCTTCTATGTCTAGAGGTAGATCTCTGTATAAGTTTCAAATCCAATAATTGTTTAATATGTGCCTTACATTCTTCTGATTCCCAATTAGTATATTTAAAATCTTGTGCTTTTATCGTAATGTCTGGATTTATAATGTCTAATTTACAATATGTCTTGTCTATGTTCCAGTATTTGGTGGGATTTTCTCCTATTATTTCTAATTTTTCCATTCTAGAGACTAACAAGTCTAAATCATCTTGTGTTTTTAAGAGGTTTAGAAAGTGTGTTGTTTGTATTAAATCATTAGGTATGTCTACTCCTAATGTTTTTATGTCATTATAAATTTCTAGGAAGTCTTGGTTTTGATTAACTTGATTATAGCAATTTTTCTTTTTGCATTCTCCTAGTGTTGCACACTGACAATCTTGTTGTTGTTCTATTTCTTCTTGTATTTGTTCACGTACCAATTGACCTAGAAATTCTAATTCTGTTCTTGGGTTTTCTATTTCTACTGAGGTTTCAAGATTAGGGTTGGGGTCTTCTAGTGGCTCTGGTCCACCACGCTTCGAAGCGCGAAATGTGGAGGGGTATTCAGAAAGAAGGGGAGAAATAATAGGAGTAGACATAAAGACGGCATAGTCCTTTGTAAGAAGAAGAGCCCGTTGTGAAGAGAGAAGGAAAGAGAGACCCAGAATTAAATGTAAATTTGTCTGCTTAAGAGAGGAAACCCAGAGGTCAGGAATTGGGAGAGAGGGGCTGTAAGTACCACAGTTAGTAAAAAATTTTAAATGTGCATTGGGGACATACTTGTGAATCGTATGTTTGGATCCATCAAATAGTGTACTAACCTGAGGTTGGTTTGTGTACTTAATTAAATGTTGTGGTAAAAAGGTACTAAGAATATCTTCATCAACTGTAGAACTTGTAGCCCCTGTATCAATGAGGGCCTGAAGGTCTAATTTATGACCTTGAATTACAAGAGTGCATTGAACCCTAAGTTCAGCTGCAATACCAAAGTTGCACATGCTAGGAGTTTTTATAAAGACTCTATTACTGGTAGAGGGGAGAAATTGGGAAGTGAAAAGATGAGGATCAAGAAGAGCAGTAGCCTCTTCGCATTCAGCATATGCTTGATTGTGTTGTTGTTGCTGTAAAGACCTAAGTTCTGTTTCTAGCAAGTTTAGTCGAGTTTCGAGGACCGATATTCTGGCCTCCATTAATTGATTACGGTTATTCCTCGTAGTGCTTGAGTCTCTATAGTAATATTATAGTCGTTTTAAGACAATAATTACATATTTGATTGTTGCATTTTTACATGTTCCTCTTTTATTGATATGGGATAAAAACCGCAAAGGAAACAGGGTGTCCAATAATTCCCTTCTCGTAAGTTCCAATCATGTTGGCAATTGTCTTCTTTAGGAGGTGGATAAGGAGTTCTTTCGGTCCTATACATGTAGTTGGTATGTAATAATGGTTGTTCCTCCTCCTCCAGAGTATCCAATAAATCATCCCAAGAATTATTTATAGTTTCTGGGATAGAAATGCCATATTTGGCTGCATAACCGTATTCTGTTGGTGGGCAAGTATTCATAGGTGTGTATTCAGGGGTTGCTTCTTCGGAGTCATTAGCTGATAGGATTGAGTATACTGAAGATGTATCTGAAATATCTGATTGTATTTCAATCAGATTTTCATTTGTGCTAGCCACAAGACTAGATGTTTTGGTATATAAATTCCTCCTATTGGGACAGGCTGAAGATAAGTGTCCTGGTTGGTTACAAGCATAACAAGTAAGTGTATGTGCATATGTCTTTTTAGGTTTAAATTTTCTTACATGTTTTTCTTTATTTAAGTAGGGTTTTCTGGCAGTACTTTTTCTAAGGTAATAAGTCTTTTTATATTGTCTTTTAGGTCGAGGGGGTGGTTTTCGTCTAAAAGTTTCTTTCCTGGGTGTACTTCCATATTGTTGTGGGGTATAAATTTGTCTACAAAACCTGTATTGTTGTGTTTTTAGTGTTCTTTGTATTTGAATGAATGTACATTTTTCTTTTAACTTTGTGATTATATGTTGAATTCGTACTCCTATATTATTATGTATATCGGTTACATTCATATCTGTCCATGATTTATGTATTTCTTTTCCTAGTTCTCCAGGTAATTTACTAAATAATCTTTCTCCTAGATCAGGATTATAATAATTACTAAATCTGAGCTTAGTGCAAAGAAATCATTACAGAAATGTTTTATGTAGGACCAATTTGTAATCTGTAGTTGTTCCAAATCTCTCATGGCTTCTCTTTGCCTTAAGTCTAAACCAGTATTAGCATCTCTAGCAGTGAGTATCCTATGTATAGCATAACAAAAATTTAACATGTTATTACCTTGATTGGTCATTTTTGTTATTTCTTCAAAAAATTTAGATTTAAAGGATTCCCATACTGCCCTGACTACGTCACCTAAATAATTTTCAGCTATCCTTAGCATAGCGTCCCCTGTTTCAATGTCTAATTCATGTTTTGCCATGTAAACCCTTTTTACAGAGACTATCCATTGTTCTAAATAAGTATCATATAGTTGGGGGTCACATTTTGTAATATTTAGGAGAACTGATTCCTTTCCAAAGAAAGTAACTTCTAGAGGTTTTCGTTTTCCCATTGTTTTTAATAAAGAATTATTATTTGTATAAGGATCTATTTGTGCTCTAGGGGGATGTTCTTGACTATAATCTATAGTTCTCATATGACTTTCTGGATAAGTGATTTGATAAGGTTGACTAGGCCTACTCGTTCCAGTTGATTCTGCTGTATTCATCAGATTTTTATTGTAGCTAGATTTTGTTGACGTAGTTGGGTGCATAAAATTCCTAAAGGTGTCATTTGCTAGAAGTTTGTCTAGTTGATTTAGAGATCTTTTTATACTGTGTTTAGTACTGACCATAGTGTAGTCTTGATAAATTTATTCCTATAGGTTGCCTCTTACATTTTGCTATGATATTTTGGTCATTATCAAAATATAGATACATGTTCTCTGGGAGTTTTTGATGTTTTTTTATCAAACTCCTCTAATTCTTTAAGTTCTTGTGTATGTTGAGCTATTTCCTTAGAAATGTAGACATATTCATCCAGGTCATTAAACACTCCTCCTATGTTTGAACTTTCTTCTTTATCTTTACTAATATTCATAAAATTTAATTGTTTGTTCTGTTTTTGTATTAACACCAAATGTTGAGTTCCTGTGACTCTTATTTGGGTCCTAAGCTTTTCTATTAGAGTTTGCTCTCTTCTGTAGACTAAATTTAATCTCCTTGTTTGATTATTATTTTGGGTTTCTAACCCCTCTTCTTCTTCTAATTCTGCAGATGACGAAGAGGCTTGTTGGTAATTAGTAAATCGGACATTTAGATTTCCATTTCTGTCTTTATAGAGAATTGAAGTGGTTGGCTGTAATATAGGTTCTGTGTCTTCCAACTTTATTGTCCATTCTAGGTTAGCTAGCTCTTCTGAACTGTACTGTCGTGAATTTAAAAATGTTGTCCCTTTTGAACTTAGAGCATCTATAATCCCTTCTATCTATATTTTATATGAGTTGTGTATACTATTCATGATTTTCCCTAAAAATATCATTTCAAGACAGATATTTTTTCCCGTAAAGTTTCCATATCCTCTGGCTTGTACTATTATCTTAATATTTTTTGCAAAATCTTTTATAGTCATGTTAAAATTTGGACATAAATATATAATTCCTATGTTATCATTCATGTCGACTTCTATCAATCCAATTATTGCCTTTTCTTTATTATCTGAGAATCTAAAGTCATATAGTACTATTAGAACTTTTCCTCCAGTTTTCCTTCTTGTTAATCCTCTAATACCAAAAATAATTAGTCCTAGATGTATGTAATGTTGTTTTCTTGCTAGTAATTGTCTAGCAGATTGTTCTGTTATCAGGGTTAAACGCTCTTCTCTTCCCTCTGGAAGATGTAGAGCTTTTGCTCTTCTATTTCTGTATAGTGAGGTATGGAAAGAGAATAGACTGTTTCCATATAATCTCCTAGGGTTAAGAATGTTTAACTGTTCATTGGAAAATACTTTTGTATTTCTTTCTATGTCTATTATTTCTTCTAGTCTTTGGCTTAGGTCTGAGTTTATTCGTATGTTGTCTAACCATGAAGTACTAGCAATAGACCTTCGCCCTTCCAGGGTTCTGGAGGGTCCAGTAAAACTTTCAGTTACAGTTCTTGTATTCATTTTAAACTTTTGGGGTCTCTGTAAGTTATAAAAGAGTAAGTCTGTGTTTTGTGCCTTAATGTTTTTCCTGCGGACAAATGTTTTAAATCCTTATTTATATTTTCTAATGTTTGGTGCCAGTCTTGGTTTTGGTTTGTTCCAGCTAAAGTTTGTTCTATACTCAAAATTTTTGTTTCTAATAAGGTTAGTCGATAGTGTAGTGAAGCTAGGAGGGCAATAATAGTATTATTTTGTTGTGTTTCAATTTGGTCACTTTTTCCTGTTAAATCTACTTTATAGTATCCATCTTCTTTAGTTTTTGAAAATTGTGCTGAATAATCTAATGCTTCTTCATAATAGTTTTTTTCATATCGAAGTCTGTTCATTTATATTTGATGTCTTCTAAGAGTTGTTTTATTTCTTGTATCTTTAAACTTATTTATTCTTCAGTGGTGTAGATTAACTGTCTTACTTCTGCGAGTAGGTCTTTATGTTTTATTTCAAAAGTCCTTGGTTGGTGCTCTTCTATTAGATTGGCTAATCTTAAGACGTCTCTTCGTCCTGGAAGGTTTACAAAGTTAGTTTCTTTAATTTTATCGTATATTGCTTCTTGAGTGATTTTAATATAATGTAGGTTCTGGTCAAGCTCTGCAAGTTTCTTACTTTGTTTTTCAGTTTCAAGTTTTATATCTTCTGTAATTCTTAAGATGTCTCTGGATAAGATTGTTAAGTTGGCACCTACACTGATAAGAATATCAGTTAGTGTGTTGAGATGGGGCGAGTCTGAGTGGAAAATATGAGGAGATGTTCTTGTTCTAAAGTAACAGAGGTGATTTTGCCCGTCTAATGTTTGGGAAGATCTTGAGTATTGTGTGGCTAGGTCTAAGTAATCTAACCTAGTTGTCCAAGACATACATGGTCCAAGAATCTTTTAGGCTCTGATACCAAATTTTTAAACAAACTGGATATGATTTTATTGGACACCCTGTTTCCTTTGCGGTTTTTATCCGGCTGTCAATAAAAGAGGAACATGTAAAAAATGCAACAATCAAATATGTAATTATTGTCTTAAAAACGACTATAATATTACTATAGAGACTCAACAGACCACAGGGAATAACCGTAATCAATTAATAGAGACCAGAATATCGGTCCTCGAAACTCGACTAAACTTGCTAGAAACAGAACTTAGGTCTTTACAGCAACAACAACACAATCAAGCATATGCTGAATGCGAAGAGGCTACTACTCAAAATTTTTGTTTCTAATAAGGTTAGTCGATAGTGTAGTGAAGCTAGGAGGGCAATAATAGTATTATTTTGTTGTGTTTCAATTTGGTCACTTTTTCCTATTAAATCTACTTTATAGTATCCGTCTTCTTTAGATTTTGAAAATTGTGCTGAATAATCTAATGCTTCTTCATAATTAAATATTAAGTAAGCGATGAAAAAATTGAGGAAAGTTTAATTTTTATCATAAATTCTTATATGCTTATTTTAAGTCATTTGCACAATTTAAACGTATAATTTTTTTTAATGATTGTCAACATGCTGCTTAGAAAATATGACGATATACATACTATGATATCATGACAAAATCACACGCCAAACTCTATACATGGGACGAAGCCATAAAGCTACTACTCGGAGACGCCAAAGGTGAAGAACTAGGCGGATTTGATTCCCTCGAACTAGTCCTAGAGGCCATCCGAAAAGAAGTAGGACCAAACTACTTTTTAAGCATAGCAATAAAAAACAAACACTGACTAAAGGCGACACCACAACAAACTTATGCCAAAGAAGCCCAAGACAAAGGTAAATCTCTTCTCCCGACCAAAGAAACTACAAGAATAGACATGAGCCGATTCAATAACCCACCAGGAGATCTAGCAATATACATAAGACACACAATTGAGCATGCAGAATGGAGAATATTTATTATCTTGCAAGAAACACTATAATGGTTCCAAGTCGATCCCTAACTTGGGATCACCATCCTATATGAAGCTGAGTATAACTTTAAATTCAGATGTCAACACAAATTCAAAGATTGTATCCTTGAACAGAATGACAGGTGTAAATGCCAACTCCTATATGCCATCAGAAAGGCAAGTATAAATCTAAGTGTCTATGCCCCACAAAAATTTCGAGGACTCAAGATAACACCATTCATTCTACTAGACCATGATAGTTTGAATGAATTATGGGTCCAGACAAACGACATCAATGATGCATTTCCCTACAAATTAGGGAATACCATCAGAATGCTCCTAGAGATGGAGTCATTTGAAAGTTATGTGACATGTTCCATACAGAGTACACTCCCAGAATGGATTAATCACAAAATAGAACTTATCAGGTATGTCATCAAATTCCGAACCAAAGAAATTATACACAAGCCTGAAGTAATCGAAGATATTTTTCCAAACGATCCAGATGAACATTGGGAAGGAATAACTCCCATATTGGAATAGGTTAACAATTGACAAGCCTTGATCCAAGACACTTGTTGGCTCTGGAACGAAACCAGAGATAGTCTCGAATACACCCTAATGGTAGAGACATTTGCTGAAAAAATATACTGACCAGTTCACATGGAAAACCAATTTTTCCCTTTTAAATACCATACCAAAAACACTAAACTAGCAGAACATTATAAACGATAACACTTTAAATGGCTTCTCAACAAATCAAGCCAAATCACAACAAGAGAATACCGAACAACCATGGTAGTCCCTCCACCACAAGATACACCCAGTTCCACTACACCAACACAAGATAGGAACATGGACAACATGATGGAAAGTTAAAATGACAACTCAGAAAGTAGATTCCAAAATAAAGTAACCAGACAAAGCAAATATCACATGCAAAAGCAAGCACCACCACAAAATCAAGCACCACTCCCAAAAAGAAAAAGATACTCTGAGAAAGCAAAAGCAAAAGCCAACTCCACTCCTATAAAGAAGAGTTCTCCTTTAAGCAATCTCAACTATATAAGGAGAGACTCTTCTTATTCGGAGGACATCCCCCCAGTATTCTATCGTCTACTTCTCCTAGTGTGTTAGTAAAATTGGTGTCCTATTTTTCATCTCGTTCTAGAGTCCTGTAAGTATCCTTGTGTTTTCATTTTGCTTTGGCTTGTAAGCATGTTTTCAGTTTCAGTTTGTAAGCATATCTAATTTAGTTTTGGTTTGATGTAAGCATGTCTAAGTTAGTTTCAATTGTAGGCATGTACTGTTTTTCTGCTTAATCTTTGAATTGTATTCTTATAAGGTAGTTCTTTAGTCCTTTTTCTTTTTTAGAGATAACTCCTTAAACCAACTGGTAAGGCCTGTGCTGGTAAGACTAGAAAGTCTAGAAACCGGAGCTCAGTAGGAAAGTGTTAGGGAGGTGAGGGTCATTAAAAGACCTTGTAAGAACACAAAAAAACTATAAAAAAAGAAACTAAATTGGTATAAGAGCCTTCGACCCTAAGGCAATGAATGATTGACAAATTGGACTATCTGGATCTAGCAATTTTACTAGTCAGAAAAAAAATAAACTCAAGACCTAAGAACTCGCAATTGCTATCACAAATTAAAACAAGTATTCCATCAAGTGCACTTTGAAAATCCACATTTAAACACTATAACATACTTTATCATCGGTAGCGGCCTTTCAATAGAAAATAGTCTTCAAGATTTACATCATACTACCGACATAATAATTACAACTATAACTAAGCAACAAGGCCAACTCAACGAAATCAAACAAAACATAGAATATTTATATAATTCACAAGAAAATTTAAATAGGAGAGTAAGCCAGGTCAACTTCATAAACTTACCTAAAAGAAGTGACATCTTGAACCTAATTAGAGTAATAAACGAAAAACAACCTAGGAATTTTGAAATCCAGAACAAAGACCTTTTAGCAAAAGTAGAAAATTTTCTAAAAACTATGGAATGTCATTTTAAAGAATTACAAGAACAACTAGAAGAGTTGCTACTTAAATGAACCGATTGAACTTTGAAAACACATACTATGAGAATGCCTTAGAATACTCTCAAAATTATACCAAGACCAAAGAAGACGGATACATAAAAGTAGAACTTCCCAGAAAAGCTGACAAATCCAAATATAGCAAAATAACATTGTTGGGAATTGGACATTGCTAGAGGGGGAGAGGGGGAGGGGGGTGAATGACGGGTCTTCGATCGCTTGACGGAATTCGATCGTGCTTGTCTACGATTGTTAGTACGCAGTGGAATATAGAAATACACAACAAAATACAAGCGCAACAAAACACACGATATTACGTGGTTCAAAACCTTAGGATTCCTACTCCACGGGTTGGGCTCGAATGAGCCTTAGCGATGCAAACACCACTAATAATCAAATACACTCCTTCTCGATAATAAGTCGGAGGCGGAGACACCTCTTACAATAGATTACAAAAGTAATACAAGATAAAACAAGCAAATATAAATGAAATACACAAAATAATATAAAGAAAATTTTATAACTATTACTTTAGATGCTTGCTTGTTTGGTTGCTTGAGTTGCATTTGGAAACTCTGGATTATACTAGCAAATCGCCTCAAAGAACCATTGACGAACTTTGGATTACAAAAGTTGTATTTGTTCTAGGTCTCACATTGCTTCTTTCTGTCTTATGTCTAGTCCTATATTAGTGTCTCTAGATGTTAGTATTCTATGTATGACGTAACAAAAATTTAGTATGTTGTTTCCCCTGTTTGCTAATTTTGCTACTTCTTCAGGAAATTTCTTTTTGTATGTTTCCCATGATGATCGAGCTGTCTCACCTAGATAGTTTTCTCCTATTCTGATCATGGCTTCCCCGGATTCTACGTCTAATTCATATTTCGTAAGGCAATCTCTCTGAATAGAGACCATCCATTGTTTTAAATATGTTTCATAAAATTGGGGGTCACATTCTGTAATATTAAGTAGTACTGCTCATGTTCTAAAGAATGTTATTTCTATAGTTCTTCTTTTCCCTAAAGTTCGTAAGAAAGGATTGTTATTTGTATAGGGTGGAGCGGCTCTTCTAGGTGGGTAACCTTGCCCATAGTCTAGTGTACCTATAATACTTTCAGGATAAGTAGGGGTTGTTGAAGTAGCAGTGGCCTCTGTATTCATAAAATTTGTTTGTCTGGTATCCTTTTGTGATTCTTTTGTTATGCTCACTATTATATTTCCTTCTTCATCTAAACTCAGTGATTCATTTATTTCAAGATTTTTAAGTTGTCTTTCTTGTTTTTCTAATCTATTAAGCTCTTGTAAGATTATGTTATTGGTTTTTTCTCTAGGCATATACATATATTCATCTATGTCATCAAATACTCCCCCTATTTTGGCATCTCTATTCATTAAATTCATTTTTTCCATTATCCCTTTGGTAATTTTTAGGTGTTTGCATCCTAATGTTTGGAGTATCTTTGAGTAGTTTATTTCTCTATTCATGAGATTGGTCTCCTGTAAGTCTTCCTTGTCTTCTATTCCTATTAGATATCCAATAAATCTTACACTTAACTCCCCTTTTCTATTTTTGTACATAATAGATTGTGTGGGTTGGATTATCCGTGCTTCATCTTCTAATTTTATAGTCCATTCTAGACTAGCTAATTCTTCTGAACTGTATTCTCTAAGTTTGAGAAAATTTATTCCTTTTGAGCTAAGGGCCTCTATCATCCCATTTATTTGAATCTTAAAATTATTGCTTATGTAATTCATAGTTTTACCCAGGTGATAGTGTTCACTTCTTTGGCCTGCCAAGATCTCCCTCCCTCTTCTTGTGGATCGTCGGATCTGTCACCAAAGAGAGTTAAAGATAAGATAAAGAGATATCTTCTTCTTGAATCACCTCGGATCCTAGAAGTAGAGGTAGATCTTCCACTTTGAGAAGGAATGTTAGAAATAGGATGGCTTCCCGGAGCGACCACTCCGATGCTCAAGTCAGTAAAAGTATGGAAAAAAAATATAGAAAGAATGAAGAAGAAGAAGTGAGAAGAAGATCTTTAAGGTACCAAATAGCGAAGAAACAATCATCCCCCATCCTTTCATCCTTTGCCCCTTTTATAGATGGTTCACCCCGCCTTCTTCTTAAGGTATATTTACTTTAATACCCTTTGCCAAGCTGTCCTTGTAACCATTTTTCCCGCTTATATTTAAAATATCTCTTGCAAATGCTCCATGTGACTTATATTCCCCTGTCAAGTATTGATCAAATAAAGTATATAAACAAATGACAAAATATCCTATATTAATCATATTTATCTTCCTCAAACTCTTCCTGCTATTCCCACCATCTCATTCCTCCTTATTTCACCATGTATAAAGAGAACCTCCGACACCCACATATAAACTGCTTGGGAAATAAACACACTGCTCGGGAATTATACATACTGATTGGAAAAAGCATAGATTGCTCGGAAATTATATAGATTGCTCGGGAAACAAACACACTGCTCGGGAATTATACATATTGATTGGAAAAAGTATAGACTGCTCGGAAAACAAACACACTACTTGGGAATTACACATACAGATCGGGAAAAGCATAGACTGCTCCAAAATTATACAAACTGCTCGGGAAACACATACATTGCCCGGGAAACACACTAACTACTTGGGATTACACATAAACTGCTCTGATAGCACCATACTTGTCTCTGAACAACACTGCCTGCTCATTCATACCGTGCTCAACAATCATACATACTGCTCAGGCAACACATATACTTCTTGGGTATTGAACATACACCTCGAGAAATATATTAACTGCTCGGGAAAAGCTTGATCCTGATCAGAAAAAACCCCGACTCCATCACCAGGAATATTTTATCTAGCTGAACATTTTTTCCTTGGAAATTTTCATATCCTTTACTTTGTACTATTATTTTAATATGTTTAACGAATCTTTTATGGTCATGTTGAAATTTTATCATATATATGTTATTCCACTGTTATTATTCATGTCAACTTCTATAAGTCCTATAATGGCCTTTTCTTTGTCTGAAAATCTGGAATCATATAAAACTAATAGTACTTTTGTTTCTACTTTCATTCTTGTTAGTCCTCTAATTCCGAAGACTATTAGCCCTAAATGTATGTAGTTATGGTGTTTGGCTATAAGTTATCTGCCTGCATCTTCTGTCATAAGGGAAAGTCTCTCTTCACCATCTTCAGGTAGGTGAAGTGCTTCGACTCTATGGTGTCTATAGATAGAATTCGAGAATGATAGCAAATTTTTTCCATACAATCTCCTTGGGTTCAATATATTTAGTTGTTCGTTTGAAAATGTTTCTACTGTTCTATCTATGTCTATTATTTCTTCAATCCTGTGTTGGTATGTGTTGTGGCTTTGTAAGTTTTCTAACCAAGTCATGCTAGAAGAGGGTTCGAAGAGGGATCTTCATCCCCTGATTGTCCTAGGTGTTTCTAAAAATAGGCCAGTAGTAATCCTATTCATTTTTTTGTTATATATTATGAATGAATATGACGTGTGTCTTCTCCTTATGATTCCTCCAGTGGATAGTTTCCCTAGGTCCTTGCTGAGGGTTTCAATTGACTAGTTCAAATTTTTTATGTTCCCTACCTTTGTTGTATTTCTTTTTATGTTAAGGATCTTTGTTTCTAAGATTGTGATTCTGTGATGCAACAGTGTTAGTAATGCTATTATAGTGTTATTTTCCTGTATTTGGATTTGGTTAGCTTTTCTAGGATGTCAGCAAATGTCTCTGCTATGAGGGTGTATTCGAGACTATCTCTTGTTTCGTTTTAGAGCCAATAGGCACCTTGGATCGAGGCTTGCCAATTGTTAACTTGTTCTAATATGGGAGTTATTCCTCCCCATTGTTCATCTGGATCGTTTGGAAAAACATCTTCGATTGCTTCAGGCTTGTGTATAATTTCCTTGGTTCGGAGTTTGATGACATGCCTGACAGGTTCTATTTTGTGATCAATCCATTCGGGGGGTATACTCTATATGGAACATGTCATGTAACTTTCAAACGACTCCATCTCTAGGTGCATTCTAATGGTATTCCCTAATTTGTAGGGAAATGCATCATTGTTGTCATTTGTCTGGACCCATAATTCATTCAGAATACCATGGTCCAGTTGAATGAACGATGTTATCTTGAGTCCTCGAAATTTTTGTGGGGGTATAGTCACTTAGATCTATACTTGTCTTTCTGATGGCATATAAGAGTTGACATATGCACCCGCCGTTTTGTTCAAGGATACAATCTTTGAACTTGTTTTGACATCTGGATTTAAAGTTATACTAAGCTTCATATAGAATGGTGATCCCAATTTGGGGCTCGACTTGGAACCATTGTAGTGCTTTTTGCAAGATAATAAATGTTCTCTATTCTGCATGCTTAGTTGTCTATCTTATGTATAGGACACACACACACACACACACACAACCCCCTTTATCCATCTTCTAATCCCCTCGGGTTCAAGAATTTGGTTATAATGCTCACCCGATCGGACGGTTAATAATGGAGGTGCTCAAAGATGAATTGTGTAGAATAACTTTTTTTTTATCTCTCTATATAAAAATTTTATGTTGCGCATCTAATGATACACTACTTGTACATGATAACAAGGAATACACAGTAACTCTGTCGTCCTTGCAAGTACAGTAATGGAAAATACATAATGTTTCTCACCCATCGGACATTCTTACCACCCTAGCAGCTTGACATCATTGTCAAACATCCAAATTTTGACCGTGATCCAATTGAAATCCGACCATCCGTTCGGCATCAGAATCCGATCGAATCGCGATTAAATTCCAACCGAATTGTGATCAGAATTGACTACCATTCGGGTTGCTAGCGGTCGCAGCTGGTGACCATAAATCGATCGAAATTCGACCATAGTATGACCAACACCGATGTCCTACTGGATCGCAATCGAATTCCAGTCAGAATCAACCCCAATTGGGTCCCTAGCGACTGCTATGTTGGCAGCCACAATTCGATCAGATTCTAATCGAAATTTGGTCAGAATCCAACTGCAGTTTGGTCGGTCGATCAGTTAGACGACGACAGTGACCCCAATGGATTTTGAGATTAGGCTATGTTGCTTGATCATCGGAGAAAAATATCGTGGGCAGAAGTACTGTGCATTTCCAATTTACTTTGCAATCCTGTGAATTGAACAGAGATTGGACAACTCACAGTGGATCATGCAAGGGTGCACAACATAAGAAATCTCTCAAAATTCTGAGGTTGGGATGTATCATCGTGCAACATAAGAAATCTCTCTCTCTCTCTCTGACGTGTTGTGAACTGTATGATCCATTGCGATTGCACAGTAAATGAGAAATGCACAATGCTCCATTTGTGACTTCTCTTCTTTGATGATCATTATAGTCAATGTATAAGCCCATCGAGATCACCGTCGTCGTCCATTTGACTAGACCACAGTCGAAATCCAATCGAATTGCAACTGCCAGCATTATGGCTGCAATCGCAATCAATTCCGACCACAATTTAATTGCGATCCGATCGACATCGGAGTTCAGTCGGATTTCGACTGGATTATGGTCAAAAGTCGGCCTTATTATGGCCGCCAGCATCGTGGTTGCTGGCTGTTGTAATCGCGATTGATTTCAATTGAAATCTAACCACGATCTGATCTGACTTCAGTACCGACCAGATCACGATCGGATTCCAATTGGATTATGGCCAGAATCTGACCGAATTGTGGTTGCCAACACTGATGATCGCAATATGTTGAAATCTAATTAGGATTCATTCGAACTCCGATGCTTGCTGAATTGCAGTCGAATTGTGATCGAAATTTGATCAAATTACGGCTGTGGTGCTGGCGGCCGCAATTCATCAAATCCATAATTCGGTGTAACGACCGACGCTAGTGGCTTCTTTGCGCGACAAAGAAATACTTTGCATTTCCAATTACTATGCATCATGTATATATATATCATGCACGCTCGTGAGAATGTTATCCTATATGACTCATCCGCGAGCACCTCCATTATCCATCGTCCAATTTCCTAGGATTCAAGGATTGAGCTATAGTGCTCTGATATCATAAATTTTAATAGACTTTTTTTTACTGTCATTGCTACAACACTGCTACAGTGGTCGTGCTACAATGTTTTACTACAGTGACAATTTATAATAATAAAAACATAGCATAATAAAAACTACTAGAAAAGGAAAATAAAGTTGAAATTGCAGAGAAGAAAAACTAAGGTTTCTCTAGAGGGAAACCTTGCTCTGAGAGCTACCTCAGAAGGAGAACCATACTCAAATCCTAAACATCTAGAGTAGCAACAGAAAAATATGAAGTCAGAAATAGCTTATAAGGAAATATTTCTAAGAAGAGTATATAGTGAATCACAGTTCTTTAGCTTGATCTCTTCTTCCTAGTGAGCCTCACCTATCATCATATTATTGTGCCCCGACTACCAGAGGTCTTACCTGGTGCCTCTTCTGTCCACATAGGTCTTATCAGTTAATGATAACAGTTACCTTCATAAAAGAAGGAGAAGGACTAAGGGATCCATGAAGATCAAGAGAAAGGGTTCTGAGATTCATCCATTACTTCTCAGAAATAGTGTTTTAGCTGTTCATGGCTTGATAAGATCAATATATTAACAAAGCAATGTTTATAGGGAAAATTTGTACAAAGGAAAATAAATTTACATTCTGAGAAGATCTTAAAGAAAGGACTCGAACTCAGGGGCCTAGCGGTCTCACACTTAAGAACTCAAACTTACATACAGACTTAGATAGCAAACTTAGATATCTTCAGGAAGAAGAGGAGGTTGTCTTACATAGGGAGAGAGGAGAAGCTGGTGTCTTTGCAGTGTTGGAGTATGTTAAGGGTAAGTGGAAACATCACAGGTGAAATTTATTTCTAAGTAGGAGCTTTTGAGCTGAAAAGCTTGAAAAAGTAGCTGCCTGGTACTGTAGGGAGATGCTTCACGAGTGTTGGTACTATATAATCTTTGTCTTTGTGAGCTGGAGGTTGTACTGTAGGGTCCTGCTTTGTGTCTTGTCATATTTCTATCATGTTTTCCAGATTTTGTTCGCCAATTAAATTCAATCCTAGTAAGGTTGTTTCTGATGGGTCAATTGGTGTGGGATGGCCTGTCTTAAGGCTTCCTTGAATTAGTGATGTTGTTCTTCTGTTCATCTTTTTAAGCCAATCATCATTCTTCTTTTGGTAATGTTGGACCAATGTCTGATGTTGTGTGGTTGTTTTGAATGGGAAGAATACGGTCCCATAATGAGTTGCCCAGTATACTTTTTATGTATATGTTTCTGTAGCCAATGTATAAGCTAAAGAACCTATGTTGGGATCCCATAGCCATTGAGAACCTTGCATAGAGCCTCTCCAATGTTTTAATTGTTCAAGAGGAGCAGGAAGTGCCTCCTAATGTAAATCTCTATCAGAGGGATAATATTCAACTATGGTTTCATCTTTTGAGAACCCACATTGTACTTCTAGTCTAATCACATGTTTGGTTGGTTCTATTTTTAAATTTATCCACTTTGGTGGAGAGCTGTCGTATGTGCATTGTATGATACTCTGAAAGACTTCTTCTTCCATGAAGTGTCTGATGCAATCTCTCAATTTTATAGAGAAATCTAATGTAGATTCTATATCATGTATCCAAAGTTTGTTTAGTAGTCCATAGTCCATTAGTAGGAATGTGGGAATTGTTTTTCTCTTGTATTGTTTGGGATTGTAATGTCTCATGTTTACATTGACCTTCCTGAAGCTGTAGAGAAGCTGACAATTATAACCCCAATTATTTTTCGCTTCCTTGTAGGAATCAAACTTCTATTGACATTTTAGTTTGCAATTAAATTCTCATTCATAATTAATTGTTATTCCATCCTATGGGATTTCATGTACCCACTCAAGAGTTTCTTGCAGAAGACAAAAATCAAGGCAAGCTGATTTCTCTCCCATTGTTCTAATGTATGTGTTGATGTCTTCAGGAAGATTATTTAACATTTTGTTGTCATCATGTTGCTTTAGTTGTCTTTCTTCTTGTTTTGCCACAGCTGCTGAATTAGTGACTTCAAGAGTGGCTAATGCTTGCTTTCGCTTAAGTAAGGTGCTAATGAAGTAATGTGGCCCGACATTCTGTCTTACAATTGTAAAAGCTTTTTCTAGTCAATAAAAGCCTTTATATGAGGAATTTTTATTACTTCCCAAAATAGATGTCTTAACCTCTTCTCAGGTGGCATAGACACCTGCTTGAGTTCCTGATAGTATGTCATAACATGAGAATTTCTTTCCCATGGGTTTTTCTATTATTGTTTGAAAATAATTGACCAAGGCATTAATGATAACAATCTTTTGATTTGTTACACCAGGCATTGTAGGAATTGCTATATATTGTCAATTAAACAATTCTAAACTTGATCGAGGGTTTGTCTAGCTTCAAAGAGAAAGTGGTCTCCTGAATCTGTGTACTGAGGAAGTTCTTGTTATCCAAATATCATTATTCTGTTCGGAGTATTTGTGTAGATGAAATTGTATGTTATGTTTTACCCGAAAGTTTTCACTCTTCTTTGTATGCCCATTTTCCTGAAATAAAATTATGTAAGTATTATGGAAAGTGTATCTGCCAAGGAATTGTTAATTCTTTTGATACGTTTCCATTGTATTTTGAGTCCCTTATTTATTATGGTATCAGCAAACTTAATCCATCTCTTACTACTAAGTGTTTTCCTAGTTCCTCTAGTTTGCTCATTATATTTGATGATAGCTTCACAGTATGTTCTTATTGTAATTTTCTTTTTATCACAAATAAACAAAAAGAACACTTCTAGATAATATATTACTGCTAGTATTTCGTAATCTAAAGAAGTTAAAAGTCATTTTTTTTGTATTTTCCAGAAGCATATCTACAGAGGGATTCTGTAGACTTAGGATCATATTTAGTAGTTTTCTTTAAAAGAGCTCTTCCCCATCCTATTTCGTATCCATCTGTTTCTATTATGAGATAGTCACTGTTATATTTGAGAGGTGTGCTAAGGCAATCGCCTTATTGCTGTACTATTTAGTTGATAAATAAAGATTCACTATTTGAGTGCACATATTATATGTGTTTGATTGGATTTTAAACTCATTTACTGAATGTCCGTGATACGATTCATAGCATGAGAGAACTTGTGATTGGATCACAACTAGTGAGTATCTCTACATGTGTAATTATGAATGTATTGAAATAATCCCTAGTCGATGAATTGATGAGTTCAGACATCATCGATTCTGGGAGACTAGCATGGGTTATACTCCTTGGTTTATCCAAGCAGTTACTTCTCATTGGCTGGAGATATTGAGATGTCGAGAGTTAAACGTAGATGCTAGTTATGGTAACTAGTTCATTGGATGACCTGCTGTAAGACTTCACATGGTTCTTTACATATAAGATATGTCAGTGAAGCTTTTATTGCAGCTCGAGTGCGAGTTTCCTTCGACTTGAGGTATTCAAGTCATCTTGGTCATGAAGACTTATACTTTAACATCTTAGTCAATACATATCTACGGAGATGTGGGTATGGAATGATTAGGTATAAGTCGAAGTGCTCGAATGTGATTGAATAGCCAATAAAGGATTCACCATTCTTTGAGAGGAGATGTATACCCTATGACCACTCGTCAGGATTGTTACTCAATACTCAAGTCTTTGGCCAAAGCATTGCATGTCAAGAGTATGATACTCTTAGATATATGTCACAGTAATTAGAATCCAATGGACAAGGAAGTAAGGCTTGGGCTAGGTGTGACGTAGTCAGCCTAGTGGGGACTGACACATAGACCATGTCCTGAATCAAGTGGGTATAAGATGAGTGAAAGGAACGAGACACCATTCACTGTAGTTGCTGAAGGGTTTGAAAATGGTTTCGAGATCAATCGTTGATTTTTCGATTAATTGGGGATCATGATGTACTACTAGGTGCCACTCATGATTGTTCCATAATTAATGGTTAATTTTGGACGACCAATATAAACTAAGAACCTATTAGGTCACACACACTACAAATACTTCGAAGAGATTTAAAACAAGTTTGAGAATTAGATTCTCAAGATCGAGAGAGATCAAGTTTGGTTGGACCAAACACATGAAAAATATGAAAATATTTGTCAAGTCGGAAACACGAAAGGAGCACGTATTAAGAAGATGGGTTGGGCCTCAAAAGGTTTAATTATAAACCAAACCCATTTGATTTTAATTAAAAGGACCCACTTTTGATTAAGGACCCAATTAGGGTTTAATGGATGAGATTAAGCCTTAATGGTTATGGGATTAAAGATTTGATCTACTAACCTATAACCCATTAGGATTAGTGCCTATATAAAGGGTTATAAAGGCTAAACCTAATGAATAGAAGTCCTTAAGGCCCACTTCCTCAACTTAGCTGAACCTAGGAGAATTAGGGTTTGGTGTTTCGCCGACCATTAAGGAAACAAGGGTTGTTTCCACCTCTTTAGAGGTTGACTACTCTAGTTTTTAGGGTTGTTATTGTCACTTATTGAATCTTCAAAAATAGCGGCTAATTCTGACACGAATCGACAACCTTACGAAGGTTGTTCGAGGACTCTTTGTGTAGCAAAATGAGTCGGCGATTGTTCTTCGATCATCCGACCTTCTTGCTTCGTCTAGTAGCGAAGAGAAGGTCAAACTCATGGCTTTGAGAAGTCATCCCTCCGAAGATTCAGCTTGGATACGAGTAGAGATGAAGCTCCGCAAGCATCGTACGGTTGATGTCTTTCCGGCTCGCCATCATCCGAAAGGTATACATAGAGTAAAATTTATTTTATTCTTGTTGTATGTAAAATTTTACTTGGCGGATATGTCCGCACGTATTGTAATCCTGCATGCATGGATGTGAGTGTTATAATAATTTAGAAAATTATTACGTTTTTCTTCCACTGCGTTCGTTTGTGAAACGACAAAAGCACATCTACGTGTCAGTCGTAACTCAACAGTGGTTTCAAAGCCTGACCGTGCTTTGACATATTCGTAAAATAGGTTTTACGAAGACGTAGTTGGTCGTAGAATTATTTTGGAAATTTTTCTAATTTGTTAGAAATAAATCAGATTTAAAAAATTTAGAAATAATTCAGCAAATTATATTTCTGGAAATATTTGATCAAGAAAAATTAATATGAAAAATATTTCCTAATTAATTGAATTTTCTTGATAGGTATTTATTTCCTTAAATAAAATATGTGCTTAAATTGGAAATGTTTCCTGATTTAATTATGGAATTTTGATTTATGGAATCAATATTCAATAACATATTTTATTTCTGAAAAATATTTACCAAATAAAATATGAAATTAAATTCGGAATTAATTCCTTATTTAATTTGAGAATCATGATTTATGGAAATCAAGATTCTAAATCATATTTTATTTCTAATATATTTTCTAGATAAAATATAATATTAAATTTAGATTTAAATCCTTATTTAATTAAAGAATCATGATTTATGAAATCTAGATTATAAAATACATTTTATCTTTAATATATTTCCCAAACAAAATATGAGATTAAATTTGGAAATTATTTCCTAATTTAATCAAAGGAATGTTGATTTATGGAAATCAAATTCCTAAACATATTTTAATTCCAAAATAATATAATTACAACTATGACATAATCATGTCATATCATATGCACGATCAGATGTATTTTTGTCATGCTTTTGTTGTGACATGTCATTATATATGTCATGCGTGCGATGTCATATAGGTAGAATATATGCATGAGGATGAGACTTAAAACTCTTATACAAATTTTAAAGCTTACATCTACCGTTAATATGGTAAGAATTAGAGTATAATTCCTTATTTGAGTTGTTGGCCCAAGTCAAGCTCAACTTGAAATTAGATACGTTCGAACAACAGAGATACGATCTCATGGTTAACGGGTTGGCTTTAACTTGAAACATTGGCTTGTTGACCTAACACCAAGGTCAATGTGGATGAGGTGGAGTTGGGTGATATACATTTGATGTATACTTGTTAATGTGTTAACAATCCGATGTCTATGTGAACATTCAAATAGTTGATAACATAATGTGATAGTTTATATATATGCGATATGTAATCGATATACTTGATACCTACCACTATAGCTAAGAATGACTTGTTGGCCTAACGTCAAGGTTGTTTACATATGTAAATTCAAAGTACGGGCTTTTGAATTCAAAAAGTGAGTGGGAGCTTAATATGTAAATTGTTTACATATCAAATCATCTCTCTCACATTCTTGATTTTGTATTTCTAGGTTAAATCATTTGATAATGTCGTCTGTTAATTTGCATTTGATTTTGGAATCGAACTAATTGACTGGGTCTGACTTCTTGGACTGGCTTCAAAACTTGAGAATTGTTCTCAAGGATGAGAAGCTTGCTTGAGCCTCTTCCCACTAGTCTTGACCATGATGCAACTCCAGACTAAATGTTGGCCCATCAGAAGCATACGACTGATCTGAGCTTGCCAGTTGCATCATGCTAGCGACAATGACTCTTGAGCTGCAAAAGTAGCATGAGCATATGGATGCTTACATGGTCATTTACCATCTTCGTGAACTCTTCGACGAGCAGTCGAGATCCGAAAGTTCGAGGTCTCAAAGCTTCTCTTTAGCTCGAAGATGGAGGAGGGTTCATCTATAGTATAGTTTGTACTGAAGATGAATGGGTACATCGACCGACTAGGGTCACTAGGATTTGCGATGGATCACAAATTAAGTATCAACTTAATTCTACATAGTTTGTCCAAGAGTTACTCACAATTTGTGATGAACTATCGAATGAACAATCTTGAATCCACCATTCCCGAGCTGATCAATATGCTCAAGACTGTAGAACCTTCTGTGACTAAAGAACAGAAGACGGTGATGTTGATTGACTCCTTGATGAAAGATTCTAAGAGGAAGTCAAAGCAATAGCCAACAGGGAAGAAGAAGAAGGCCAAGATTGGAGAGTCAACTCCAAAGGACACATGCCATCACTGTGGCAAGATGGGCCATTGGCGAAGGAACTGCAAGATTTATCTTGAGTCCATGAAGAAGAAGCCAACATCTGATGCCCCATCCTCTTCAGGTATCTTTGTTAGTGACTGTCATGCTATTTCCTTTAATACTTGGATATTGGATACCGGGTGTGGCTCACATATATATAATGACATACAGGGGCTAAGGGATTGTCAAGGAAGAAGCGAATCTGAGAGTCGGCAATGGAGCAAAGGTTGCAGCTGTCATTGTCGGAACATATTCACTGAAGCTTCCTAGTGGACTTGTCTTAGAACTGGACAATTATTATTTTGTTCCTGTATTAATAAAGAACATTGTTTCTATTTCTTGTTTAAATAGAAAGGGTTCTCATTTGAAGTTTAGTAACAATTGTTGTTATATAACCTTGAATGACATTCTTTATGACACCGAAACTTTATGCAATGACATCTACGTGTTAGATATATCTAGTGATGCATTCAATATCGAAGTGAGCAATAGGCATGCTCGAAAGGATAATCAGTTAACCTCCTACACATGACATTGTTGCCTTGGCCATATAAGCAAGAAGCGCATGTCAGAGTTACACAAGAGTGGAATTCTAGAATCATTTGAATTAGATTCATTTGATACATGTGAATCATGCTTATAAGGCAAGATGATAAAGTTGCCCTTTTCTTGAAAGGGTAAGCCAGTGGAAGAGTTACTTGGTCTCATACATACTGATGTATGTGAACCAATGTCAATTCATGCTCAAGGAGGTTACAACTACTTCATTACCTTTATCGATGATCACTCATGATTTGAGTATGTATATCTTATGAGATATAAATCTGAAGCCTTTGAAAATTTCAAAGAATTAAATGAAGTAGAGAAACAACTTGGTAAAAGTATTAAGATACTTCGATCGGATCGAGGTGGTGAATACTTAAGCCAAGAGTTTCAGGATTATCTAAGAAACAATGGTATATTGTCTCAATGGACTCCGCCTTATACACTGCAACATAATGGTGTATCTGAAAGGTGAAATCAAACCTTATTGAACATGGTGAGATCGATGATGAATCATGCAAGCCTTTCCAAATCCTTTTGGGGCTACGCACTCGAGACAGCTATTCACTTGCTGAATAGAGTCCCGACCAAGGTAGTCTCTGCTACTCCATATCAGATATGGATTGGTAAGAAACCCCAGTTGTCTTATTTGAAGACATGGAGATGTCCTACTTACGTGAAGAGGACTACATCAGACAAGCTAGATGCTAAGTTTGATAAGTGTCTATTTATTGGATACCCTAAGTAAATGAGGGGTTACCAATTCTATCATCCCTTGGAACAAAAGATGTTTGTTTCAAGAAATATTGTGTTTCTAGAGAAGAAGTTTCTCTTGCAAGAAAACAATGGGAGTCAAGTTGAACTTGAGGAAGTTCAAGAAACTCTAATAGACACTAAAGAGATATCTATACCGAAACCATAGTCGATTATTCATAATGATGAGATAATGACTAAACCTATCGTTACACCACCTCTTCACAGATCTAGTAGGTCACATAAGATTCCCGAGAGATATGGATTTCTCGTAAGTAAATATAATGATGTGTTACTCATTAAGGATGAAGAACCTACTAGTTACGAAGAAGTTCTGAAAAGTTCAAAAAGGGATAAATGGCTAGTAGCCATGAAGTTGGAAATGGATTCTATGTACGAAAACCAAGTTTGGAACTTGGTGGATTCACCTGAAGGCATCATGCCTATTGGGTGCAAGTGGGGTTTCAAGAATAAAACTAACATGAATGGTAATGTGATTACCTATAAAGCTATATTGGTGGCAAAAGGTTATCGTCAAAAGCAAGGTGTTGACTATGACAAGACCTTCTCACTAGTTGTCATGCTTAAATCCATTAATCGGATACTCCTAGCCATAGCAGCTCATTATTATTATAAGATATGACAGATGGATATGAAAATAGCTTTCCTGAATGAAAACCTATGTGAGGATGTGTATATGATACAACTTGAGGGTTTCACATCGGTTGGAAAAACCAAAGTATGCAAGCTTCAACGGTCTATTTATGGACCGAAGCAAGCATCCAGGAGTTGGAATATCCGTTTTGATGAGACAATCAAAGAGTTTGATTTCTCATAAAATCTTGATGAACCTTGTGTGTACAAGAGGGTTAGTGGGAGTGCGATCGTATTCCTAGTACTATATATCGATGACATATTACTCATAGGAAACAATATACCTGTCTTACAGTTTGTCAAAAGTTGGTTATCCAAAATGTTCTCCATGAAAGACATGGGAGAAGTGACCTACATCCTCGGGATTAAGATCTATAGAGATAGATCAAAAAGGTTACTTGGTCTTTCACAGTCTACATATATAGACAGACTGCTAAAGCAGTTTAGCATGTCTGAATCTAAGAAAGGTTATATACCCATGCAACATGAGATTCACCTTTCAAAGTCTATGTGTCCTTGCACATAAGACAAGAGAATTTGCATAAATAAGATTCCTTATGCTTCTGCAATAGGATCTATTATGTATGTTATATTATGTACAAAGCCCGACATATCATATGCTCTGAGTGTTACGAGCAGATACCAATCTGATTCAGGAATGGATCATTGGGTGGCTGTCAAGGCAATCCTTAAGTCCTTGAGAAGAACTAAGGATATGTTCTTGGTATATGAAGAAGGTGATATGGTTACACGCGGGTATACGGATGCCAGCTTCTAGACCGACAAGGATGACTCCAAGTCACAGTCTGGGTAATATTCACACTGAATGATGGCGCAGTGAGTTAGAAAGATTCCAAACAAGACACAGTTGTCGATCTACCACGGAGGCAGAATACATTGTAGCTTCTGAAGCAACAAAGGAGGCAGTTTGGATCAAGAAGTTCATCTCCAAACTTGAGGTGGTTTCGTCCATTGTTGAAGCATTACCAGTTTACTGCGACAACACTTGAGCTATCACACAGGCAAATGAACCCAGGTCTCACCAACGATCCAAACATGTGCTTTGGAGATATAATCTGATCAGAGAAATCATCAGTAGGAAAGAAATACAAATTGAGAAGAATCCCACAGAAAGGAACCTAGCAGATCCTTTGACAAAGACTCTATAACAAAGTAAGTTTGAGAGTCACGTCAAGGACTATGGTATTGGATACCATGGCGATTGGCTTTAGGCTAAGTGAGAGTCTATTATGTTTGAGAGGTGTCATAAGGCAATCGCCTTATAGTTGTACTATTTAGTTGATAAATAAAGATTCACTATTTAAGTGCACATGTCATATGTATTTGATTGGATCTTAAACTCATTTACTGAATGTCTGCGATACGATTAATAGCATGAGAGAACTTGTGATTGGATCACAACTAGTGAGTATCTCTATATGTGTAATTATGAATGTATTGAAATAATCCCTAGTCAATGAATTGATGAGTTCGGACATCATCGATTCTGGGAGATTAGCACGGGTTATACTCCTTGGTTTATCCAAGCAACTGCTCCTCACTGGCTGGAGATATTGAGATGTCAAGAGTTAAATGTGGATGCTAATTATGGTAACTAGTTCATTGGAGTGACCTACTGTAAGACTTCGTGTGGTTCTCTGCATGTAAGATATGTCAGTGAAGCTCTTACTACAGCTCGAGTGCAAGTTTCCTTCGACTTGAGGTATTCAAGTCATATTGGTCATGGAGACTTATACTTTGACATCTTAGTCGATACATCTCTATGGAGGTGTGGGTATAGGATGATTGGGTATAAGTCGAAGTGTTTGAAGGTGATTGAATAGCCAACATTGTTGGTGCAAGGGCACTAGATAATCGTACCTAGGTTTTGATTGTGATAAAGGTTCTAAGTTAAGTTGTTATTGTTATCTCATGAGTTGTGCTAAGTGTGTAGGAAGTGTTTAAGCTAAGCCCAAGGTCAAGCGATACCCGAAGAATCTCGAGTTGAGAAACCATGGTGGTCGAGCGACACCAGGAGAACCTCATGGAGTCGAGGAACCTCGATGGAGACCGGAAGCTAAGCGACAAGTTAGAAGGACCATAGGTAAGCACTGAGTGAAGAGTAATGGTGAGGTTGTGTCCTCTGTACGGGGACGAACTTAGGCGACGATCCGACTAAGACTTCCAGTGGAAGGTCTAGGTCGAGATTAGACGGTAAGTAATAGTCGTATTATCCATTACTTATTAGTTCTATGCTAACTCTTTATTATAGGAGAGTGACTAGTCCAACAATCGACTGACAGCTATTGACAATCGACTGCTACTAGCATTAGTCGACTGCTATAAAAACTGGCCAACTCGATGAAGGTCAAGATAAGATCCCCTTATCTTGGGGTGAGGTGTCCCTTTGACTCAGATTTGGATCTCAATGAGCTAGGGTTTGGAGGGCTATAAAAGAAGGGGGTTTCACCCTTTTGTATCATTAATCTTGCTCTCAAAGTACTCCAACAATTCCGCGCCATCAACGACAACTCCATGATGTTGTAACGCCGATGACACGCTGAGATTCCAACTCCTCTTCTTCAGAGATGCTTGACATTTAAAGTAGAAGAGATTATAGAAGTCTCCACCTCTAGGACTGAGGGAGAGGATAGGTCATCAACACTAGATCAAGAGGATCCATCCACATCCGAAAATAATGAAGAATTTGACTATATGTCCTCTACCACCAAAGAAACCAACACAAGCTCAAATCATAAAGATAAAGGTTACATCACATGTCTTGAGTGTAGGGAGAAGGGACATTACAAAAGAAAGTGTTCTAAATTAATCAAGAAGAAGGCTCAAGTAGTGTCAAAGACAAAAGAAAAGCTCAAGGAGACCGGAGCCCTAATGCGCAAAGGAAAGGAGCACATAGTGTGCTTCCGTTGCAATCAAAATGGGCACTACCACACTCAATGTCCTAAGGGAAAACGCCCAACCAAGGACAAAGTAGGAAGCTCAAGTGTAGGAAGAGCTTCTATGTCAAAGTCTATGGTATCATTTTTAAATGCAATTTTTTTATCATGATAAAAAGTATGCTAGCAATAGATTTTATCTTCGTGGTGCTCAATATCATGATAATAGGACTAAGGATAATTTTAGATCCATAAACTCTAAAACTACTCTATCTAAGGAAACTGTTATAACCTTAAGAGGCAGACCTAGTTTACCTAAGGATAAGAAAAAGGAAAACAACCTAGGCAATAACCCTAAGAAGAATAGACATATGCCTAGGAAGAGGAATGCCCAAAGAAAGAGTGAAAAATCAAAAGTGAAAATATTAGAGGGAGAAAATCAAGTCTTGACGTAAAGACTTGATAAATTAGAAAAGATCCTTCAAAATATAGAAAATATGATTAAAGGGTCTAATGAACAAAATCTAGGTGTTGGTAGAAAAAAATCATCCAAAGATAAGAAGGGTTTGGGATACACACCCCAAGTCTAAGGAAGACATGTCATCCTACCATAATGTTCCATATAACTATGAAACTAATCCTAGGTCTAGGAATATCAAGGTTACAAGGGAAGTCATCCCTAGAGTTAACCTTGATAAGGGTCAAATGACCAAGGCTTCCAAGAAGCTTAAAAAAGTCACTAAGAAGGTTACAAGGGAAGCTATCCCTAGAGTTAATCTTGAGAAGACAACTTTTAAGAAGTCTAGGAGAGTCATCAAGAAGGTATCAAAGGAAGTTATCTCTAGTGAATACCTAGAGTACCCAAGGAGCTCCAATAAGTATTGGATTCCTAGGAGTGTGATCCTTTCATGCTAAATGGGTATAGGATGTGTCAACCTCATATAGAGAGACAGTTAACCTAACCATAGTGGAGTAGACACTTTAGAGCATTTTCAAGGTATTGTTATACTTTGAAAATGAAATTAGAATTTGATCCTAAAGGAATTTAGGATGTACCAATATAATTAAAGAAGTTTGATTATTTGATCATGATTGACACAATTAAGATAAAGTTAATAGTGTGCTTAGTTGGGGGTTTTGGCACACTCGAGGGAGTCAACATGTCATTATGTCAAATTAAGTATTTGATATAATTCTAGTAGACAATGACAATTAGATTCAAGACTTAGGTATTTTTATACTTTTGTATTTTATATACATTTGTCATGCTTTGATTGTCATACTCCATGTTATGACATCATATCATATGATTATTTAGGGCATGTCTTGTTAATATTAAGGTTATCCTTGTTATACCATGACATCATGCATCATTGATAATGATTTTAAACTATACAATTATTAATACCATGGTCATATTCAAGCATTGTTTATTAAATTGAAATTAAGAATAATTGGCATGACTTTGACATCCTAGATAAGGAGGTCAAATTAAATGCCTATATAGCTATGCATGATCTTTAGTTCAAGGAAGAACCAATTACATCTTATAAAATCATAGGATGACATGTGTGTATATTGAAATACTCCAGACACATGTGAGGTGTTAGGAAAATGAGTTAAGTTCAAAGTACTCAAATGTTGCATCAAGCTTAACTCAAACTCATCAAATCATAAGAATGAATCATGAGAAAAGTCAATGTATAAGTCATGTACACTTGACCCATTGATCATGATTGAAAATAAGGTTTGAAAATATTTTTAAAATTATTTTGGAAAACCTTGGTGAAGTCTATCTTTTGATAGGAATCACGATTGATGATATTGAAACAAAGTTGCTTAAAACATTGAATGTTTCAATGCTTTTGAACTTTATATCATTCTTGAAAAATAATGATTATTTTCATATAAAACTATCTTTCCCCAATAGTATTTAGCATAAGTAATGCGTGTAAGAAGTTTTATGATTTTTTGAAAAAATATAAAATTACTTATGTATTTCCAAAAGATGGTCTGAAAAGCTAGAAATTCTGCAATTTCTAGAATTCCAGAACCAGTCGACTGGTGATATAGCAATCGACTGGTTACTAAAACTTGTCAACTGATCGGGGTGTTTTTGGCTAATTTAGTTCAAATTAGTCATTTACATCCAACCCTAGGGTAGTTAACTACTTTTAACCCTATAATATGCTTAGAAAAGCATTAAAAGGGTGATATTCTCAGTGAAACTAAATAAGAGAGTTAATTAGGATAATACTCCAATTTTAAGGAATGTTAAAGTTCATGGTTGAACTTTTATCTCTTATTTGATTGTTTAGATTTCCTAAAGGCTTTGGACCTCTCCAGAGACATTGTTGGTGCAATGGTCAAAGGGGAAGCAAGCCTTTAGGGAGAGGTTAACCAACAAGGAATGATAGTTGATTAGTGATAAGAGTTTTATCACTAATGATAATGAAAGGGGGAAGATGAAGAATAAGGGAGAGAATGTGTAAAGTCAAAGAAGACTTTTTGATGTGTGTCAAAGGGGGAGAAATGAAAGGGTTTAAGTTAGGCTCATGATGCTTAGTGCACAAAGATGACCTATAAACCCAAACCCTAAACTAAAACCCAAATTTCAAAATCTAAAATTTTAAGTTAGGAACTCTTCGTTATGCTTTGACATAAGAAGAAGGAAGTTGGGCTTATTGGTTAGCCTAACTTAATGATATTATTAAACATAAAAAAGGAGGAGATTGTCAGTGCAATCGGCCTCAGGTCAAGGTTGACCAAGCTTAAGTGAGACTCGAGTTGAGTTTCGATATTTGATAATATGATTAGAGAAAAAGGATGGGATGAGGAAGATTGCTGGTGCAATCAACATCAGGTCAAGATTGACCAAGCTCGAGTGGGACTCAAGTTGGAGTTGGGATTGAGTATGGATGACAATATAACTATTGGATGGTATGAGACATCGATAGTCATATGGAGATGAGTGTGAAGTCAGGTAGGTCAAGTTTGATCAGAGACTTGACGAGTGAAGTCCAACTGAGAGTTGACAAGAGAGAAACCCAAGTTGACCAAGCTTGATTGAACACTTAGTGTTAGAAAGTTCAACTAGGAGTTGACAAGGGAAGTCCAAGTTGGTCAAGGTTAACCGGACTCTTGGCAAGTGAAGACATGGTAGGTTAGGGAGACCGAGCTTGGCTAGTGAAGTCCCAGCAAGTCATGGGGGTGATTGTGTCTGGAAAGTGAAGTCTCGATAGGTCTAGGAGACCGTGTCTGGCAAGGGAAGTCCCGGCAGGTCTGGAAGACCATGTTTGGCAAGTGAAGACCCAGTAGGTCTAGGAGACCATGCTTGGCAAGGGAAGACCCAGCCGATCAGAGATATCATCTTGGTAAGAGAAGTCCTAGTAGGTCATGGTTGACCGAATGCTAGGCAAGGGAGGAAAGTCCTAGTGGGTTGAGGTCAATCGGATATTAGGTGAAGTGAGAGTTGACTTGAAACTAGATTGAGACCGAGGCATCAGTTGATTGGTAGGGTTTATGGTTTACCAATCGACTGGTAACAGTGCCCGAACAAGTGTTGAGTTTAGGACTCAACTGCCAACTCAATTGGAGAAGTAGACAAATGGAGTTGATCAGTCGACTGACAGAATGAGCAGTAGATTGGTGTCACTAGTTGAACAATCATAAAGTTCATAACTCGACTAGCTACGGTCAATCGACTGATGGATTGATCAATCGACTGGTGACACTATAGCAGGGGCACAAAAAGATTGGTAGTTGACCGATGTCAGTTTAGTAGGGAACAGAAGGATAGCAACTCGACTGACTAGTCGACTGATGTCTTGATAGTGGACTGATGGATAATGGCACGACTAATGGAGTAGAATCCAACGTGGATTATGCCGTTGGAGCGTTAGATCGCGTAACGGTCCATTGGCCAGTCGACTGGGGGTTTTGGCATTCGACTGGGAGGCAAAAATCAACTCGATGAAGACCTTATAAAAGAGGGTTTTAAGGTGATTCAAAGATGTCGATCCTTGGAGACTTTGAAAGGGAGTTGATGCTGCATTCCAGACTTTCCAAAGGCTTTCTAATGCAACCAAACTATATGCAAGCAAGAACGCATTGTATAAAGTGCTTTTGATTATTGTCTTCTCATTTTTATTGTATATTTGTATTTGGTTGCATCTTTTGTAAAAGACACAGGTTGAAAGAGATTTCTCCACCTCTGGAAGGTTTCCGAGAAGGAAGAAGTGACAGTGAGACTATTGGTAGGAGCTAGGCCGTGGAGTAGGAACCAAGAGTTTCGAACCACGTAAAATTGAAGTGTTGTGTGTTCTGTTTGTTTTGTATTTTTCTATATCTTATTTCCGCTACATATAACTTGTTTTAGTCGAGCACATGAACGCAATTGAAGATCGAGTTTTGAGAACGTTTTCACCCCCTCCCCTGTCTAGCACGGCAAGGTCCTAACAAAGTTAAGTGCTACTTCTTTAGTTATGTATACGTATTCATTTAAGTCATCAAAAAATCTACCTGTATTCATTAAATTAATTTTCCTAGGTGTTCCTTTTAGTTTTTGTTGCTTGACTAATTGTAAATATTGTGTTCCCAATAATTTTAGTTGTTCTTGTAATTCTTTTAGTAGATTTTGTTTTTGGTCTTTTATACACACACAATTTAATCTTCGTGTACTTTGGATGTTTTCTAAATGATTTTCTTCTCGGTCTGCAATTCATGTAGATGGTAGGTAGCTAGAAAATCTAATATTTAAATTTCTTCTTCTATCTTTGTATAGAACTGAATTGTTGGTTGCAAAAGAGGTTCAGAATTTTCTAAACTAATTGTCCTATCCAAATTTTTTAAATCTTATGAGTTATATTGTCTTGGTCTTAAAAACTTTGTTCCTTTAGAACTTAGAGCTTTTGTAATATCATCTATTTGTACTTTAAAAGAATTGCGTATATTATTCATTGTTTTTCCTAGAAATATCATTTCTACGAATATGTTGTTTCCTTCTAAGTTTCCATAATCCCTAGCTTGTATTACCATATTAATATGTTTTGTGAAATTTCTGACTTCCATTAAACCAATATATATAAGGAATGATTCCCTACACAACTCATCCGTGTATAGACACACACACACACACACACACAAAGGAATCCTTGAACCTAGGGGATCAGATGAGTACTATAGCCCAATCTTTTAACCCTAGGAGATCAGACGATGGATAATGGAGATGCTCACGGGTGAGTTGGATCATACAGTGGATAATGGAGATGCTCACAGGTGAGTTGGATCGGGTGGTGGATAATGGAGGTGCTCACGTATATATTATTGGATGATTGAGGCCCAGCTATAAGGGGGGTTGAATAGCCCTCGTTGATCATCGATGAAAATCGTGTCTTAATCGTCTACAACTTGAGATTAGCGCAGCAGAATAATACTAAACAAAAGACAATTAAGAAAATACAAGAAGTAAAGAGACAAACACTAACACAATCATGTAACGTGGTTCACGACCCTTGCCGCTAATCCACGGACGATTCATATGACGAATCACTCCCTCAACAAAAGTACTAGTCTCTCCTTTAGCTTAAACAAGGTGGAGGTAACCCTTCTTACACAAATCACTTCCTCTTACAATAAAATAGAAGTAAACACAAGGAAGATGAGTGGAAGACGTTTAGGGCACTTAGGAGTATGATTGGAAGTTAAGCATTAACCTCCCAAAGCCACCTAAGCCCTCTTTTTATAGAGAAGAGGGATTTCTTCCTGTCGAGCATGAAGCAGTCGACTACTACATGTCACCAGTTGACTGCTGCCTGCGTAGCTGATTGACCAGTCGACTACGGGAAGTTCTATGCTCGCAACTATTTTCAGCAGTCAACTGATGGTGCAACAGTCGATTGCCGTCCCTTGGCATTCGACTGTTGGGCCAGAAACCCACTAGTCGAACACAAGTCGAGTGCCATTGACTCAGAGCAGTCGACTGATATCGGGTAAAACCTCAAACAAATACTTGTTTGAGCATCCGATGGTCGGGTAAACCTCAAATCTAAGTTTGAGCATCCGACACTTGACTTACCCATTCGGCCAAGTTCACCTATGAGTTACCATTACAATCGCTCAATCTCTCATCTCTCTTGGAGTCCCTCACCGAAGCTCTCTTCGTCCAACCACATCCCTCGGATGCACCAAGTGCACGACTTTCGCAATGTCATCCTTCACATCTCGCCCTGAAGTCTGCTTCCTTTGGCTTCACTCCAATGCTCCTCGACTGATGCTTCCTCGGATGCACCAAGCGTACGACTTCCGCAATGTCATCCTTCACCGACTCAAGGACCCGAGCCATGAGATAGTGAACCCACCAATGCTATCATCAAGCTAACTCATGTGTGATTTACTAAGTCTTGCACAACTTAAACACACATATCAAATCAACATAAACATCCTAACTTAAACCTTTGCACATCAAAACCAAACCATACTTGGGTTGATTGCCTTAACAATCTTCCCCTTTTTGATGTGTGACAATCATGTTTAAGTTAGGTAAAACATTAACCAAATACATAAAGAAGGAAAGCATGTAAAACAAATATGAGTATCAAACACTCCCCCTTAATACATGTAACTCCCCCTTAACACATACTAATTTCCCTCCTAGCATGATTAACTTAAACTTAACATTTCTCCCCCTTTGACACCATCAAAAACATCTAACATATGTTATATAATATGACATCAAAGTCTAAAGGAAGAAAAATACCAAAAATTACCTAAAAAACTCAGAAATCAGGCTGCTGTGCTCGTGCACAGTTCCATCAATCGACTGCGTTAGAACTCCAGTCGACTGGCAACTGAAAATCTGTATTTTTTAATTTCCAAACCCAAGTTCAGAAATGCATTAAAAATGATAGAAAATTTGAAAAATCATGAAATTTGGCGAACACATTTCTTATGAGTCCCTTTATCAAGGAAAAATGTTTTTTCATGAAAAAAAAAAATCTATTTTTGAAACTTAGGCAAAAACTCAAAAGTTGTAAAATGTCTCAATTTTGTATCAACTTTAAGACCTAGTTTTGACTTGAGTTATTTTAAAACATCAATTCACTATTTGCAAAACATAAAATGGTTTTAAAATATTTAAAATATTCAACTATGATCTATGAGCAATATGTCTATTGATTAAACATTTGCTTTCCCCATAGTTGGTTTATGATTGCTATGTTATGATACTTTGAATGACCCATCTAAATGCCATAAGCATTAGTAAATCAATTGTATCATCCTAATATCTCATCCATTGCTATGTTTTCAATCAAGTTAGCCTTATGGTGAATGTGAGATGTACTTAAGATATTATACTTAACCATCAATTTCATGCAATTTCTACCAAGATTAAGTATTATCATAAAGCGACCAACATGATCATAACACAAGTATTATCATTCAAATCATAAGTCACATATTATCATGATAATAAAAACAATTATCACAAATCATGATTCATATCATTATCACCCAACATGCTCATGATAAATCAAATACTACCCAACTTCAACATAAGTCAACCATTTAACATGATATAAAATAAGTTCAACTATAGTTGACTATCCTAGGTTTCTCTAACCTTTAAGGATTGACTTGGAAATCCAATATAGATTCTTTCCAATGGGATTCACCAAGTACTCTTTAGGGATCCATTTCTTAGCTACCATTGTTGTCTTTGATTGTCCTCTAGCAATTAAACAATGGTAGGTCTTCTCATTTTTTGATCCCTTATAACCTAGGCCCTTCTTATTGAAGCTTGCTCTTTGGCTCCCAATGATAATGTTCAAGGTGTTGGAGCCTATTGTGAATTTTTCAAGATCCTTAGTTAAATAATCTACCTTTTCCCTTAAGACCCTATTTTCTTCTAAGCATGCATCATTAACACTAGAAGAAGAGTCATTTATATGTGAACATGCTTTTTCAAGTTTTTCTTCTAGATCCTTAATTTCATTTTTCATGCATTTATTTTTCTTTTTCATTCTAAATAAGTCTTTAGTCAAACTAGAAATCATGGAAATAATCTTTTTGGGAGGGAGATTCGTTACCTCACTTACCCAATCTTCTTGTTCCCAATCCGATGAGGATGATGCTCCCCCTACACTTGAGCTCTCCTCCTCACTTGAGCTTGTTTCTCCTTGTTCGGATGAGGTGGAGGCTACATCATCAATTCCCATTAATGCAAGATGCGTGAAGATTTCTTCTTCCTCCGATGAGGATGGATCATCCCATGTTGCCTTTAGATTTTGCATTTTTGCCTTCCCCTTTTCTTTTGATTTCTTTTCTTCTTTCTTCTTCCCTTCTCTCTTCTTGTCCTTCTTCTTGTCTTCCTTTGCTTTGTTCAAGAGAGAACAATCATCCCTTATGTGTCCCTCTCCTTGGCAATTATAGCAAATAATCTTTCTCCTTCTCCTATCATGAGACTTGTTAAATTTAAAATTTTTCAATCCACATCTCACCTTTCTTACCATATAGGCTTCTTCATTGCTATTCATGGAGGAGGAAGATTCCTCATCCGATGAGGAGGGTGGAGTCTCCTTCTTCTTATTTCCTTTGTCTGCCATTAGTTCTACTCCTCTTGATTGTTTTATTGGATCTTCAACTATTCCTTCAAGCCTAGTTTCATGCAATTTCATTGTGGAGAAAAATTCTTCTAGAGTACTTACCTCTAGATTCTTTGAAATATAGAAGGAGTCCACCATGGAGCTCCATTTGGATGACCGTAGGAATGCGTCTATGAATTTCATTATCATATCCCGGTTGGAGAGATTCTCATTTACACTTGATAGACCATTAATAATCTCTTTAAACCTAGAATGCAAAGAAAGTACCTTTTCTCCTTTATCTAGTTTTATATTGTTGAGTTGAGATCGGAGAAGGTACCATCTTGCAAGCTTGGATTTGGAGGTGCCATCATGAAGCTCAATCAACCTCTCCCACATCTCCTTGGTGCTTGAGCATTCTTCAATTCGGTTGATTTCTTGTTGAGGGAGCACATTGAAAAGATGGTGCTTGGCCTTTGAATTTGCAAGGTGCTCCTCCCTTTGCTTCTTAGTCCATCTCGATTTCTCAATTGGCTTCCCTTCTTCATCCCTAGGCACATCAAAACTGCTTTCCATGATTAGCATAATGTCAAAGTTGATTTCAAAAAATACCTCCATTCGCTTTTTCCACCAAGCGAAGTTCCCTTCGAATTTAGGCGGATGGCTATTTTAGCCGACCATTTCATTGATTGTTGCAGTGGTGAGTCTGATGACAATCTCCTCCCTCTGATACCACTTATTGGAGGATCGAGGCTCGGCTAGAAGGGGAGTTGAATAACCCTAGTTGATTGTCGATGGAAATCGTGTTTTAATCGTCTACAACTTGAGATTAGCACAACAAAATAATACTAAACAAAAGACAATTAAGAAAATACAAGAAGTAAAGAGACAAACTCTAACACAATTATGTAACGTGGTTCATGACCCTTGTCGCTAATCCACAGACGATTCGTATGGTGAATCACTCCCTCAACCAAAGCACTAGTCTCTCCTTTAGCTTAAACAAGGTGGAGGTAACTCTTCTTACACAAATCACTCCCTCTTACAATAAAATAGAAGTAACACAAGGAATAGGAGTGGAAGACATTTAGGGCACTTAGGAGTATGATTGGAAGTTAAGCATTAACCTCCCAAAGCCACCCAAGCCCTCTTTTTATAGAGAAGAGGTCTTTCTAGCCATTGGGTATGCAACAGTCGACTGCTTCATGTCACTAGTTGACTGTCGCCATTCCAACGACCTCTGACCATGTCATATCACGACTGTTGTAGTCCAACGATAGGCTTGGCGATTTGCTACTATCGCAATCGACTAACGATTTACGAGAGTTCTGCCGCGACCATCTTGATGATCGTATTCCTTGACAATGATCGATGATCAGAATGATCGTATCATTCCTTGATACCAAGCGATGAAAAGCTGTGATCGTCGTCCCTTGATAGTCGATTTCTGTAACGCCCGCCAAATTTCTAAACTAGGCAAAGTAATTATATAGGTTTTAAGACCATAAAATGGTTAAAAATAAAATAAATAAAAGATGGTTATAGGTATGATTTGAACCATGAACCTCCTAATAGGGAGGTAGCCTTGACACCACTAGACCCTAGGATAATTTATGGATAAGATATATAAAGAATATACAAAGAATATAGATGGGTGTTCATTCCCTAGGTATTAAAGAGGAGAATTAAGAGAAGAGTGGAAGTAAAACCCCACTTTCCTTCTTCATCCTCCTTCTTCCTCATCCTTGGCCGAATTCCCCATTTCCCTTTCCTCCCTTTTCATCCCAAGCTCTAGAAATTTTATAATAATTTTTGTATAGAATTTAATTTCATGTCTAGGAGATTATATATGGAATCTTGGAAAAAAAAAATGATGATAAAAGAATAAAAGTGGAGAGATGAGGTTTGAACCTTAAACCTCTTGGTGAGAGTTAACTCTTACCATGCATGTGATGACCAAGTGCATAGCAATAGCTTACTATTAGAGGAAGAGGGGGAATTATAGATAAGTGTGATAAGAGTAAATGAAGAGGCATGACAAAGAGAAGAGAAACTTCTCTTCCTCCCTTTATAAAGAAGAGAGAAGTTCCACTTGGCCACTTCTTTCTTCCTTCTTCCTCTCCTCTTCATCCTCCACCGAAACCCTAAGCCTTCTTCCTCAAGCCAAAACAAAACAGGGTGTCACCTCAGAGAGTTGTAGCAAAGGAAGGGTTCATCTAAGGCTAATAACCATCTAAGGGTCAAAGAGCACCAAGAAGGGTACTATGGCAAGATTATTTCTTGTCTCCTCTCCTTCTTCTTCCTTTGGCCGAGAGCCCCATTCAAGCTAGGAGAAAGCTAGGTGACTTCTTAGGTCATCTTCTCCACCCAAAACAAAGCGAAGGAAGTAAGTATCCCTCAACTGCATACGAGTAGTTACGATTGAATGTTTGAACAACTTGTATGTTATATTCGGCCAAGCATGTTTTAGTTTACCAATGAAGTTGAAATCTATGTTTAGGAAGGATATGATGATGCTAAGATGGGAAAAGAGGGTTGGTTACAAAGCTAACCCTAGTTGAGCCCTTATGTGTTTCGGCCACCCTAGGAAGTTAGGGTTAGGGTTTCATGAATGCCATGTTTTAATTGCTATATGATGTAGTTAGGGTTTAAAAAGGGATTAGGTCAAAAGTTAACCCTAGGAAACCCTATGGACCATTCGGCCAACATGGGTTTTTGGTGTTTTTGTTGAAGTTTATATCTTGCTTTACTTGCAAATGATGATGATAGCATGTTAGAGGGATTAGGATAAAGATCTAACCCCAAAGGTCTCCATGAACCATTCGGCCAAGTCATGGACTAGGGTCTAAATGAAGCTCCATGTTATGTTTATGCTATGTTCTATAACTAGATGATGATGTTAGGGGTTAAAGTGGATTAGGACAAAAGCTAACCCTAATAAACCCTAAGAACCATTCGGCCAATATGGATCTTGGTGTTTTATTGAAGTTTTATAGCTTGTTTTACTTGTAAGAAATGATGTTAACATGTTAGGGGGTTGAGGATAAAGATCTAAACCCTAAAAAGCCTATAAGGGCCATTCGGCCACCTTTGAGTTTTTAGGTTACAATGAAGTTCATACCATGAAGTATGCTATGCTATGTTAATGAAATAAGCTATGTTGTTATGAAATGAAGTATGCTATGCTATGTTAATGAAATAAGCTATGATGTTATGAAATGAAGTATGCTATGCTATGTGAATGAAATGAAGCATGATGTGTATGAAATGAAGTATGCTATGCCATGTTAATGAAATAAGCTAAGATGTTATGAAATGAAGTATGCTATGCTATGTGAATGAAATGAAGCATGATGTGTTATGAAATGAAGTATGCTATGCTATGTTAAAGAAATAAGCTATGTTGTAAAGTAAGCATATAAGTATTTTACTTTCTGCATGGCTTGTACCAAGACCTTAACAAGGTCCAAAGAAGGATGGGCTCCTAAGATGCCCTAGGTCGATGGAATAAGACTCGGGCCTAGGATGGGCTTCTATGTATGATTGCCCCTAGGTCGATGGAATAAGATTCGGGCCTAGTACGGGATGGGCTCCAAGATGCCTTAGGTCGATGGAGTAAGACTCGGGCCTAGGATGGGCTTCTACGCTATGACGATTGCCCCTAGGTCGATGGAATAAGACTCGGGCCTAGGAACCTATTAGGTTCGAGACTTGCTACCTCGGGCCTATTTAGGGATGCGCACTATGATAATGAAGAAGTGGTACAATGCCGGGCCCAAATATGTTGAGATCTATATTTACGTACCTAACATATATGTTTTCAAAAGCATCTTGCATATGTATGCCATGATTGTTTACGTTACATGTTATGTTAGATAATACGCCATAATATTTAAGTTACGTGTTATGCTAGATGATATGCCATAATGTTTAAGTTACATGTTATGTTAGATGATATGCCATGATTGTTTACGTTACATGTTATGTTAGATGATATGCCATAATGTTTAAGTTACATGTTATGTTAGATGATATGCCATGATTGTTAAGTTACATGTTATGTTAGATGATATGCCATAATGTTTAAGTTACATGTTATGTTAGATGATATGCCATGATTGTTAAGTTACATGTTATGTTAGATAATACGCCATAATATTTAAGTTACGTGTTATGTTAGATGATATGCCATGATTGTTAAGTTACATGTTATGTTAGATGATATGCCATGATTGTTTACGTTACATGTTATGTTAGATGATATGCCATAATGTTTAAGTTACATGTTATGTTAGATGATATGCCATGATTGTTAAGTTACATGTTATGTTAGATGATATGCCATGATTGTTTACGTTACATGTTATGTTAGATGATATGCCATAATGTTTAAGTTACCTGTTATGCTAGATGATATGCCATAATGTTTAAGTTACCTGTTATGTTAGATGATATGTCATGATGTATAAGTTACATGTTATGTTCGATGGCACGCTATGATGTTAGGTTACTAAGTTACATATGATGCCATGTATGTTATGTTTATGTTACTTAAGCTACAAGTTAAGTTGATGATGCCATGTATGTTACATGATATATTGATTATATGTTATAAATGCCACAAGTCATGATCAATGATGATGTATGGTTTTTGTGAGTAGGATGATCTTACTAAGCCTATGTGCTTATAGTTTATCTTTCCTCAGATCGCAGATAAAGGTAAGGGATGGATAAACTAAAGGAGCAGCAGGAGGGGTCAATGTGTGTGGTAGTGGCATGGTGGAGAAGATCCGTTAAGTCTACTTATACATGTATTATCTATAATGATGATGTCTATTGATGTCTTTACTTATGTCTCCTATGACGATGATGATAAGAACCAACTAAGCCTTAAGTATAAAATTATATATATGATGCATGCTTTATGTTGATAAGAAGAAGTAAAGAAGAAGTAAGAAGAAGTATCTATGCATGCTATGCTATGAAACATACTCTATGTTAAGAAGAAGTGTTAATGCATATTTATGTTTAAAAGAAAAAAAAAGGTATTTAGGTCTGTAAGAAATAAGAAGTATATATATAAGTCTTCGTATGAAATGTATGCGGTCAGCCACGCGCCTCCGGACATTTAGGGTCCCGAAGGGCGGCGTGAGGTTGGTATCGAGCGGATCCGCTTTCCACTACACACACATCAAGCTCCAAATCCTGCTGCTCCAAGTAAGAATTCTATGTCTACTCTAATTTAGCTTATTTTGTTCATGAATGATAAGAGATGTTTTTTTTTTTGTTTAGCTTAAATATGCATGAATTCATGTAGGATAATCTTATGCTAGCCTAGCTTTAGTTTAAGTAATGCATGAATATACAAATGATAACTTTATGCTAGCTTTAGTTTAATTATGCATAGATCAACGAACGAAAAACTTATGCTAGCCTTATTATAATATATGAAGATAAGTGTATGATAAAGAATGTTTTTAGTTAAATATGCATGAATATAGGTATGATAGTCTTATGCTTATGTATGATAAGGAATGCTTTTAGTCAAAATATGCATGAAAGTATGTATGATACCCTTATGCTTGCTCATGTATGATATAAAAATGCCTTTAGCTTATTTTGTTCATGTATGATATAAAATGCCTTTAGCTTATTTCGTTCACATACGATATAAAATGCCTTTAGCTTACTTTTTTACATGTATGATATAAAATGCCTTTAGCTTAAATACGCATGAAAATATGTGTGATACCCTTATGCTAACTTTTAGTTTAACTATGCATAGATAAATGAACGATAATCTTATACTAGCCTTACTCTAATATGTGAAGATAAACATGACTAGGAGACATAGTAATAGAGTAGATGAGATAGTACCCCCACCTGATCTTATGCATGTGGTTACGGAACTCCAGGCGGCTACAGAGTTACATAGCCTATTCAAATCAGAATGGAAGTGGGAAGATATAGCTATGGACTTCATAGTACCCAGAATGGAAGTAGGAAGATAGAGCTATGGACTTCATAGTAGGACTACCCAAAACAACTAATGGATATAAAGCTATTTAGGTGATTGTTGAAAGATTAACAAAAATCTCCCTATTTTCTAGCAATCAAGTATCGTACTGAATGGAACAACTAGCTTGTATGTTGAGAATTAGATCATATTGCATAGAGTTAATAAGACCATGTGATCGAGCCACAAACGGTACAAGTTCAAGAAGATTTAAGTTATGAAAGTCGACCTATTCAGATAGTAAATCGAGAAATTAAGAAATAGAGAACCAAAGGAGTACCTTAGTTAAAGTCACATGACAAAAATCAAAAGTTTGAAGAAGCAACTTAGGAACGCGAGGATGACATGAAATAAAAGTATCCGGAGTTGTTCTAAGTTTCGAGGACGAAACTTTTATAGGTATGAAGGATTGTAACGCCCGCCAAATTTCTAAACTAGGCAAAGTAATTATATAGGTTTTAAGACCATAAAATGGTTAAAAATAAAATAAATAAAAGATGGTTATAGGTATGATTTGAACCATGAACCTCCTAATAGGGAGGTAGCCTTGACACCACTAGACCCTAGGATAATTTATGGATAAGATATATAAAGAATATACAAAGAATATAGATGGGTGTTCATTCCCTAGGTATTAAAGAGGAGAATTAAGAGAAGAGTGGAAGTAAAACCCCACTTTCCTTCTTCATCCTCCTTCTTCCTCATCCTTGGCCGAATTCCCCATTTCCCTTTCCTCCCTTTTCATCCCAAGCTCTAGAAATTTTATAATAATTTTTGTATAGAATTTAATTTCATGTCTAGGAGATTATATATGGAATCTTGGAAAAAAAAAATGATGATAAAAGAATAAAAGTGGAGAGATGAGGTTTGAACCTTAAACCTCTTGGTGAGAGTTAACTCTTACCATGCATGTGATGACCAAGTGCTTAGCAATAGCTTACTATTAGAGGAAGAGGGGGAATTATAGATAAGTGTGATAAGAGTAAATGAAGAGGCATGACAAAGAGAAACTTCTCTTCCTCCCTTTATAAAGAAGAGAGAAGTTCCACTTGGCCACTTCTTTCTTCCTTCTTCCTCTCCTCTTCATCCTCCACTGAAACCCTAAGCCTTCTTCCTTGAAGTTTCGGCCAAAACAAAATAGGGTGTCACCCTAGAGAGTTAGGCAAAGGGAAGGGTTCATCTAAGGGGCTAATAACCATCTAAGGGTCAAGAGCACCAAGAAGGGTACTATGGCAAGATTATTTCTTGTCTCCTCTCCTTCTTCTTCCTTTGGCCGAGAGCCCCATTCAAGCTAGGAGAAAGCTAGGTGACTTCTTAGGTCATCTTCTCCACCCAAAACAAAGCGATAAGGAAGTAAGTATCCTCAACTGCATAATGAGTAGTTGCGATTGAATGTTTGAACAACTTGTATGTTATATTCGGCCAAGCATGTTTTAGTTTACCAATGAAGTTGAAATCTATGTTTAGGAAGGATATGATGATGCTAAGATGGGAAAAGAGGGTTGGTTACAAAGCTAACCCTAGTTGAGCCCTTATGTGTTTCGGCCACCCTAGGAAGTTAGGGTTAGGGTTTCATGAATGCCATGTTTTAATTGCTATATGATGTAGTTAGGGTTTAAAAAGGGATTAGGTCAAAAGTTAACCCTAGGAAACCCTATGGACCATTCGGCCAACATGGGTTTTTGGTGTTTTTGTTGAAGTTTATATCTTGCTTTACTTGCAAATGATGATGATAGCATGTTAGAGGGATTAGGATAAAGATCTAACCCCAAAGGTCTCCATGAACCATTCGGCCAAGTCATGGACTAGGGTCTAAATGAAGCTCCATGTTATGTTTATGCTATGTTCTATAACTAGATGATGATGTTAGGGGTTAAAGTGGATTAGGACAAAAGCTAACCCTAATAAACCCTAAGAACCATTCGGCCAATATGGATCTTGGTGTTTTATTGAAGTTTTATAGCTTGTTTTACTTGTAAGAAATGATGTTAACATGTTAGGGGGTTGAGGATAAAGATCTAAACCCTAAAAAGCCTATAAGGGCCATTCGGCCACCTTTGAGTTTTTAGGTTACAATGAAGTTCATACCATGAAGTATGCTATGCTATGTTAATGAAATAAGCTATGTTGTTATGAAATGAAGTATGCTATGCTATGTTAATGAAATAAGCTATGATGTTATGAAATGAAGTATGCTATGCTATGTGAATGAAATGAAGCATGATGTGTTATGAAATGAAGTATGCTATGCTATGTTAATGAAATAAGCTATGTTGTTATGAAATGAAGTATGCTATGCTATGTTAATGAAATGAAGCATGATGTGTTATGAAATGAAGTATGCTATGCTATGTTAAAGAAATAAGCTATGTTGTAAAGTAAGCATATAAGTATTTTACTTTCTGCATGGCTTGTACCAAGACCTTAACAAGGTCCAAAGAAGGGATGGGCTCCTAAGATGCCCTAGGTCGATGGAATAAGACTCGGGCCTAGGATGGGCTTCTATGTATGATTGCCCCTAGGTCGATGGAATAAGATTCGGGCCTAGTACGGGATGGGCTCCAAGATGCCTTAGGTCGATGGAGTAAGACTCGGGCCTAGGATGGGCTTCTACGCTATGACGATTGCCCCTAGGTCGATGGAATAAGACTCGGGCCTAGGAACCTATTAGGTTCGAGACTTGCTACCTCGGGCCTATTTAGGGATGCGCGCTATGATAATGAAGAAGTGGTACAATGCCGGGCCCAAATATGTTGAGATCTATATTTACGTACCTAACATATATGTTTTCAAAAGCATCTTGCATATGTATGCCATGATTGTTTACGTTACATGTTATGTTAGATAATACGCCATAATATTTAAGTTACGTGTTATGCTAGATGATATGCCATAATGTTTAAGTTACATGTTATGTTAGATGATATGCCATGATTGTTTACGTTACATGTTATGTTAGATGATATGCCATAATGTTTAAGTTACATGTTATGTTAGATGATATGCCATGATTGTTAAGTTACATGTTATGTTAGATGATATGCCATAATGTTTAAGTTACATGTTATGTTAGATGATATGCCATGATTGTTAAGTTACATGTTATGTTAGATAATACGCCATAATATTTAAGTTACGTGTTATGTTAGATGATATGCCATGATTGTTAAGTTACATGTTATGTTAGATGATATGCCATGATTGTTTACGTTACATGTTATGTTAGATGATATGCCATAATGTTTAAGTTACATGTTATGTTAGATGATATGCCATGATTGTTAAGTTACATGTTATGTTAGATGATATGCCATGATTGTTTACGTTACATGTTATGTTAGATGATATGCCATAATGTTTAAGTTACCTGTTATGCTAGATGATATGCCATAATGTTTAAGTTACCTGTTATGTTAGATGATATGTCATGATGTATAAGTTACATGTTATGTTCGATGGCACGCTATGATGTTAGGTTACTAAGTTACATATGATGCCATGTATGTTATGTTTATGTTACTTAAGCTACAAGTTAAGTTGATGATGCCATGTATGTTACATGATATATTGATTATATGTTATAAATGCCACAAGTCATGATCAATGATGATGTATGGTTTTTGTGAGTAGGACAGGATCTTACTAAGCCTATGTGCTTATAGTTTATCTTTCCCTCGTACTGCAGATAAAGGTAAGGGATGGATAAACTAAAGGGAACAGCAGGAGGGGTCAATGTGTGTGGTAGTGGCATGGTGGAGAAGATCCGTTAAGTCTACTTATACATGTATTATCTATAATGATGATGTCTATTGATGTCTTTACTTATGTCTCCCTATGACGATGATGTTATGAACCTACTAAGCCTTAAGTATCTATATATATATATGATGCATGCTTTATGTTGATAAGAAGAAGTAAAGAAGAAGTAAGAAGAAGTATCTATGCATGCTATGCTATGAAACATACTCTATGTTAAGAAGAAGTGTTAATGCATATTTATGTTTAAAAGAAAAAAAAAGGTATTTAGGTCTTAAGTCTTCCGCTGTAAGAAATAAGAAGTATATATATAAAGTCTTCCGCTGTATGAAATGTATGTACGGTCGCGTCACGCGCCGCCTCTCCGGACATTTAGGGTCCCGGGAAGGGCGGGCGTGACAATTTCTAGGCCAGAAACCCATCAGTTGAACACCAGTCAAGTGCCATCGACTCAGAACAGTCGACTGCTATCTATAGAAGTCGATTGATGTCGGATAAAATATCAAACAAATACTTGTTTGAGCATCTGACAGTCAAGTAAACCTCAAACCTAAGTTTGAGTATCCGACACTTGACTTAGCCATTCGGCCAAGTTCACCTATGAGCTACCATTACAATCGCACAATCTCTCATCTCCCTTAGAGTCCCTCATCGAAGCTCTCTTCGTCCGGCCACGTCCCTTGGATGCACCAAGTGCACGACTTCCGCAATGTCATCCTTTGCATCTCGAATAGATTGTCATGATCAGTCGATTGATGGGCACAAAATCAGCTCAATGCAGGTTATAAATGGAGCTCGAGATGGAGGATTTTGCAAGAGATTTTGAGGCGATTTTGGAGGGGAATTGCTGTTGCATTCCAAACCTTCAAGAGCAATCCAAAGCAAGCAACAAACAAGTGATCAAAGAGAAGTTTTGTAAAGTGTTCTTTACTTGTATTTATATTTGCTTGTATTACATTGTTGTAATTGCTTGTACGAGGTTTCTCCACCTCCGACGTATTGTCGAGGAGTTGTTGTTAGTGTCGTGCGCATAACACAAGCTCGTTGAGCTCACCCTGTGGAGTAGGAACCCTAAGGTTCCGAACCACGTATATCGTGTGTATTTGTGCTTATGTGTCTTGTATTCGTATTACTATTATTTCCATTGTATATTAATGAATATTGTAGACGAGCATGCGATGAATGATCGAATTCCATCATACACGCGATTTGGGCTATTCACCCCCTTTAGCCGGCCACCGATCCTCCAACAAGTGGTATCAGAGCGAGGAGCTTGTCGAGGACTAATCGCCAACACAAGCACGACAAGATGGTCGGTTTCAACATCCATCCACCGAAATTCGACGGAGACTTTTCTTGGTGGAAGAGAAGGATGGAGGTATACTTTGAAATCAATTTTGATATTATGTTAATTATTAAAAAATGGTTTTGAAGTGCCTAGGGATAAGAAAAATAAGCCAATAGAAAAATCAAGATGAACCAAGGAACAAATCAAGGATTTCAAGACAAATATTGAGATAATAAAAATGCTAAGTGATTTGATTCCTAACAATATTTGGTCTAGATTAGGCAATTATAGGGATGCAAAGGACCTATGGCATAAGGTGCTAAAATTCGACGAAATTCCCGAATCGGAACAAGTAGAGAAGGATGCCGAGGAAGAATTGCCATCAACATTTGAAGAAGTGGATGACTTGGAGGAAACCTCCACCTCTAGCATTGAAGGGGAGGAGAGATCTTCCATCCCGGAACAAGAACGAGAAGAAGCATTTACATCCGGGAGAAGTGAAGATCAAGAGACATCCACCTCCCCAGGTAACTCATGCATTGTAATTAAAGATAAAAAACACATTATATGCTTTGAGTGTAGGGAAATCAGACATTACAAGAGCAAATGCCCAAAATTGGCTAAGAAGAAGGTACCGACGCCAAAAGTCAACCAAAAGTCAAAGGATGCCAGAATCCTCACTAAGAAGAGCAAAGAATACATTGTGTGCTTCAAATACAATCAAAGAGGACATTACCGAAGCCAATGCCCTAGGGGGAGGAAGAAAGGGCAAAAAGGGGCATCTCATGTAGGGGGAGCTTCCAAAGCTAACCCTAAGGTAAATATAATTAATGCACCTTCAATTCCTAAGGTTAACAAGCATGCTAGAAATTATTTTAGTTCACTTGCTATTATCAATGAAAAACATGCTAGTAGGAATAAATATTTTTGTTTAAGTGCCAAACATGTAAACTTGCCTAAGGACAAATATAGGACCAATAACACTAGACCTATTTTACCTAGAGAGTTTATTAGGAAGGTAGAAAACCACCTAGGCATTAACCCCAAGAAATCTAGGCATATGCCTAAGAAGAAAAACAATTCCTAAAAGAAGAATAAAAAATCAAAATTGGGAAGATTAGAGGTAAAGAACCAAGCCTTGAGGTCAAGGCTTGAGAAACTTGAGAAGACCCTAGCAAGAATCACAAATTCATTTAAGGGGTCAAACAATCAAAATCTAAGACCTAGAAGGCAAGAAATGTCTAAGGGCAAGAAAGATTTGGGTCACAAACCTAAGTCCTACCACAATGTTCCATTTGATTATGGAACAACATCTAGGTCTAGAAAAATCAAGGTTAATAGGAAAGTTATTCCTAAGACTAACCATGGTGTTTGTTTAGTGGCTAAGGATTCAAGAAAAACTAAAGTAGCCATTAAGAAGGTCAAAGGGGCAGTTACCTCTAGAGTTGACCTAGGAAAGACCCAATTGACAAAGGCTTCAAAGCAAAAAGGGTCATTAGGAAGGTATCTAGGGAAGTTATCCCTAGTGAATACCTAGTTAACCCAAGGAGCTCCAATAGATATTGGGTTCCTAGGAGCGTGATCGATTCACGCTAGATGAGTTAGGGTGTGTCAACCCTAAGTGGATGGGTAGTTACCCTAATTATGGTGAGTTGACACTTTAGGATGTGCCAATGTGGTTTGATAAGATGAAAAATGATTAAATTGACACAAGTATGTCTTAGGAGTCATGGTGTGTCATTTTGAGTTTTTGGCACACTAGGGAAATGGATTGTATTATGGGAAAATAGATTTAATTATATCAAATGACAATTAATACTAAAATCTAGGTAGTTATACCTTTATCCTTTACTTGCCATGATTTACTTACCATATTCCATGACATGACATCATATTTACTTTTATCATATAAAATGTCATGATCATATTTAAGGTTATTTATATATGTCATGTATGCTTAGATTTCATTCACATGCCATGACATCATGATTTTGGCACATGCTTTTATTCTTGTTATCATTATGCCATAATCATCATTCATGTATAAATAAAATGGATTTAAGGACTAAGGCATGATTTGAAGTCCCATGTATAAGGGAATCAAATAATGTTGCTTAGAAAAATGCATGAGACCCTAAATGAACAAAACCCACATCTCACTAGAACTTGACTTGTATGTGTTTCACACATCTAGATACAAGTGAGATGTTTAGGAAAATGAAATTAAAGGTTTTAAAAACATTTCAAAATCTTTTTGAAAAATCTTGGTGAAGTCTATCTTTTGATAGCAATCACCATTGAATGAGGTGATACAAAGAGGGCTCAATATTGAAGCTTTTCTCAACTTTTGAACTTTGTATCAATCTCACTATTTTGTGGGTAAAATAATTTTCAAATATTTTTCACCCGTAATGTTTGTAATAAGTAATGTATGTACAAATTTTCATGATTTTTTAATGTATGTATATTTACTTATGAATTTTAAATGAAATTGATTTCAAAATGATCGATGATGAAGTGGCAATGATCATTGATCGAAGGAGTCGACTGGCCATGCTAATTTCGGGTAAACAATGGTTGTTAGGCCTATGTTTAGTTGTGTTTTAGTTCCCTAATCACTCCTAACCCTAGAACATGCTTTGGAGAGCATTAGAAAGGGTGAAAATCCATTGGATATGGATCAGGAGAAGTGTTTAGGGTGAGTATCAATTTTAAGGTATATGGAAGTTTAATGTTGAACTTGTGCCTTAATTTTGATTGTTTAAGTGTTCCTATTGGCTTAGAGACTCTCCAAGGACATTGTTGATGCAATGGTCAAGGGGGAGCAAGCTTTTAGGGGGAGGCGTCCATCATGGGAAGATGGATGTATATTTTTCCTCATGGGATGAAAATTAAGGGAGTGCCTCTCTTAAGCGATATGAGACTTATCACTAGAAAGATTGTAGGCATGTGTTTTCCTCCAAGGGAGAGATTGTAAGATCTCATTGGGATATAAGACATTCATACCCTTGGGGAGGACCTTTTTGATGTATGTCAAAAAAGGAGAGAAGTTACCAATTTGGATAGTTGGAATTCTCATTGGGATGTGAGAATTGCCAATTGGGGATAATTGGTAGACTTGAGTTTGAGGTTTTGTCAAACATCAAAAAGGGGGAGATTGTTGGTGCAATCGGCCCAGGACTCGATCTTGACTCGAACTATATTTTGATATTAGACAAAACGTATGAAATGGGATTGTCATGGGAAGTCCAACATGGATTGACCACATAAATCCAAGTGTGTAGCCTTGGTTGTGAAAAGTCCAAGCATGGGGCTTGGTGTTGGGAAAGTCCAACATGGGTTGGTCATGTAAGTCCAAGTGTGTAGCCTTGGCGGTGAAAGTCCAAGCATGAGGCTTGACATGGGAAATTCAAGCATGAGGCTTGGTGTGGGAAATCTTGAGGACTTGACAAGTTCACTAGGCTCGGGGTCCTTGAGTTGGTGAAGGATGACATTGCGAAGCCGTGAGCTTGGTGCATCCGAGGGACCACCGGACGGGGAGTGATGTAGTGAGGCCCAAGGGAAGTAGACTTCTAGGGCAAGAGACGCGATTGATGACATTGTGAAGCCGTGCGCTTGGTGTATCCGAGGGACGTAGGCCGAGGGAAGAGAGCTTCGGTGGAGAATTCTATGAGAGGATGAGGTGGACTTGACCAAGTGGCTAAGACTGAGTGTCGGATGCTCAAACGTGGTGTTTGAGGGTTTATCTGACGGTCGGATGCTCAAACAACTTGGTGTTCAGTTTTATCCGAGCATCTGCCGACCGTATAGGTACCAGCCGACTTGCTCTATCGAACAGGTGGTCTGATCGATGTCTGCCGGGTATCATCACGAGGATAATGCTTGACTTGATCGGTGAATCTGTGCACGTATCACTTCCACCGAGCGATTGGCGTGAGCTATAGCAATACGTAACTGGAACGAAGCATACGACTAATGGGCATGATTAGTCGACTGATGATGGATCTGTTGGAACTTATCCAGCGTGGATTAAGTCGTTGTGAGACAAAAAGTCATTGTGAGACAACAGCTACAAGACCAGTCGACTAATGGTCACGATCAGTCGACTGATAGGCGCAAAATCAGCTCAATGCAGGTTATAAATGGAGCTCAAGATGGAGGATTTTGTAAGAGATTTTGGGGCGATTTTGAAGGGGAATTGCTGCTGCATTCCAGCCCTTCAAGAGCAATCCAAAGTAAGCAACAAGTAAGTGATCAAAGCGAAGTTTTGTAAAGTGTTCTTTACTTGTATTTCTTCTTGTAATTGTATTTGTTTGTATTACATTGTTGTAATTGTTTTTACGAGGTTTCTCCACCTCCGACGTATTATCGAGAAGGAGTTGTTGTTAGTGTCGTGTGCATAACACGAGCTCATTGAGCTCACCCCATGGAGTAGGAATCCTAAGGTTCCAAACCACGTATATCATGTGTATTTGTGCTTGTGTGTCTTATATTTGTATTACTATTATTTCCGCTGCGTATTAACGAATATTGTAAATGAGCACGCGACGAATGACCGAATTCCATCATACACGCGATTTGGGCTATTCACCCCCTCTAGCCGGCCACCAATCCTCCAACAATTATGGCTGACATTTCAAATTGAGGTATTAAAGGCAATAAATGTCTTTAATTCTACCATTAAGTTGTCTCTCCTGTAAAAAGGGACAAGAGACTAATGAAAGGAGGAGAGGAGGAAGGTTCTCTCGCTCTTTGGTTTCCCCCACCGTGACAACCTTCAGGTGTAAGTTCAGTTCACCACAGACAATCGATGCTTGGTTATGGCTGTGGTTTTGTCGTTGTATCCTGGGAGACAGACGCCCAATGAAGCCTCGGAAGCACAACTGGAGGTGGGTAAATCTATTTTAAGGATACTGTGTATTACACAAGCCTCGACACTCATTTAGGTTTTGAAATCTTGAACACATACAATGCTTCAACTTTGAGTGTTTTGCTTCAACAAAGGCAATTTCTCCTACTCGGCTTGACAACAATTCCTGAGCTCCTCTTGGTGCTCGAATCTACGGTGCTCGGCTCAGCAGTACTCGACTTCTTCGATTTTCAGTCGGATCCAAGGCTCCATGGCATTCGACGTCATCTCAACGGACACGATAAGTTTTCAGATTTTTCTTGGTATTTCCTTTAGTTCACTTATAAAAGGTATTTTCTAATAATCTTAAAACAGATTCATTCGGTTGAAATGGCCACGATGCAAGAAGTTGAGGTGCAACAGACAATGTGCGATGGTCCCCTTCACCCCAATCAAAACTGTTCCAATCAATCATGGGGAGAAGCTAGAGAAGTTCACTGGGATGAGCTTCAAGCAGTGGTAGCATAAAATGCACTTATACTTGACTATGCTGAATTTGGATCGATTTTTAATCGAGGATCCTCCCAATGTACCTAAGGATTTGAGTGATGCTCATACCTTCAATATTGTGGAGGCATGAAATCACTCGGAGTCTCTGTGTAGAAACTATATCCTCAACTACCTTGCCGACTCGCTATATGCAGTGTATAGCACGAAGAGAATGACTAAGGAGTAATGGAAGTCCTTGGATAAAGAATACAAGACGGAGGATGCGGGGGCTAAGAAGTTAATCATGAGTTGATTCCTAGACTACATGATAGTTGACTCCAAGACGGTGATCATCCAAGTTCAGGAGCTTCAAGTGATTCTTCATGAAATTCACTAGGAAGGTATGGTTCTGAGCGAAACTTTCCAGGTGACAACTATCATAGAGAAGCTACCTCCCAGCTGAAAATACTTTAAAACTATCTGAAGCATAAGCGGAAGGAGATGAATGTGGAGGAACTCGTTGTTCGATTTTGAATATAGGAAGACAACAAGAGTTCAGAGAGGAAGATGTTCTCTCAGGCTACTGAAAAAGCCAATGTGGTCAAACATGATCAAAACTCGAAATGGAAGAATTCCAAGTCTTCCAAGGTGGGACCCAAAGGAGGGGCCAGTAAAAATAAGTTCACTAGAAAGTACTTCAATTGTGATTGAGTCAGTCATAAGTCTTTGGAGTGCAGAAAGCCAAAGAAAAAATAGGAGGTCAACTTGAATGAGGGGCCAGAGGTGGACGACCTTTGTGCGGTCATCTCCAAGCTAAACCTCATAGGTTTGAACTCTCGGAAATAGTGGTTGGATACTGGTGCCACCAGGCATGTGTGTTGCAACAAGGAGCTACTCCACAACTTCGATGAAGTCGAAGGGGAGAAGCTATACATGGGGAACTCATCAACCTTGGATATCATAGGCCAAGGGAAAATAGTGTTGAAGATGACCTCGGGTAAGGATCTTACTCTGAACAATATGTTATATGTTCCGGAGGTTTGAAAAAATTTGGTATTTGGATCACTATTAAGCAAGCATGACTTTCGCATTGTTTTAGAGTCGGACAGAGTTGTACTATCCAAAAATGAAATGTTCATAGGGAAAGGCTATGCATCTGATGGACTATTGAAGCTCAGTGTAATGACTATCCAACCCAAAGTTAATAAAAATGAGAGCTCTTCCAGTTATATGCTTAAGTCTTCGTGTTTGTGGTATAGTAGACTAGGACATATTAACTATGATGTATTGTGTAGAATAATTAACATGGCAATCATACCGATGTTTCAAATTGACCCAAAACATAAGTGTGAAACTTATGTTGAAGTGAAAATGACTAGGTTATCCTTTCAACATGTTAAAAGAAGCAATGATCCACTCGACCTGATCCACATTGACGTATGTGACCTAAAAGGGACACTAACACGTGGTGGGAATAAGTATTTCATCACTTTTGTGGATGATAAAATAAAATATTGTTTTATGTATCTTCTCAAAAGTAAGGATGAAGCTATAGAGAAATTTATTTTCTATAAAAATAAGATTGAAAACTGACTTAATAGAAAGATAAGGTGATTCAGAGTGACCGAGGAGGTGAGTATGTATCATCGTTCACAGAGTTGTGTACTGAATATGAGATCATACATAAAACTACAACTCCCTATATGCCTGAGCAAAATGGTGTTGTTGAGTGAAAGAATCGTACTCTGAAAGAGATGACGAATGCTCTACTATTGAGCTCTGGGCTACCAAAGCACTTATGGAGGGAAGCTATGTTAACAGCTAATTATCTTTTGAATAAGGTGCCTTGAAAGAAAATAGACAAGAGCTCTTATGAGTTATAGAACGAAAGACAACCATCCTAGAAATACTTATGAGTGTGGGGTGTCTGGCTAAAGTTTTGGTGCCTGATCCAAAGAGAATCAAAATAGGATCGAAAACTATTGATTACATATTTATCAGATATGCACATAACAACAGTGCCTATAGGTTCCTTGTGTATGAGTCTCAAATTCTGGGGATACACTAGAACTTGATTGTTGAATTGAGAAATGCCTTGTTCTTTGAGCATGTGTTTCTGTATAAGACCCGAGAGGATGCTACTACTCAAAACAAGCTTATGAAACACAAGAGGACGAAAAAGATAATGAATCAGTTGAGGGTGAACTCAAACGAAGTAAGAGAGCTAGGGTGGAGAAATCTTATGGATCAGATTTTATCACTTTCATGTTGGAAGATGATCCCCAAAGTTACTTAGAAATCCTAAGTTCGTAAAAGGGACCTCAATGGAAAGAGACAATTGCATCTGAAATAGACTCTATCTTGCAAAACCACACTCGAAAACTTGTGGATCATCCTCAGGAAAGTGAACCACTAAGATGCAAGTGGATTTTCAAGAAGAAGATGAAATCAAATGGTATGGTTGATAAGTATAAGGCTAGGTTGGTGATTAAAGGTTACCGACAATGAGAAGGTCGTGACTACTTTGATACATATTCTCCAATATCCAAAATAACTTCTATTAGAGTGTTGTTGGCGATTGTCGCTCTATGGAATCTAGAAATACATCATATGGATGTAAAGACAACTTTTCTAAATGGGATTTAGAAGAAGAAATCTACATAAAGCAACTCGAAGGGGTTTTTGCTCCTGGGCAAGAAAATAAGGTATGTAGATTGGTCAAGTCATTGTATGGCTTGAAGCAAGATCCAAAGCAATGGCATGAAAAATTTAATAATGTCATGCTGGAAAGCATATTTAAAATCAATGAATGTGATAAACGTGTTTACATGAAAGCCACATAGAATGACTTTGCTATTTTGTGTCTATGTGTAGATGACATACTTATCATTAGAAGCAGTAATAAGATAATTAAATCCACTAAAGTAATATTGAACTCAAGATTTAACATGAGAGACATGGACCTTCCTGTTCCTGATGTGATTCTAGGAATTAAAATTCTAAGAATATTAGGACTTGTTTTAAGTCAGTCTCATTATGTAGACAAAATTCTTGAAAGATTCGCCAAGGGTGATACTGTATTGGCATGAACTCCGATAGATACGAGTCAACATCTATCGAAAAATCGAGATGAGAGTGTCTCTCAGATAGAGTACGCCAGGGTGATTGACAGTCTGATGTACTTAGAAGTGAACAAAAAATCGATTAAACCGAATAAATCAAACTTTTTGGTTTGATTTATTCAGAAATTTGTTTTTTTTAAATATCGATTTAATCGATTTATTTGGTTCGATTTTGATTTCGAAATGAAAATAATCGGTTAAACTAATTAAATCAAACTGGAGTCCATCAGTAGACTGATCTGTCATATCAGTCAACTGATTAATACAAATTAGTCGACTGATTATCTCGAGCCCCATGGTCTCCACTATCATCAGTCGACTGATATTTCATATTAGTAGCCTAACCATAATCAGTCGACTGATATAAAAATATTAGTCGACTGATGATAAAAAAATTCGGGTTTCAACCTAATTAATCGATTTTTTATCCGGTTTGGTTATTCGATTTTGTTGAAAAGTTCGGTCGGTTTGATTTGTTCAAAAAAAGTTCGCTTTATTCGATTTTGATTTAATCGGTTCTGTCGGTTCAGTTATTAATTGATTGCTCATTCTTAGATGTACTAAATGAATTATACACGACCAGACTTAGCCTACGTAGTGAGTAGAAAGACTAGATACACGAGTAATCCAGGTGTTGAATATTGGAAAGGAATAACACAAGTACTGAGGTAATTGAGATATACTTGTGTATTTGGACTGCATTATATAAGATATCCTGCTATGATCAAAGGATACAACGATGCAAATTGGATATCAGACATAAAAGACTCAAAGTCTACGAGTGGATATGTATTCACTTTGGGGGATGCAACCATTTCTCGAAAATCTTCTAAGTAAACCATAATAATTAGATCCACAATGCAATCTGAGTTTGTAGCGCTCTTGACAAATGTGGTGAAGAGGTTAAATAACTACGATAATTCTTAGAAGATATTTCTAGATGGTCGAAACCTGTGCGACAATTTGCTTACATTGTGATAGTCAATCAACGATTGGTTGAGCATAGAGCTATCTGTATAATGGTAAGTCTAGACATATACGTCGTAGACATTACACCATTAGACAACTACTCTCAACGGGAGTTATCACTGTTGACTATGTAAAGTCAAAGGATAACCTAGTGGATTCTCTAACCAAAGGATTAAATCGAGAGTTAGTTGTAAGCTCATCATTGAGGATGAGTTTGATGCCAATAAGAAATGTTGGTGCAAAGGAAACCCAACCTATGCAGACTGGAGATCCTAAGAACTAAGTTCAAAGGGATAACCTAACTGCACTAAGTAAGCTCATTGTAGGGGCATTCCACAATAGAATAGTAAAAAGATGAAGGTTAAGTACAAGGCATGTCATAATCTAGAAGAGTAGTGTGGAATACTCTGGAGAGATCATCTATGTGAGGAAGAAGTGGAGCCGCTTCGAAAAGAATTGAAGATACAATTCTTAAAATTTCTCACAGAACCAGACGTGTTCATGGTCTAAAAGACTAGAACGAACACACTCATGAGAATTGAACAAAATTAGAGTAAGTCCAGTGTGAAATGTGGCAATGCTTATATAAATTGTCGAATTAATAGTTCAAAGACATTGTGTCTACTAGTCAACCAGTATGCACATATATTTTCATAAGGGAATGTTCAAAGGGTCATACCTACCTATTCTATGCTGGATTTAACTACTGATAGTTATCATATATCAATTTCCATTTATGTGAGGGATTGTTGGAAATTTGAATGGAAATGTGAAGGAAGGATGGGGAAGATGTTCTGCCATTCTTTCAAATCTTGATGAATGTTAAGATGACAGAAGAATGAGGAAGACATTCCGCTATCTTTCTCATCTTAATGTGTAACATTCTCATGCTGACAGTAATGGTCAAAAATTAATGATAGTGATGGAAAAACGTTATCATTATGACTGATGTTTCAAATCAAAGCAATAAAAGCAAAACGACAATATTATGGATTATGTTTCGAGCAATAAAAGCGAAACGACAACATTATGGCTGGCGTTTTGAATCAAGACATTAAAGGCAATAAATATCTTTAATTCTACCATTAAGCTATCTCTCCTATAAAAAGGGACAAGAGGCGAACGAAAGGAGGAGAGGAGGAAGATTCTCTCGCTCTTTGGTTTCCCCCATAGTGACAACCTTCAGGTGTAAGTTCAGTTCACCGCGGACGATCGATGCTTGGTTGCGGTTGCGATTCTATCGTTGTATCCTAGAAGTCAGATGTCCGAAGAAACCTTAGAAGCACGACTGGAGGTGGGCGAATCTATTTTAAGGATACTGTGTATTACACTCATTTAGGAGCACAACAAGCCGCAACACTCATTTAGGGTTTAGAAACTTGAGCACGTACAGTGCTTCACCTTCGAGTGTTTTGCTTCGACAAAGGTGATTTCTCCTACTCTACTTGGCAGTCTTTCTCGAGTAGCAACAGTGTTTCCCGAGCACCTATAATGCTCGACATCGACGGTAGTCAGCTTCTCCGATTTTCATTCGGATCCAAGACTCTGTGTTGTTCGATGTCATCTCAACGGATAAGATAAGTCTTTGGATTTTTCTTAGTATTTCCTTCTATTTACTAAGAAAAGGTGTTTTCTAACACTTTAATCCTACATGACCATATTATTTTATATACTTTGAATTTGAAATTGTTATCCATCCATCAATAATAATAAATTAATAGATTCTACTCCATGTATACTAACACAAACCTACAATTAATACATCAATTAAATCACTTTATCTTAGTGTGTGTTATAAAGTTATAAGCAAGCTGAAGTATAAAATATAACAGAAGTAACAACAAACAAGACTTAAATTCAAATATCATGTGTCTCATAAATAGGTAAATAAATCAATAAATTGGTTATAAATATCACTTGACTTAAATTTATGGCATTGCCCTATTTTTGATATATATTTATATACTAAGTATATCCCTAAGATTCCAAGGTACACGTGGGTATATAGAATATTTTTGTAAGATTTTTTTTTGTTTACTGTAATGAATTTTTTCTTTTTCTTTTGTTATTTTAGGAGGATTCGAATTTATATATTTGAGATTTCCTTTAAAAAAAATATATAAGATTCACAAAAATCAATTTGATAAGAATGATTGCTAGCTCAAGTTGTAATCACTTTTGGAGTTACTAAGGGTTTGAGTTGCTTTTGAAGGTCTTACTAAAGTCTTGAATACTTGCCTCTTGTAGAAGTTAGGGTGGGAGGGCTTTCACTAATATATTGTTAGGAAAATAATATTTATTGCTTTTTGATATCTTTGTTGATTAATCTATTTGGAAATTAGGAAAAATAAAGCTTAACTATTGAAAGTTGAGGAAGTAGTTGAAGTTTTGAATATATGAATACGTTTTCAAGAACAAATATTTAAGCTCCCCTTTAGAAAGGACATAAGTCTAACTTTTGTTAAGAACCCATAACAATTTATTATAAAAGAGATACTTCTTAGAAATTTTGTTTGTTACTTTTCTAACTATTGATATTTATCAGTTTCAACTCAATTTATGTATTATCTATTATTTCATTTATCTCTTCTAGGAACAACTACATGATTACTCTTTCAAAATAGTCAAATAGCATGAATAGTTAAATAGCTATGATTTTCTCACAAACATGGTTAGTTAAAATTATATATACAAACTTGTTCTTATGGTAATAATATAACATTTACTTAGTTTCACTTTAGTCTCCTTTATTTTTTTAAATATTTTTTTCATATTCATTCAGATGTAATTTATCATAAATGTTGTGGATGTCAAGTGGCTTGATTATTAAGAACCGTAAAAGTCATTGCTATATACTTAACTTTAAAACCCATCTTTTTATTAGGTTGGAAACGGGAACCAAAGACAAGATTTGTGTCGTCAAACTAGTTTGATAATATAACTAAACCAACCCAAGTCAAACTTAAAAATGAATCGAGTCGTTGAAATGATTATTTAAGTTTGATTTGATTTTTTTAACAAGTTTGAACTTGATTTATTTAGATGTTATTGAGTTTTCAATTCGAGCTTATTTGATTGTTTGAAACTTTTGCATTTTTAAGTTTGTCTATTAGTTAGTGAACTTGATATTATAAATTTATTTGTTTTGAGAACTTTATTTATTTATAAATTTTGTTCAAACTTATTTATTTAATTAATTTTGTGTATCCCGAATTAATATAAATGAGTTCATATCAAATCAAACCAAATTTGCTAACATTTGATTTATTTAAAGTCTTATTTCCTATAAATGTGAGGAATAAAACTTTTACTAAGGGTGCAAGTACAAAGATTTTAGTGAAGGTCTTCTTCTATGCCATAAAATCAAATATCATTTGCACTTAATCTTCTTGATCCAATGGTTGAAAAAGGAGATATTCACAGAGTTTCTTTGTGCAGTCTCACTTCATACATGTTATATTTAATAGTTAAGGGGTGAAGGGCCATGTCTATTTTTTTATATAAGAAAAATCCTCAATATGTTTGAAAAACCATTGTATCCAAATCATCTTCAACACTTATCAAACCCCAGTTCCCTTGTAATCTTCTCTAATATCACGTCATTCCTTCCTAGTTTTCACTGAGCTTTTCTGAGATTAAACAGCATAAGAAAGCTATAGCAGCATAGAAAAACATTGCAGCCCTTTATTAAACTGTACAATCACAAGTGTTTCTTGCCAAAGAGTTCTCAATGTATTTGCAAAACAAAAATCAAGTCTAACACTTCATGATCAAAGTATACAAAAATAAAAAAGAAAGACACTTGACACAATCTCTCTAGCAAGCATAATATCTATCAATGTAAAAGCTACTTAATGATCCAAATTCCAAATCAAGAACATGATATCTATATCAAGACTGAAACCGACACCCATTTCTCTAGTTCTATGATTAGCTTCCCTATATATAATATAATACAGTTTACTTCTAGGAAGAATTTTTTTCAGCAAAATTCTCATCATTGTATATGAGTATTGTTTTTGCTGTCCCGTCCTTCTTTCACTGGCTCATTGTGTTATATGAATCAGCAAACAGTGTCATCACCTGCATTATTTGTGTTCAAGTTTTGAGTCGAGATATGTGGGAAAGAAGTCATCACGAGTGCTTAAGTAGTAGTTTATCGCGAACCTTTTCCGCTTGCTTTTCAGAGAGCTCGACGATGATGGATTGCTGTGCCAATTCCTTTTCCTTTGGTTGATGAACCAGTTGTTGATCTGCTTCAACTGCAACCCTGTTTCTTGCACCAATCGTGCCTTGTCATCCTCCTTTTATGGGAACCAAAAAGACAACGATTTTAAGGCATTGAAGGTTATGAATGGAAGAAATAATAACAGAATAGATGCCACCCAGCACACCGTTGGATAAGGCCACTTGGAGTGTGATTGCCACCAAGCCTTCAAGGTGGAAGTGCTATCCCCAGGAAGTTTTCCGGCTCTTCTCTTTCGGAGAATTTCTTCTCTAATGTCTACAATCTTGTCCTTGTAGCCCTAATAGCAAAATAATTCATCAAGAGACAACATATAAGCTCGCAAAGTACTACACTTTCTGGGATGCTTAATCTGAAAGATGAAAATATCGACATTATATACCTGTTTCAGTTCATGCTTCAGCTCTTGCCTGACGCGTTCCATCAAGGATCGTTCGGTCTCGGTTGGAACAAGAGGGCCGAAGCCCATGCTGTCTGGTCCATCTAGGCTCCCATCAAACAAGTTTGTGTCGCTGTCTTCTTGGTCATCCTCATCATCAGACATAGTTGCTCCTGTGCCTTCACCAGGTGAGACACCTATTGCATTTGACATATTCAGATACTGTCCTTCAGTAACCCAAAAACTCTCAAAAGGAACTTTGAATCGCTACGATTGAGTGGCTATAATTGTATTATTAGTCAGTAAAGCATGCAATTAACTAATCTTGACTTGCAAAAGCATCACACAATAGCATGTTTTATTAGATAAACATTTAAATCATGTATCAGGTGGCTCAATTTAAGAACTGAGTTAGTAACAGTATAGCTGTTTGATAATATAAAGCAAGCATTTGTGATGGATACGATGATAAGTTTCAAGTAATATGCTTTTGCATAAAGTTCAATGGAGGAATAAGATTGGTATAGTCTATTCCAAGTAATTCCAAGTAATATGGACATCATTATCACTTTGTGATAACATGATAACAACTCAAACAAGTATATTTTTTATACTAGGATGTTATGCGACTTCTAGGACATTTTTCTTGAAGATACTTTTAGCTAAGTAGAGATCTACTTAAGATAAGTTGGCGCCAACATACTAGGGGTGAGCATGGTTAGGTGGTTAGGTTTATCGATATGGTAACTATAGGTTCAAACTAAAACTGAGAATTTTTGTACCTGTCTTACAAATTGAAACTAAACCAGTAGACCACAAATTGAAATTTTCAACTTGGGAGCATCATAGCAAGTAGTACACAATGAATGTGCTGGTGAACATGAATTTAATCGGTTGTTATCCCTTCATATAAGCACACGAGTAGGGTTTGGATTATGACGAACCATAAATTGTTCGGTAAAACTTCTCAAAACAGAGATATCAAGCAAACCTGTAAGGCTTTGAAGTGATTGTTCAAGCTCCCAACAAGCCATCACTGCCTCCATAGCATGAATGCGGACATGCTGTTGTAGTTGTTCTTTGAAGGAACTAAGTAGCAAGACATAATGTGTCTAGCAAACAATGAAATGTTAAAAGCATTAGTAAAGCATACTTGTGCACAATAATAGCAATTATATAAAAAAAAAACTACAACCCGGTGCACGAAGCTCTCGCCACGCAGGGTACCAACAATAATAGCAATTATATGATAGAAAATAAACACCTTGAAGATCTCACAAATCACAATTTCTCAAATTATTCATTGACAGATGCAGTAATTACAACCCAACTATCAAAAAATAATGAAAGATAAACAAACAACAAATCGTGAGGGATGACTTATAAGGACCTTACCCTATCATTAAAACTCTAATAAACTATATTGTTATCAGTATCTAATATACTGAAAATTAAGAAAAATAATCTGTTAATGCATGTAAACTATACACGAAAGAAATGCTTATCCATATACCCAAATGAAAATTTTGGTCATCGCATTGGAAACTTTCTTGCAGTATTTATTGTAAGAACAGAGAACAGAGTTGAATTTTAAGTAGAATCATATATTTGTCCTGAAATATTTTGACAAACAGATGCAAATTGCAGTAAGATCTGAACTTTATGCATGCTAAGTGTTTCGTGTCTGATATATTAAGAAGAAAGAGTTATCTTAAAACATGAAAGATGTTTCATATGATCACTCAGCTGCAATATGGCATGATAATTTATTTTTTGTGCAAGAAATCAATAAAAATTTCAGCTCGAATTTGAAGGCCTGCTTTGTAGCAGTCTGAACTAATGCTTGATCTCAACTCCAACATTTCACTTACCACGTGATTCACATATGCAAATTAACTTGGAAAGACAGGAAATTAAGAACATTAAGAAGCGAGAAAAAACTCATCCTTTCTATCAGAAATTCTGGTTAAGAATTTGCCCATTTGAAGATGTAGACAGAGTGGCAGAGAGGGGACAAGAGACGCAGCAAATTGATGAAAATTCCTTGCCCTCCTCGCCTCTACCTCTGTCATATGCTCAATAATGCTGCTGAAGAAATCCAAAGAAAGAAAAAGACAAACTCGTTTAAAGACTCAGTCAACAGAGTGCTCCTGGATTCCCTTACCTAAATCAAATCTGTAATTATGACGTAGAACAGAAAAGGGAGACGCTTGTTCTCCACTCCCATATTAAAAGCAAGCAAAAAAATCATCTAAATTCGAAGAAAAACTGAAGACAAATTGATAGATCAATCCAGGCAAGCAATTATGGAATCAACAAGACGAGGTAAAAGAAAAAAAAAAGTAGGGGCTTTTAATGCACAGACTGAACTAAAACTGGAAAGGAAGAAGGGGCGGATGGAGGGAAGAAGAAGCCTCTTTCAGCGTACCATAAATTGATCAAGCTCCCTGTCGTCGCTCATCATCTGACCACCACTGAGTGCCGAGTACTTGGACACTACCTGCTGCGACTGCGCGAGCTGGGCGTCGATCCTCGGCAGCTGGTCCACCGGTGTGGCGATCCTCAGGCAAGCCACGTGCGCCGACAGAAGCTGCTCGTACAAGGGGTGGGCCAGTATCTCTGCCTTGTACCTCGCGTTCTGCCATGTCCCCTCCGAGGCGGCGCCGCCACCGCTGCCCCCCTGCGCCAGCACCTCCACCTCTCCGAGCTCCCGCACGGCGTTCCCTTCCCCGCCTCCCGATGATATCGCTGCGGCCACGATGGAGTCGCTCGAAACCGGGACCTCCTCCTCCTCTCCCCCGCCGCCTCGCAGGATCGGCGGCCGAGGGAACCACTGCCCATCACCCCCTCCGCGCCTTCCTGGAGAAGCAGACGCGTTAGGCGCGGTCTGGAGGTGAAGGAAGCTTCCGTCTCCGTAGTGGCCATGCTCGTGTTGCTGGAGAATTGCGCTATTAAGCCAAGTCGGCCCGCTCCCGCCGGCTAAGGCCGGCTTCCCGGCGTTCGCCATAAGCCGGTCGAAGTCCTTCCCGTCCTCCGTTTCGTCTTCTGCATCCGCCGATGGACCGGTCGCGGAAGGTCGACCTGCGCCGAGCTGACCGATGGTGGTCCTCAGCATCGTGGGCCCGCCGACCGCCAGCTGCTGCTCCGCGTACTGCGGCATCGCGAGCTCGTGCGAGAGATTGTTGTGGAACGCCATCGACCACCCCGCCGCCGCCTCTTCTTGTCGCCGCTCCTCCCCAAAGCAAGGCAACAGCGAAGGAGAGGAGGGAAACGAAGACGGCAGCGTTGAAACTACAAGCCCCACCTCCAAAACTCCCCCTTAATAACCTCTTTGTTTACTTATGTCCGAAATCCCTCTTAATTAAATTCCTAATCCAACAACAGTTCGAGCATTTTAACATTCCTGCCCCGCCAAAAAAGAGCATTTCCCACTTCAATCCCCGGCGCATACGGTGCATATCCATCCGTCGAATTCCTTCACGCCTCAGGATCCTACGGTCTAGACTCACCCTCATCACAGTTACACGTCGCTCCTTCATCAATAAATATTTCAAACTTGATACTCGTCTTCGCATTCCGCGGCCAGGGCGGCCGCATTCCATACTCACAAGAATCTTTACCACTCACGGCACCACCTGGACAGCTCTCGTTGCCACTAAAAACACGCCATGTGGTAAACTAAAGAGGGGTCCAACGGGAGTGTTCCGACCTTATGGGTGTCTGGTTTTGTCGGCTCCGCCGCCCGCCTGGCCACGTCTTCTGTCTTTTTTTTTTTTCAATCATAAAAAATCATTTTTATTGTGAATATTTGAAATTATTTTTGGTCCCCTTTTAACTATACCGTTAGGTGCTGTCGGATGATAAGATAATGGAAAATACAAGGCGTTAGTTGAAAACATGCTCAGTAGTTAAGGAAAAAAATCCTTACTCCTTTAAATTATCTACGGCAGCAATCTAATAATATACGATATATATCGATTTTTCTTTTGTTGATAAAATAATGGTGACAATTGAGTTTATGGAGTCTATCATTGACCATGATATTTTTTTTCTCAACAAGTTATTCAAGCAAAATATAAGAAATTTAATAATTAACCTATTAAAAATGTGGAATACTTTGTATCCACATATAAAATTATAGATATTTATAAATATATTCGAAGGGATTTATGTAGGTAGATTAATGGTTGAGACTTAAAATATATAAGTCGGTTGCTATCGGCCAATTTATATTCATTTTGATTTATGTCATCGTGATGAATTTAAAAAATACCAAAAATAAAAAAAAATGTCATTATAAACATGCTTTTGGTGGTCACAGAACTGTCAAAATACTTTTGTTCGAATCATAATTAATAATTGATGATAGAATTTTATTTATTTATTTAAAATGTCAAAAATTAGACCTTTAAAAGTATTTTTAAAATTTGCAAAAATTAAAAATATTTTGGATATCTAAGAAAATTAGTAAGGTAAGAGCAGATGCAGATTTTAAGAATTTTAAAGAAAGACATTTAAAAGAATATGATTTTAGATTAATTGAGTAATAATGTTTTTATTATTTTAAAATATATTTTTTTAAAAAAAGTTGTGCAATTTATTATAAAACGTCATTCATAACGAATAAACAGTCGCGTGCCGTGCCGTTAGTGGAAGACTGCAAGAGTTGCGGTGGGCCCCGCGGTGGGCACTAACGGTCGGAGGCCTCCTGTCCCGTAGCGGTCCCTCTTCTAGATCCTGCGGCCCAAAGAGATCCACTTGGCGAAATGCGACTCAGTGGAGAAGCGGTCCCCTCACTGCTTCCCAATTATTGTCGCATTTGGCGGTGAGCACGTCACGACTCAGGTCGCCAATTGAATCCAAGTACACGTCATCGGCGCGACATTAACTATAACGTAACGTACTGCTACATACCCCCCACTGCGAAATGTGCGTGCCTTTTCATGCGTTAAATAAATATATCGGGTTTTTTTAGAAAAAAAATATTGTTAAATAATATCCCGTCGCCCAAAGTACATTTATGTCCTCAAAGAGTTGGGAAGGGAGGTTGGGTAGGCTGGTAAATAAATTAACAATCGAAGGCATTTGGATAACAAGGGTGTGGTGGAGCCCGCGTAGGAGTTACCCGTCGCGGTCTCGCCCCCACTCGCGCGCGCGCGCACGCGATTCATTTATTTCCATCTCGTGGTCGAGCGGCCGACACGCGTCTGGAAGGAAGGAAAAAAGCTCAGATTCTTTTTTACGGGTTCGTTTTTTCCTTTTTTTCTTTTGACGATTAGATGCGATCGATTTCGTGTGGAATCCGGTGAATGCCGACGTGGATGGGCCCACAAGGAGACTGGCCTATGACCTATCGCCTTGAAACAATTGAGTCGATGCTTTGGTTTTGCTGATTTATTTCGCTATTTTCCTTTTTCTCATTTTCTTTTGATTTTAGTTTCAACTGTTATGGATTTAAATCGTCCATCGTTAAATATTCTATAAAATTGTTTTTAAATTGAACATCGTTTTTTTAAATTTTAAATATAGTTTTTGAACATTAAATATGGATATGTAAAAATAAAATAGGAGCGTTTGATTTAGTTAAAAACAATAATAATTATATAGTAAGACCGTTCATAACTTTCATTCTTGTTTTCTTATTAGTTTATTGTAAATATTAAAAATGATACTTAGTAGTAGTGTAAAATGGATCAGTCCCCTCCTCCCCCCTCCACTGAGTTGGATGGTCAAATATATAGAGTATTTATATTTTACCGTGTCAAATGTCAGTGCAGATCGATTGTGATTTATCTTAAAATCAAATTTGAGAAGAATTTGAGATGAACGATATCACCTTTTATAAAAATGATAAAATGGATCAGTTAGTCAATGATTTGACTCAGAGTCAGCTTTGGCGGGTTATTGGAGTCCCTGTTCACGGTCTAATTTTTTTTTAAGATTATTAGGATTCTTATATAGGGTCCAAAAATTTTTATATGTTAAAATTGACTTAGAACTAGGGCCTATTTATTAGGGGTTCATCCATATTTTTAAAATAATATGGATGATTTAACTTGTGTCATGTCTAATGTAGTCGGTAAAAAAAAAAGTTATTTTATGTCGAAGGTTAAAACTGCCTACGTGCCAAGATGGGTGACAAAGATTTGACTTGCAAGTTAGAGCATTCACAACTCACTTTCATTATAACACTCTCCGCCTCATTAAAAAGTATGAGGTCCACTGTCATATATTCATTATAACAACATATCTCTTTCACCCATATTCCTTTTAACATTAACACTCATTATTTATGGATCCCACAACCCACTCAATTATCTTAAAATTATATCATATTAAATAAATACATTTTAAAAATATTAAAATTATTATTATTATTTTTAATAATAATCTTATTTTTTAAAAAATAATTTTACTATTTTTAAAAAATAATATTAATTTTTTTAAATATATTTATTAAATAAAATAGATATTTGTGAGAAATATCACAACAGAAGAAGTATTTAAATAAGCCATGGTATTTTTCCTTGGAGAGAACCTGAAACAATTAAACCAGAAGAAGATTTGACATAAGACGTGAGACACACCTTATAAAAACTAAACGGCTAAAATTACAAAGTTAGGAAAACAAAATTTATTTAAAATTACCATGTAATTATGAAATTGAAATGCAACAATAACATAGAATAAACCACACTATGATGAAATTAAAAATAACATATGAAATATTAATTCACGGATTATTATTGTATTGCCCTCAAATATGCTCAACTAAGTCGACGCGAAGTTGATGATGAACTTGAGTGTCACATAGCTTAGAATTTGTTCGAAGATAATCCTGAAATCCTCAGTTTGAGTCATAGATAGGTTGTGCAGGTTTGTCACCTTCATCGTTGTACCAATTTATCACGTGATCTTTCTTATCCTCAACAATTATGTTATGTAAAATAATGCATGATAACATGATTTGTTTTAACTTTTTCCTATACTAATAACGAGTTGGACCTTTGACAATCTCCCATCGAGATTGGAGCACCCCAAATGCTCGTTCGACATCTTTTCTTATAGACTCGTGTCTTTTCTTGAACAACTTCCTCTTGGGATCCTCCGGGCAAGGAAAAGCTTTAAAGAAAGTAACCCACTCGGGATATATTCAATCTGTTAGATAATAACCCTTCGTATATGTAGTGTCGTTCACCGTGAAATTAATCTTCGACATATTTTCTTGCAAGACGTTGAATATGGGAGATTCATATAACACGTTAATATTGTTACATGAACTGGTGACCCCAAAGAATGCATGTCATATCCACAAGTCATGAGACATGACTACTTCAAGTACGATTGTTGGTGACCCATGTCCCTTTGTAAATTGACCTTTCCAAGCAACTGGACAATTTTTTCATTTTCAGTGCATACAATCAAGGCTACCCAACATGCCAGGAAAGCCATGTCTCTCATCATGCATTTGAAGAAGACGTTGAACATCATCAGTATTTGGTCGTCTCAAGTACCTATCACCAAATATTTCAACCACATATTCGCAGAACTTGAAAAGACATCTGATGACAATTGATTCACCCATACGTAAGTACTCATCAAGATGGTCGGCGGGGACTCCATAAGCCAGTTGACGAATCACAGTGGTGTATTTTTGTAGTGGTGACAATCCTTTTCTTCGCACAACATCGTCCCTATGTTGAAAATACACTGAATAATTCTCTAATGCATTCACTATGCGAAGGAATAACTCTCTTCACATTCAAAATTATCTTCGAAATATTTCATCGTGATACACCAGGTTTATAGAGAAATAATCATTGACGAGCTTCTCATGCTCGACTTCACGATTTCTTTGGACGAACCTTCTTCTTCTGTGTGTGTCCCTCCTCTGATATACTTCCATAAGTTGTTGGTGTTGTTGAAGAACCAATAACATCAGTTCTTCACCCGGATCATAAGCTTGCTCATCGATTTCAACATGGACTTCATCTTCGCTTGTCGAGTTGGAACTTAAGCTAGAGCTACCTGTAGAATGAAACATTTTTGAAGGAAGCACATTTTAGTATATGTGTTTGAGAAATGGTATGATAGTCAAATGAAAATCTCATAGCATAATGTGTCTATAAATAGTATTTTTCTCATGCAACGGTTGGTTTGCAATGGCTAGATTACAACAGCTAGTTGCAACAACTAGTTTGCAACAGTTAGTTTGCAATAGCTAGTTTGTAACGCCTAGTTTGCAATGGCTAGTTTGTAATGCCTAGTTTGCAACGGCTAGTTTTCGACGACTAGTTGCAACAGCTAGTTTCCAATGGCTAGTTTACAACGACTATTTTGCAAAATTATAATAATTGAAAATCACATTAATCAAAATGAGAAATACAATAATTAAAAATTATAATCACTCAAAAATACAATAATACTAAAAAATGAATATTAAGTAAACAATTTAGATATTCAATCTCAACCTAATATCATGACATAGACATTTGTGTATGATAAATTGCTCCTTTGTCATATGTGAGGTGTCTTTGTTCAATATTTTGTACTCCTTCAACTTCAAGTGCCGATTTTTAGCTTCAGATTTGGACAAAGCAGCTTTTGCCTTAATCTCCTCTACTTTGAGTTGTTTTTGCTTCAGATCGACTTTGGACTTCTTCATGCTTGTGTACTCAGTGAACTTTGTGAAAATATATATTATTATAGTTTATTGATAGATCCTCCATGGTCGATTTTACTTTGTCTTTTCCCTTTCTTTTTGCTACCTTTTGTCCCATTGGATGAGTATCTTCATCATCCAGGTTTATACTCACACCTTGGTTGGAGGAGGTGTTGCTTGCTCCTGACTCGAAGGTCCTCGTCTTCTTTGTTGCCACAAAGTGATCAGTGGACTATGGAGTAAACATTGGATGATCTTTGACAATTCTCCATACATGTTCGAGATTGAATGCAATGCCATTGTTTTCGGATCGATATTTTTCATACGCAAACCTCAATATATCTTCGTCACTGTGACCACTTCGATATGAACTGTAATTTGCATTGAATCAATATACCTTCTTTTGGATTGTATTGTGATAATGTGATCGTATATCATTTGCACTTCTGGTGTTTAAATCTGAGAGACAATTCTCATTGTAGTAACTTGCAACACTTCCCCAAAAAGCTTCTGCCTTTTGATCATTATCTATTATTAGATCATCGTTGATAGTGACAAAACTTCTCGCTAAGACCTTATCTTCAACTTTTGTCCAAGTTGAACACTTTCTTGTACCCCCAACATTTGAAACCGTTTTTTCAAAATTGACCACCTCAATTGGAGATTCATGGTCGAAAAGTTGAGTCTCTGAGACAAAAGTTGGAGTTGTAGGTTCATTCGACATCGAAGGAGTGAAAGACATATCAGTTGTGTGCAGGGTACCATATCCATGAACAACTGACGACGTAAAATACAGATATCTCATGTTTTGCCAATATTCGGCTGGAAGCAGTTGATATGGACTTTGAGGGGCATAATTCATATGATTTATAGAATTTCCAAAACTTTAGAAATTTTGAAGATTTTTCGGAGGAAATGATATATTTGAAAATGGATGTGGGTATTGATAATTTAGTGGAATTTATGGATTTTGAGAAGATGAATATTCCTGTGGGTTGGTGGAATTCAAGAAATTTGTAAAAAATATCCTATTATTTTCATCCATTTTGAATAGAAAATAAGATTACAGAAACATAAAAAAATAAATAGAGAGAATATTTAGAGAGTAGAATTGGAGAGTATAGTGAGTTGGAATAAAAATATGTATATACATTGGTGGATATTTATAGATAGAATTTTGAACTAGCCGTTAAAAAACTAACCGTTTTATTAAATTCTTAATTTTAAAATTTATAATTTTTTAATAAATATAATTTAAAAAATAAAAAAAAATATACACATGGAGTGGACCCACCTCACGTTCCACTTGAACGCATTCAAAGCATCAAGTGGTAACACCCCTCCATAATGCGTGTTAACGGCAAGGGAGTGTTATAACATCCCCTATTAACAGCGTTATGGATGCTCTTAGGTTAAGCACGTGATAAAAAAGGAGAAGAAGATAATTTCAATAGTCCAAAGGACACAAAAATCAAATTTTGTGAAACTATTAAAGCAACATTGAGAATTTTTAAAAATCTTAAAATTTCTTTATAAATACTCTATACTTTATTTTAAAAAAAATATATTCCTATTGATATTTTCTCTAAGTTTTATTTATATTTTTATATCAATTTTTCCCGAGTATAAATTAAGTAATGTTGACATCATGAGTTATGCCCGACAAAGTCCGTGACAAAGCGAGTTACATCCGACATGAATACGACATATTAACATTTCAACTAAAACGATCAGAACATAAAACTTCTCGTGTTATAGAAACTTATTATCAAGATTATTTTACACTTTTATTTTATTTTATTTTTTCATTTCACTTTGATGGTGGAGGTGGTCCTTGAGAATGACAATTGATTGAAAAAATTTGTGGTGATTAGTTATGAAACATTAAAATGATATTATCTTAACTTAATTTATATTATTTAAAATTATAATTTTATTATGCATCAATATTAGTATAAATATATTGATAATTGTTTAGTGCAGTGCGAATTAGATTTGAAAGACTTATTGGTCTTAAAGAAAATAAAACTTTGTGGCTAGCTTTTAGCCATTTGGTCGTGATTTTATTACCAAGCAACTCGACCAAGTAGTTGCAATTTCAAGTTGCTTGTCTATGATTTCATGATCATTTGGTCAATTAGCTCCGTAGCAAAAAATAAAATACAATACTAAATAATTATTAATAAAGATAAAACTAACTTTATATAGAGTGATAATAAAGTGATATAATCCCCACGAGGATGACGTGGTGGCTAAGACACGACGGTATTTATAGAAGTGGTATGAGTCGATTCCAGAGGAGGTCTAAAACTATTTCCTGTATTCAGATGCCCCTCACGTGTCTAGCTACCACGTCAAGGTCCATAGGACCCCTCTGTGATTTACTTTTCTCACAATGGCCATGAGACAGGTCAGTGAGGGTTGCTAGGTTAACGGTTCCAACCTTTTGCAGATAATAAAATGATATAATGTGTGCTCACTCAGGGTGTGACTGTGCCTTGCATGAGATGCACTGCACTATATATATTTAATTACTATACATTTTTTAATCGCACACAATCGTCATGCACAGTCGACACATAGGATAACTATGCTCAATATATAATGATATCTTGGACATTCGTGCACGGCTGTCTGATCCGTCATCTGATATGGATGAACGAAGAATACACAATATCCTCGCCATCATCTCTCACCGTCATTGGTTTGATCCGTCGTCCGATCCACACGAACGAGGAATGCACGGTATCCTCACCATCATCTCTCATCGTCATCGGTTGGATCCGTCATCCGATCCGCTGCTTGTCGATCGAATCTATGTTAAAGTCTAATCTCTAAACTCAGTCATATCGCCTGTGCCATCCCTCTAGTCGCAATCATATGTGATCATATATATATCTGAGTAAGTACCTTCATTATCCATCGTCTGATCCCTTATGGTTCAAGAATTGAGCTATAATACTCACTCGATCGGACTGTGAATAGTGGAGGTGCTCATGAATGCTTACAAATGAATTGTGTAAAGGATCATTCCTCTCTCTCTCTCTCTCTCTCTCTCTCTCTCTCTCTCTCTATATATATATATATATATATATATATATATATATATATATATATATATATATATATATATATATAATGGTGCGTGACTTGTACGCGATAATGGAGACTGCATAGTAACTCCATCGTCCGAGCACTCGCTTCCTAGGTCCGACACCCAGGGACCCGCTGCCACTCGACATCGCTGTCGAGCGGCCAAATTTAGATTGCGAATTGATCAGAATTCGATCGACATCGGAGTCCGATCGAACCACAATCGCATTCTGATCGAATTGCGATCGTAATTAGATCAAATTTTGATCGCAATCTAGCTGGAATTCGACAGTGATTCTATCGAACTTTGAGCTTGATCGGACCACGGTTGAATTCTGACGAGACCTCGGTCAGATTTTGATTGTATCACAATCGAATTTCGGCCGGATCATAGTCAGAATTTGGCGCAATTGCGACCACTGGCGGCCACAATTTGATCAGATTTTGGTCGCAATTCGTTCGGATTCTGATCGCATTTCGATTGAATTTCGATCATAATCTGACTAGAATTCGGGCGTAGTCCTGTCGAACTTCGAGCCCGACCGAACTACAACCAGATTCCAATCGGACCGTAATCAGATTCCAATCGAACTGCGATCGAATTTCGACTGGATCATGGTCAAAATCTGAAACAATTGCGACCACCAATAGCTGCAGTGCTGGCAGATGCAATTTGGTTGGATTCCAGCTGCAATCTGGTGGGAATTTGATCACAGTCTGATTGGAGTTGGCTGGAGGGTCGATAATGACGATCCTAACGGGTTCAGGGATTGACTATAGTGCTTATCGGAGAAGAAGGTCGCGTGGCGGAAGTACTATGCATATTTTATTACCGTGCAATTCCGTTTGATCAGACAATGAAGAAGTCATCGTTCATGCGCACACACAGCGATTGTCACCCAGCATAAGAACTCTCTCTCTCTCTCTCTCTCTCTCTCTCTCTCTCTCTCTATATATATATATATATATATATATATATATATATATATATATCCGTGAGCACCCATGAGTAAATCCAATATCCACCATTCGATTGGATGCATACTATAGTCTAATTCTTGAATTCTAGGGGATCGAATGGTAGATAATAGATATGCTTGTGGATGAGTTGTGTACACCTGTGAGCACCTCCATTATCCATCATTCGATCGGATGAGCAATATAGTCTAATTTTTAAACCCTAGGGGATCGGATGGTGAATAATGGAGGTGCTCATAGGTACTCACGGATGAGTGCTATATATATATATAAATTGAAATTAAGGGTAAAGATTCAACATTGAACTTTCACCTCCTTTGAAATTCGATACATCACTCAAAACAACTCTCCTAATCCATTTCTAGTGGATTTTCACCTTTCTAATGCTTTCCAAAGCATATCCCAGGGTTAGAAGCAGTTAGAGTACATAGGGATGGCTGAAAATGAGCTAAACAAATCTTGTTTATCCGAAATCAACCTTGGCAGTCGACTCGATCAACAACCAGTTGACTGCTCTCAATGCCAATCGATTGACCTAAGCAGTAGTCGACTATTTTTGTAGATGCAGAAATTCAAGAATTAGAAATGAAATTCAGAAAATCATAAATAATTATACATAATTCGAAAAATCATGAAAATTCATATGCATAATACTTATGCCAATCGTTATGAGTAAAAAAATATTTGAAAAATAAAATATCCATTAAATAGTGAGATTGATATAAAGTTCAAAAACAAAGATAACTTCAATGTTTTGATCCTACTTTATATCAACTTTATCAATGGAGATCACTATAAAAAGATAGACTTCACCAAGGTTTTTCAAATTGATTTTTGAAATGATTTTAAAACTTTATATTGGACCATGATCTATGGGCTCAATGCACACGACTTGCACATTAGCTTTCTCCATGATCCATCATTATTAGTTAATGAGTTCTAAGTTCATTATGATGTACTAAGTAAGAGTATGAACTTAACTCATTTTCTAGCATCTCACATGTGTCTAGGGTGTCTCAATATACACACATGTCAATTTAATATGAGATGTGGATTTTTGTTCTTTCTAATCTAAGGTCTGATGTATTTTTCTAGACAACTCTATTTGATTCCCTTATACATGAGACTTCAAATCATGTCATTGTCCTTAAATCAATTTTAATTAACCTAAATGCATGAATGATGATTATGACATATAAGATAGCATAAATAAAACATGTGCCAATAATCATGATGTCATGACATAAACATGAACCTAAACACACATGACATTAAAACAATAAACCTAAGTATTTTCATGACATTTTAAATAATTTAAATGAAATATGATGTCATGACATGACAAATAAATAAAATATGACAAACAAAATATAAAGGCATAAGAATACCTAAATTTTAATATTAATTGTCATTTATTAGAATTAAACCCAATTTGTCATAACCACACTTCTCCCAAGTGTGCGAAAAAATCCAAAGTGACACACCATTACCTCTAAAATATAACTCATGCCAATTTGATAAAATTTTCAAACTTTTCAAATTTAATTGACACATCTTAAAATCCTTTAGGGAATAAATTCTAATCTCATTTCTAAAGTATCACATTACGTTGGAAATGATCTAAAGTATCAACTTTGCTATGGTTAGATTAACTACTCATCCATTCAAGGTTGACACAACCTAACCCATCTTGCGTGAAGGGATCACACTCCTAGGAACCCAATACCTATTGGAGCTCCTTGGATTTACTAGGTACTCACTAGGGATATCCTCCCTTAGTACCTTCCTTGTCTAGGTTAATCTTAGGGGTAACTCCCCTTGTAACCCTCTTAGTGACCTTCCTAGGTTTCTTTGAAACCTTAGTCACTAGATGCAGGGATCCGTGTCATATCACATGTGTTCGTGGGCGAAACACTTCGCACAACCACAACGGAAACAAAACACATGCCGAATCCCTCTAGAGATCCATGCAATACATATAAATCGATTATCCTACTTTGTCTAGATCTCATCTAGAAGAAGAAGTATACCTTTACTGCGGAGCCTTTCGCAATCCCGCTAGCCAAACGCAGTCGGATCTCAATACGGTAAGGACAACCATATCTCTAAGGTATCCACACAAACGCTATCTTGGAGAAGGAGATGAACCTTTGGTTGTGCTAGCGACCACACAAAGGCTCTCCATCAAAGACTATGGCTTGGCCAAAAGGAAGGGAAATGGAAAAATGGATGCCAAGCATAAAATGGGATACCACTAGAAAATGGGATGCACGACCACACAAAACCAAGAAAGAGAAAAAAAATAAATGAAAAACCACTTCTTAATCCACACTTCACGTTGAGAAGAGAAGAGACTAAATCCCATTTCATTTTTCCATGCATTAAATCTCTCTTAATGCATTAATCTCCCATTTGCATGAAACCCATTTGCATCCATTAAATCTCATTTGCATGCAGTAAATCACATTTGTTTTGCATGCGTTAGCCTCCATTTGCATGTAACTTTGAGGGATTTTGAAATCTCATTTCATGCAAGAATAATCATCATTAATCATGCTAACCTCATTTTGCATTAAATCCTATTTCATGCAAAACTCCCATGTGCATGCAACGTTGAGGCATTATATCCTATTACATGCATTTAATCCATTTCATGCATTAATCTATTTGCATGCAAGATTAATCATCATTAATCATTCTTACCTTATTCAATTGGTTTCACTTGAGTCTAACTCAAAATAAACCAATTTGAGTCCAACTCAAATTTAGCCAAGCAATGACTCTAACTCATTCTAGTCCATTCAATTAACTAATGATTCATTTAGTCAAACTAAAATGAACACTTCTCCAAAACATGTTATTTGTGTGTGACCCTATAGGCTCTCATAACGTTGACAATGTATCTAAAACCATTTTAGATACACAAGTAATGAGCTACATCTAGCAATACATCATTGCTACCCAAGCTACAAGAAAGTCGAGATCCAACAACCTTTCTGTGACTATTATCATGTATGACGGTGTTCTTCTATCCTTGATATCTTAGATCGATCAATGAGGCATATACCATATCATCCCCTTATCGATCTTTGTATTTCTTGATCCCAAAGTAGACTCACTCAAACAAATGAGCTCAATATCTCATATTGACTCATTTGAGCATGGTCATGCATTTCGTAGTTATACTCTATCAAGAGACCAAAGATATCACCACCGTCATATGGGAGGGATAGATCCCATCTACATCACTCACATCCCTCCGCATAATTCGTTACATATCCAGTGATCATCGTTATAGTGAACCCTGTTATGGGTGACATTAGACAATACTAAAGTACATAACTCCTTATGTAGGGAACCGTAGTGACTTCAGGTCTAAGGACTATTCATACCAATAGTCATATGAGAAAGTATATGCCACTTATATAATGATCCATGACACTTTCTCATGGCGGATCAATTCTGTATATATATTCTCCAATATATATACCTATGTGTCAATGTGATATCACATATCCATGACTTATGAGATCAAGTCATCCATTGACCTACAGGCTAGTTTCAATGTATCAATACAACCCTTTGTCTATTAATACAATACTTGAATAGGAATATTTAAGAATAGTGTTCTCTACAACTTCTCATAATCAATTCTACCAATTGATATATTGTAGATAAGAATCTATTATTCGAGGGCATTAATATATTTATTTAGCTAACATAGCATAAAATAAATATAATAATCAATCTTTGTTTTTATTAATATAAGATATGACACAAAAGTTTCCCTCATCAATCATCTCATAATTGCTACTAAAGGCTCATACTAACAATCCCCCACTAGCACTAGTGCCAATCACTGTAATATCTAATACCCAGTGATCTGGTATGACCATCATGCTTCCTCTGTGCCAAATGTAGGGGATCGTTGAACGCTAGAGGGGGGGGGGAGTGAATAACGTCGTGCTATACGTCGATGGAATTCTTTCACATGTTCGTCTACAATTTTCGTTAGCGCAGCGAAATATAGATAATAATAATGATAACGAAATAGACAATCACACAAACACAAAGATATAACGTGGTTCGGAACCGAATGGTTCATACTCCACGGATCGAGCTTTAAAGAGCTCTAGTGATGCACACGCAATCACTAATCACAAATACTCCTTCTCGACATAAGTCGGAGGCGGAGAAACCTCTTACAAACTATTCTTACAACAATAAGAAATGGATACAAGCAATTACAATAATGAAATACAATGCAAGTAAAGAAAACTACTTTACAATTTCTCTTTGAATGCTTGGTCGCTTGGTTGCTTGAAATCAACTTGGAGACCCTGATTTGCAGCAGCAAATCACCCCAAATGCCCTCAAGAAATGCTACCTTTTTCCTCCTCCACGAGCTCCTTTTGAAGCTTCTACCTATGTTGGAAAAAGTCGATCAATCGACTGCTCGGGACCATCAGTCGATTGATGCCACTATTATCGTGAGACAACGGCTAGATCCACGCTGAAAAATCCAACAGATCCATCATCACCATCGATTATGACCATCGATTGGGATCGAAGCCATCACTTTCACGACCGCAATGCGCGAGTGAGACTGATTCTGCGTTCAAAACTTGAGCCACCGATCGATCATAATATCGATCGATTGCTCGACTAATCATCGCCCGCCCTCCTTTGGCGATCGGCTAAACAATTCCCGATCCAAACCCTAGTTGACTCAGGCCAGCCGACTGCCACATGACACCAGTCGACTCTCACACCTTAAACATGAGATTTTAGCCCAAGTATGGTTCCCCCCATACTTGCTAGACCACCCTTAGCCTAGACCTAAGCCTTCTAGCCACCTCCATCAGCCTCACGCCTCTCGGATCCCTCCAAGTCATCCATGACTTGTTCATCCATCACGCTAGTCTTCAGGTGATTCCATCGGCTATGTCATGCTAACGGTGTCTACACCGCCAAGGCTCATTAGACTTACGCCGCCAAGACTCCGCTTGGACTTTACGCCGCCAACCATTGGACTTATGCTGCCAAGACTCCCGCTTGGACTTTACGCCGCCAATATTAAACCCCTTGGACTTCTCATAATGCCAAGACCCATGCTTGGACTTTCCCTTGCCAACCCATGTTGGACTTTCCATGCCAAGTACTCAAGACTTGAACTTTACCTTGCCAAGACCCATGCTTGGACTTTCCATTGCCAAGTACTCAAGACTTGGACTTTCCATGACATGATCAACTTTCAGTCAACCATCAAAGTCTCCCTCGAGTCAAACTCGAGTCTGGTTAAACCTAACCCGGTTTGATTGTATAAGCAATCTCCCCAAAACATTAACAAACATTAATGTCAAATATCAATGTCAACTTACTTTGTCAAACATCAAAACATCACTCGAGTCAAACTCGAATCTAGTCAATCGTGACCTGGGCCGATTGCACCAACAATCTCCCCCTTTTTTATGTTTGACAAAAACAACCTTGAGTTAGGCCCCTAACTTAAATTCCCTTACTAATTTCATAAATTGGTAATCTTATGTTCTCCCCCTTTTTGACATACATCAAAAAGGTTCACTCTTCAAGGAGGTTAATGTCTCATGTCCCAATGAGATCTTACAATCTCCCCCTTGGTCCAAAGATACCTAGGATGCCTACCATCTTCCTAGTGATAAGTTCCATATCACTCAAGAGAGGCAATCCTATATGCTCTCTCAATTTCCAAATTGGGTCTCTCAAAATCTCATTTTCCTCCTCATGAGGAAAAATACCATCCATCATTCCATGATGGATACCTCCCCCTAAAGGCTTGCTCCCCCTTGACCATTGCACCATAATGTCCTTGGGAAGTCCCTAAGCCAATAGGAACTCTAAACCATCAAAATTAAGGTTCAAAGTTCAAACATGAACTCTTCTACCCTTAAATTTGATACTTTGACCTAACACCTCTCCAAATCCATATCCAATGGATTTTCACCCTTTATAATGCTTCCCAAAGCATATCCTAGGGTTAGGAGTGGTTAAGAAACCTTATCGTAGCCGAAACCGGGTTAAACAACCTTGTTTTTCCCGAAATCAACATTGATAGTCGACTCTCTTAGCTACCAGTCGACTGACACTCACATCAGTCGACTGCCACCCAGGGCAGTCGACTGATAACTGAAATTTCTGAATTTCAATTATCAGAAATGAATTTTGAAAATTCATAAATAATTATACGTATATCGAAAAATCGTGAGAATTCATAGGTATAATACTTATGACTAATAAAATGGGTGAAAAATGATAGAAAAATATTTTACCCATAAAATATCGAAATTGATACAAAATCCAAAAGTGAATAAAAACTTCAAAGTTTTAGCTCACTTTGTATCAATCTCATCAATGGTGATTGCTATCAAAAGATAGACTTCACCAAGGTTTTTCAAAAAGATTTTAAAATGTTTTCAAAACCTTATTTTGGATCATATTCCTTGGGCTCAATGTACATGACTTGTACACAAGTTTTTCCAATGATCCACCACTCATATAAGATGAGTTTTGGTTCATCTGGATGCAAAAACTATGCACCTTGAACCTAACTCATATCCTAGCATCTCACATATATCTAGGGTGTATAAATACACATACATGTCAATGTGATGTGAGATGTGAGTTTTTCTTATCCTAAACTAGGGTTTCATGCACTTTTCTAAGGCAACCCTACTTGATTCCCTTATAAATGAGACTCAAAGTCATGCCAAAGTCCTTAACTCAATTTTAATCAATTTAAATGCATGAAATGATCATGGCATAATGATAGCAATAATTAAGCATGACCAATGATCATGATGTTATGACATATGATTAAATCTAAAAACACATGACATTTAATCCTTAATCCTAAACATGATCATGACATATAAATAATAAAAATAAACATGATGTCATGACATGTTATATGACAAACAAAGCATGACATATAAAAAGTATAGGTATAATAATACCTAAATTTTAATATTAGTTGTCATTTGATATAATTAAGTATATTTTGCCATATTGCCTAAAATTCCCAAAGTATGCCAAAAACCCAAAATGCCACACTAAGACCTCTAAACATAAATTGTGCCAATTTTATTGATTTTTCATACTCTTCAAGGTATATTGGCACATCCTAAAATCTTTTAGGATTAAAATCAAAATACATTCCTAAGGTAACCATAACTTTGAAAATGACCTAAAGTGCCACCTTTATCTTGGTTGAGTTAACTACCCTTCCATTTAAAGTTGACACACCCTAACCCATTTAGCGTGAGTCTATCACACTCTTAGGAACCCAAAACCTATTTGAGCTCCTAGGGTTAATTAGGTATTCCTTAGGGATAACCTCCCTAGATACCTTCCTAATGACCCTCCTAGGCTTGGTAGCCTTGGTCATTGTGGTCTTGCCATGGTTAATCTTAGGGATTGCCTCCCTAATAACCTTCTTAGTGGTCACCTTAGGTTTCCTAGAAACCCTAGCCGCTAGGAACAAACCTTGGTCAACCTTAGGGATGACTTCCCTATTGACCTTGGTCTTCCTAGACCTAGTTTGTGTTCCATAATCAAATGGAACACTATGATAAGCCACCTTAGGCTTAGGTTTGTGACCCAAACCCTTCTTTCCCTTGGATGACTTTTGTCTTTTAGGTCCTAGGTGTTGACTTTGAGATTTGGACCCTTGACTTTGACCATTAGACCCTTGAAATTGATTTTGTATCATATTTAGGGTCTTTTCCAATTTCTCAAGCCTTAACCTCAAAGCTTGATTTTCAAACTCTAATTGCCCAAATGATTTTTGATTAGATTTTTGGGCATGAGACTTCCTAGGTATATGCCTAGTCCATTTGGGATTAAGACCTAGGAGGTCTCCTATTTTCCTAATGGATTCCCTAGGAAGGGCGTTTCTAGGGATATTAGTCCCAAATTTCTTCTTCTTTGAAATAGGTCTAGTATTTTTTGACCTAGGGTTATCCTTAGATGAGACATTTTTAGGGACATTAGTCCCAAATTTCTCCTTCTTTGAAAGGTAGACATTTTTGGCTCCTAAATAAAAATATTTGTTATTTCTAGCATGCTTTTCATGGTAAATTGCAAGGGAATTGAAATTCCTAGCATGCTTTTGCCTATTAACTAGAGAAGGTGCATTATTGAAATATACCTTAGGGTTAGCCTTAGCTCCCCCTACATGTGATGCTCCTTCTTGCCCCTTCTTCTTCCCCCTTGGGCATTGACTCTGGTAATGTCCCGATAGCCGACATTTGAAGCAAACCACTTGCTCCTTGCTTTTAGGTGTTGGGGAACCGACATCTTTTGATCTTTCTTGAGGTTTTGGTGCCGGAGGAGTCTTCTTGACTTTCTTTGGGCACTTACTCTTATAATGCCCAAATTCCCTACACTCAAAACACATAATATTATTTTTATTTTGAAATATCATGTTTGAGTTACCTAGGGTGGAGGTGAGGTTCTCTTGAGTTTGCTCTTCCTCTCTACCGGATGTAGATGGTTCTTCTTGTTGCTCCGGTGTTGAGGATGCTCTAATTTCCTCCCCCTCAATCCTAGAGGTGGAGGTCTCCTCCAATTCTACTTCCTCTTCCTCCTTGGATGTTGATGGTCCCTCAACCTCCAAGTCCTCACTTCCTTGTGAGGACGATGCGTTTGCCTCTTCGGTCCCTTCCTCTTGGACCGATGATGGACTTTCATGGAGCTTTGCCACTTGGCTTCATAGCTCCTTGGCATCTACATAATTTCCTAACATGCACAAGATATTGTTAGGTATTAAATCGATTAAAAAGTTCAATACCTTATCATTTTTCTCGAATGCTTGGACTTGCTCTTCGGTCCATCTCTTTTTCTTGAGGAACCCTCCCTTTGGTCCTATTGGATAGCTATATCCCTCCATTAAAATGGACCATTCTTCAAAGTCCCTCATCATTAGAAAGTCTTCGATCCTTGCCTTCCATTGTCTAAACCCTTCTTGTCCATAGAAGGTATAAGGGATAGGTGTGTTGATATCCCATCTTAGTTGCTCTTGAACTTCCATCTTCACCCTATAGCGTGCTCCCTTAGTTGTTAAACCTTGAAGAGCGGCCTCGCTCTGATACCACTTGTAGGGGATCGTTAAACGCTAGAGGGGGGGGGGGGTGAATAGCATCGTGCTATACATCGATGGAATTCTTTCGCGTGTTCGTCTACAATTTTCATTAGCGCAGCAGAATATAGATAATAATAACAATAACAAAATAGACAATCACACGAACACAAAGATATAACGTGGTTCGGAACCGAATGGTTCATACTCCACGGATCGAGCTCTAAAGAGCTCTAGTGATGCACACGCAATCACTAATCACAAATCACAAATACTCCTCGACACAAGTCGGAGGCGGAGAAACCTCTTACAAACTATTCTTACAACAATAAGAAATGGATACAAGCAATTATAATAATGAAATACAATGCAAGTAAAGAAAACTACTTTACAATTGCTCTTTGAATGCTTGATCGCTTGGTTGCTTGAAATCAACTTGGAGACCCTGATTTACAGCAGCAAATCACCCCAAATGCCCTCAAGAAATGTTACCTTTTTCCTCCTCCATGAGCTCCTTTTAAAGCTTCTACCTATGTTGGAAAAAGTTGATCAGTCGACTGCTCGGGGCCATCAGTCGATTGATGCCACTATTGTCGTGAGACAACGGCTAGATCCACGCTGAAAAAATCCAACGGATCCATCATCAGTCGACTGATTATGACCATCAGTCGACTGATTAAGCCATCACTCGACTGCTGACCATAGCGGTCGAGTGAGACTGCATTCTGTGCTCCAAAACCCGAGCACCAGTCGACTGATCACAAGATTAGTTGACTGCTTGACCAATCAGTCGACTGCCCTCCTCTGGCATTCAACTGCTAAGCCATTCCCGTAGTCAACCCTAGTTGACTCAGGCCAGTCAACTGCCACATGACACCAGTCGACTGGCACACCTCAAATATGAGGTTTTAGCCCAAGTATGGTTCCCCCATACTTGCTAGACCACCCTTAGCCTAGACCTAAGCCTTTTAGCCACCTCCATCAGCCTCACACCTCTCGGATCCCTCCAAGTCATCCATGACTTGTTCATCCATCGCACTAGTCTTCAGGTGATTCCATCGGCTATGTTATGCTAACGGTGTCTACACCGCCAAAGCTCATTGGGCTTACGCCGCCAAGACTCTACTTGGACTTTATGCCGCCAACCATTGGACTTATGCTGCCAAGACTCCCGCTTGGACTTTATGCCGCCAATATTAAACCCCTTGGACTTCTCATAATGCCAAGACCCATGCTTGGACTTTCCCTTGCCAACCCATGTTGGACTTTCCATGCCAAGTACTCAAGACTTGAACTTTACCTTGCCAAGACCCATGCTTGGACTTTCCATTGCCAAGTACTCAAGACTTGGACTTTCCATGACATGGTCAACTTCCAGTCAACCATCAAAGTCTCCCTCGAGTCAAACTCGAGTTCGGTTAAACCTAACCCGGTTTGATTGTATAAACAATCTCCCTAAAACATTAACAGACATTAATGTCAAATATCAATGTCAACTTACTTTATCAAATATCAAAACATCACTCGAGTCAAAATCGAGTCTGGTCAATCGTGACCTGAGCCGATTGCACCAACACCAAAGCCTTGGTCAAGGGATCTGCAATGTTAACATCAGTATCTACTCTGCATATCCTCACATCTCCTCTATCGATGATCTCTCGAATGAAGTGAAATCGTCGTAGTATGTGTTTGGTCTTCTGACGAGAGCGAGGTTCCTTAGCCTGAGCAATAGCCCCATTATTGTCACAATAGAGGTCTATAGGATTTGCTATGCTAGGAATCACCCCAAGTTCAGCAATGAGCTTCCTGATCTAAACAACCTCCTTTGCTACATCAGATGCATCAATGTACTCAGCTTCTATTGTAGAATCTACCACTGTGTCCTACTTCGAACTCTTCCAGCTCACATCGCCACCATTCAGACAAAATACATACCCTGACTGCGATCGCGAATCATCTTTGTCAGTTTGGAAGCTTGCATCGCTGTAACCCTTTACAACTAGCTCCTCATCACCTCCAAAGATCAAGAAATATTCTTTCATCCTTCTCAAGTACTTAAGAATATTCTTGACAGCTGTCCAGTGACATTCACCGGGATCTGACTGGTACCTACTCGTTATGTTTAAAACATATGAGACATCGGGGCGAGTACAAATCATGGCGTACATGATAGATCCTATAGCAGATACATAAGGGATATGATCTATGTGTTGTCTCTCTTCTACAGAAGAGGGACATTGAGTTTTCGAAAGACTCACACCATGTGACATTGATAGAAATCCTCTTTTGGAATTTTGCATGGCAAAATGCTTAAGAACCTTGTCAACATATATACTCTGACTCAGGCCAAGCAATCTCTTAGATCTATCCCTATAGATTTTGATGCCTAGAATATAGGCTGTTTCACCTAAGTCCTTAATTGAGAAATAATTCTCAAGCCAAGTCTTCACAGACTCCAACATAGGGAGATCATTTCCAATAAGTAGTATGTCATCTACATACAAAATGAGGAAAACAATTGTGCTCCCACTAACCTTCTTATAGACACAAGGTTCATCTTCATTCTTAAAGAAACCAAATGTTTTGATCGCTTCATCGAATCGAAGATTCCAGCTTCTAGAAGCTTGCTTTAAACCATAAATGAACCTATGCAACTTACAGACCTTTCCAGCATCCTTTGGATCGACAAAACCCTTAGGTTGTGTCATATACACATCCTCGAGTAGATTTCCTTTAAGAAATGCAGTTTTGATATCCATATGCCAGATCTCATAGTCATAGTAAACAGCAATAGCAAGCATGATCCGAATGGATTTGAGCATCGCAACTGGAGACAAGGTTTCATCGTAGTCAATACCATGAATATGCTTGAATCCTTTTGCTACCAATCACCCTTTATAGGTATGCACATTTTCATCTATGTCAGTCTTTCTCTGAAAGACCCACTTACACCAAATGGATTTAACCCTTTCAGGTGGATCAACCAAAGTCCATACTTGGTTAGTGTACATGAATTCCATTTCATATCTCATGGCCTCAAGCCATTTCTCAAAATCTGGGCTTATTACAACTTGCTGATAGGATGTGATGTGAGCAAAACATATAGGGTTGTAGGAGTAGTTTTCGCTCACATCTCATTACATTTTATGTTAGTTTCATGCACATGTCACTTTGTTTTGCAAGCATTTCCTATTTTCTATTCAGAGATATGCTCTTTGTACTTTTGCGTGTAGGACAACATTTCGTGGGAAAAAGATGCACTTTCGGAGCAAAAGAGGGGAATTTTGCAGCTAGACATAGAAGGGGACATGACTAGGGTGTGTGACTACACACAACCATGTCCAAGGGGCGAAATCGGCCACCCCAGGGCCACACATGGCTTGGCCGTGTGGAAACACAAGGTCGTGTGGTAGCCCAGCAGATTGACGCAACTAGGTTTTTTTCGAATTTCGCAGCGATCCGGTGTGATGTCTATATAAGGAGAGCTCCGCCCAAACCCTAGGGGGGAGGCAAGATGGCTGGGACGGCACACCGAAGCCCTAAAAAGCTTTGGGAACTCGCAACGGGGAGAAGAACATCGTTGAAGATTCGAGTTTTGCACTTCAACGCCAGAGAGAAGGCCACATTGGCATTGTAAATTCCTGTTCTTGCACTTTATCTACTATGTATTCGAACATGAACATGCCTTGTGTTTCTTCCTATCTATGGAGTAGTTTCTTCGATTCTAGAATTAGGGAGTAGCTTGTGTGCGTATGATATGCTGCTTCAAATTGAATTCTGTTATTGAGTTTGAATTTGTAATTGGAATTTGTTTAGACTGATATCTATGTGTATTTGGTTTTCTATCTACTGTTCTTAGCCGATACGAGGGGTGACATCCCTTGTATCTAAGATTTAGGGGATTTATACGAGGAACCTAGGGGTTAGCCTCATCTCCTGTAATCGTGGGTAGAAGGATGTGATAGAACTAGAAACGGTTCGTCGCAGGGATTGATTCGACATCCTCGTACCGCCTATCCAGTCCTTGTAAGGCAGAGATAGCTCCCGATAGATGCGGTGGCTCATCGGGAGAGTGTATGATGTCCCTTCCACAAGACCGTAGTTAGACGTTTAGACAACGCCTAATTGATATTCTGTCTTGCGACACACAAGCGAAACTAAAGTCCTAGAATCCCTTTAAAAGATCTCGCGGCAACCTCCTTTCTTCCTCCGTGTGACATCGTATTGAGTAGGACCACCGATAACCTTCACATTCACAACCCCTTAGAGTCTAGTCCCGAACAATTACACCCACCGAACAAATCGGTACTCGAATCTCAGTCCCTGTGGGATCGATAATCTTTTTATTACTTGATGACATTTGTGCACTTGTGGGTGTTGAGCGCGAGCACGCGCTTCGAGTCCTTGACGGTCTTCGTCGTGAGATTTGAAGTCACGTTCGTGTGTATCAAGTTTTTGGCACCGTTGTCGGGGACTGATCGATTTGATATCGAATCGAGAAGTGGATAATTGGATCGGACTTAGGATTAGATTTACTAGCTTGCTTTATTTCCTTTTTATTTATTTTACTTCAGTTTTAGATTTTCCATATCTAGATTTAGATTTTATTTTATTTTAGCAGTAGTTTTCTATTTCCTTATTGGCTCTTTGATTTTTGTTAGCTAGATTTATTTATTTTCTGTTTCTTAGTATTAGGTAGTACTCCTAATTTTTGTGGCTCGGTTCTTCATATGCTTAGACGCCTAGGATCGGAAGGTCTGATTCCGATCGATTTAGAAATCGAACGAACCTATCATCGCCGGAAAGATGAACAGAAGAGGATGGAGGACCAAGCTGCATCCGAAGTAAATATAGGTAGTCGACCTCTGCGGGATTATGCAGCTCCTAGCGCTAGAAGATTTAGGCTGAATATAGCTGGACCATCTATTTCGGCAAATAACTTTGAACTGAAACTAACACTCATCCATATGGTCCAGCAGAGTCAATTCGGGGGAGCTGCGATTGAAGACCCGAATTGGCACCTAGAGACAATTTTGGAAATTTGCTCAGTGATGAAGATAAATGGAGTCCCTGCGGATGCGATCCGCTTGAACCTATTCACGTTCTCATTGCGGGGATAAGGCTAAGACATGAATTCACTCCCTACCTTCGGGAATCATTACTACATGGGAGCAATGTGAGCAGCAGTTCCTGAATAAATACTTCCCACCAAGCAAGACTGCTCACATGCACCATCTTATCACAAGCTTCCGTCAGAAGGAAGGAGAGTCCCTATTTGAAGCTTGGGATCGCTACAAGGGGCTACTCTACCAATGCCCCCACCATGGATTGGAAAGGTGGCTGGTGATCCACATCTTTTGCAATAGGATCACGTACACCACGAAGATGTCCTTGGATTCTGCTGCAGGAGGAGCACTTATGAATAAAACCATAGAGGAAGCAGAAGAGCTAATAGAAGAGATGCCCCAGAACCACCATCAATGGGTTTCCGAACGTGGTCACCCAACTCCTGCGGTAGGATGATATGCTATCAACTTCGTTGACCACTTAACAGTGAGGATGGAAGCGCTTAGAAGACAATTCGACTCTTTAAATCCTTCATTTGCATGTGCTGCCATTGACTTTGGAGAAGGAGAAACAACGTATCGAGAGGACTACTATGGAGGGCAGGGAACCTCGGAAGAGCAGATTGAGCACTGCGATGCGGTTGGGGACTATAATCAAAGGCCCAACAACCCGTACTCCAATACTTACAATCCCAGATGGAGGAACCACCCAAATTTTTCTTATCGGAATAACTCGGGGAACTTCCAATCATCAGAAGGGTATGGGCAGCAGTAGGGCAATGGGCAGCAACAATAGAAGTCTAGGCTGGAATTGATGATGGAAGATTTCATTGCTACCCAAACAAAGGCCAATGAGAAATTTCGTCGCCAACATCAGAAAACAGAGGAGTCACTCAGAGACTTGAAGGCCACCATTGACGGTCTTGCAAGTCACACAAGGATGTTGGAGACACAAATGACCCAGATATCCCAAACCGTGTCGAAATCTATGGATAGTTCTCCATCATTACCTGAGCTGAGTCAAGATAAAGAGGAAGGAGTTGGCAGTGAGAGAATAGCATAGAGAAATAGATTTTACAAGGGGTGTGCAACCATGATTTCCACCCTACCTGACCAAGCCGAAATTGAGGACAAGATTCCACCCCAATTTGAGGACCCTGGTGAATTTGTTATTCCCTGCTCGATTTATGGAGAAAGCTTCGATAAAGCGCTGTGCGACTTGGGGTCATCGATTAGTGTGATTCCCTACACATTCTACCTAGAGATGGAACTGAGTCATATACAACCAACGGGCATAGGGATACGTATAGCGGACGACACGATCAAGAAGCCCGTTGACATGTTATCACAGGTGCCTGTGGTGATTGAGAATTTTGTGATACCCACGGATTTCATCATACTTGACACAGGACCAAATCCCCAGAATCCCATCAATTTGGGAAGGCCTTTTCTGGCGACTGTGGGGGCGTTCATAGATGTTAAGGCACACCAGATCTCCTTAGAGGTAGATGGGGAGATCATCCTCTTCAGCCTATCAGAGTATAAAGCTTCCTACCTAGACGACTTCACTTTCAGCAGAATAAAGCCGAGGCCACCAGATGTCGATTCCTAGATGGATGAATGGAGGTTCACTGAATCTTCGGAGCTGAGTTGATAATGGAGTATGGTCAAGCTAAACGACCTTAAACAAAGAGCTTCTTGGGAGGCAACCAAAGTTTAGTTTTTAGGTTTTCCTTTGATTGTCATGCATGCATTTAGTTAATTTGAACTTTGATTTCCATTTCATTTAGCATTAGGACCAGAAGAGAACTTTGCTAGTTAAAAATAAAATCAATATTAGCTTACACGACGAAGTGTATGAGAAAATTCGGACTGTTGTGCACAAAAGGGGCGGCCTGGCCGTGTGTTTTCCCACGACCATGCCCGACCAACCAGAGGTGCACATGGCCTGGCTGTGTGTTTTCACACGGCCATGTCATGCAAGGTTAAGTAGGGCATGCCGTGTGTTTTCGCCCCATTTGCACCTTGTGTTTCGATTTTTCTTGCCCTAGCCATGTAGATCCTTCTTCCCCACCACCTGGAAGCTTTTTCAACCTTCAAGGAAGCCCAAAAGAAGCAAGGATAAGGAAGACCAAGCAAGTAGCATCTCGATCTGGTGCTTCAGAGTGATGAGCAAGGAGAACCGACACCCCTCAAGCTCCGGAGGAGGGTAACGCTCTTCCAACCCTCCTTTTTCGCAACAATGAACATAGGGATAGATATAATATGCTTTATACTCGCAAAGTCATTGCAACTAGGTACCTTGATGAAGATTTGCTAGAGTCCTTAGGGTTGTTGGGTGACATTCAAGCTCTATTTGCAAAAATGGAGTGGGAAGAGATAATGGGAATAAAACACCCAACCTACCATAGGATAGTTTTAGAATTTTTGAGTTCCTTAGAAGCGAAAATTTTAACGGGTAGAGAGAGCGAAGAGGGTAGGATTACTTTTAGGATATTTAACATTGAGCATGAATGGACACTTCACCAATGAAATTCATGCTTTGGCTTGCCGAGTGGGGGAGAGAGAAGAACCCCTATTGGGTTTAAGTCTCGGATCTTTTGGACTGAATTGACAGGGGAGCACGCTTACGACCCTTCTAGGGCCAAAGCATCGTGTCTCCAAAACTCCATTTTTCGATACCTCCACCGAATCATGGCAAGCACTATATTTGGTCGTGGGGAGAGTGATGGTGTAGTGAGAGCTAGCGAGCTGCTTTGCCTCTGGGACATGCTACAAGAAAGGAGTAACATCGATGTAGGGTCCCATTTTATCAGACACTTAGTGAAGATGGGCAAAGAAGCAAGAGGAGAGATTAATGTGGGGGGGCATACTTACCCACATTTGCCATAGGATGGAGTACGATTACACCGCATTAGAGAGTATAGAAGGTGTTGGTACAATCGACCCAGGTCACGATTGACCAGGACTCGAGCTTGACTCGAGAGATGTTTTGATGTTCGACAAAAACATATGACAATGTAATTATCATGGGAAAGTCCAAGTGGGACACTTGACATTTGGGAAAGTTCAAGCATGGGTCTTGGCAATGGAAAGTCCAAGCATGGGTCTTGGCAATGGAAAGTCCAACATGGGTTGGCAAGGAAAGTCCAAGCATGGGTCTTGGCAATGGAAAGTCCAACATGGGTTGGCAAGGAAAGTTCAAGCATGAGTACTTGGCATGGAAAGTCCAACATGGGTTGGCAAGGGAAAATCCAAGCTTGAGTCTTGGCATTTGAGAAGTCCAAGGGGCTTGATATTGGCGGCGTAAAGTCCAAGCGGGAGTCTTGGCAGCATAAGTCCAATGGTTGACGACGTAAAGTCCAAGCGGAGTCTTGGCGGCGTAAGTCCAATGTGCATTGGCGGTGTAGACACCGTTAGCATGCCATAGCCGATAGAAGCACCTGAAGGCTAGCACAATGGATGAACAAGTCATGGATAACTTGGAGGGATCCGAGAGGCGTGAGGCTGACGGAGGTGGCTAGAAGGCTTAGGTCTAGGCTACGGGTGGTCTAGCAAGTACGGGGGAACCATACCTGGGTTAAACCTTATGTTTGAGGTTAAAACCTCATGTTTGAGGTGTGCCAGTCAACTGGTGCCATATGATAGTCGACCGATGTGAGTCAACTAGGTTTTGACTACGGGAATTGCCCTAGTAGTCGACTGATGCTCGAGTTTTGGGGCGCAGAATGGAGTCTCACTCGACCGCTGCGGTTAGTAGTCGAGTGACTGATGGTCATGATCAGTCGACTGATGTCCTAGCCATTGGATTTTTCCAGTGTGGATTACATCGTTGTCTCACAGCAATAGTGTTATCAGTCGACTGATGGTCCCGAGCAGTCGACTGATCGGCATTTTCCAGCCCAGGCAGAAACTTTAAATGGAGCTCGTGGAGGAGGGTTGGAGCAGTGATTTCTTGGACGTTCTTGAGGCGATTTGCTACTGCAAATCAGGGTCTTCAACCACGGTTCAAGCGATCAACAAGCAAGCGATCCAAAGGCATTTGTAAAGTGTTTTCTTTACGTGTATTGCATTGTATTTCATATTATTTGCTTGTTGTATTTAGTTTATTATTGTAAAATATTGTAAGGGGTTTCTCCGCCTCCGACTTGTGTCGAGAAGGAGTTATTTGTGATTAGTGAGTGCGTGTGCATCACTAGAGCTCTTTAGAGCTCGATCTGTGGAGTAGGAACCGTTCAGTTTCGAACCACGTTAAATACTTGTGTGTTTGCGTGTTTGTATATTCGTTATTGCTTTATTATCACTATTCCGCTGTGCGCTAACGAATATTGTAGACGAACATGCGAACATATTCCATCGTACAAGCACGACGCTATTCACCCCCCTTTTGCGTTCCAAGGATCCCCTACAGAAGGGAGCCCTAGGATCGACCTAGGAGTGTATATGGTGATGAAGATGATTATAAGAGAGGGACACTCCTTATGCTTTGTAAGGAAAAACCTGACGGCCCTCAGGCTCCCCGACTCTGATCGTACCACCATTACCACGCGCGCCAACTGGCGCTTAGACCTGATATGGAGTCCCCACTATATGAGGGACCATCCACAGCAGCACCCATCTCTCCCCCTTTACATCACTCTCCCTCCAGTCCACGCATGCATAGGAGCCCACCTAGTCCACGCCGACATGAGCCTGCACCTGCACCACCACCTTTTTCTACTTTTGAGCAGGATGCAGGTACATCAACTTATGATTTCTCGGAGTTCCGATCGCGCCTCGATGATATATACACCGAGTAGCAGACACAGAGGTAGCGATGGGAGGAGTAGAGCGCCTACACGCAGGCGGAGTTTCAGGGCTTCCGGGAGCACTTGCAGTGGGCTGAGGAGTTCTACGACGAGGCCCGCATCTACTTCCAGGAGGAGGCTTCCCATCGCTAGGATGAGGCCACCTACCGCCAGGAGATGCGGCAACACATGCATGCCCAGCAGGTACAGTGGGCTAGGGAGGAGGAGCACCGAGTAGCCGCTGCATCCACCAACTCTCATATCGACCACATATACATGTGGCATCAGCGGCTCAACTGCAGGTCCTCCTAGGATCCCGAGATGCCGAGGCTTCTTGACTTTCCACCTCATCCACCATACTAGAGGTATACCTTCAATTAAGTCTAGGGGGGACCCCAAATTTTATTTTGTTTCTAGCAGAAGTTTCTTTCCTGATAGTTGCATTATTGTTAGCATTCATTTATTCATGCATAGGTTGTTGAGTTTCTTTCAACACTTAGTTTTTATTATCTGTAAAGCTGCCTCAGTAGTATTTTTAGAGTTTTCTTCATGAGTTGTTTCCATGACTAGTATAACTTCATTTACCTTGTGGTATTTTATTTTATTAGCTTTGAATGGATATTCTAGACTTACACTGGTTAGCTTCTATTTTTACACCTACACATGTCGAACATTCTGAAAGGGAGAGTCTAGTACATGCCTAGTTATGATTCATCTCAATAGTCTAGTACTTTGGAATCCACATGTGACCCTAAGACTAGCATTTTAGTTACTGGAGATGCTCGGATTGTGTAAGTCCATTCGGAAAAATCAAAATCCCAATGAGTCGAAAAATAAAAGAGAGAAAGGAAAAAAAAAAGAGAAATAAGAGAGAGAGAAAAAAAGAAATGAAAAAGAAAAGAAAAAAAAGAGATTATGAGGGATAAAAAAATAGTTGTCGTGGGTGGAAATGACTAGGTGCCCCTTTGAGACCGAGTTAGGTTACTAGGGAAACACCTATCAATTTCTCTCAATACTGAGCACGCCTTTAAGACTTTGTGCTAGATCTAGGGAACGACCCTCGCTTTGGGCAGGTAAGTGCCTAAGAGCCGGAGACCTTAGGAAGACTATAGGATGACGACTTAACTCACCATGGAACGAGTACCCCCTAAGAATGATCCGCTCAGCACGAGCACGAGGAGCTAATTTAGTAAATTTCTAGAATATATTTATTTTTCTTTGATTGCAAATACCACTTGATAAATTTAGTTAACATGCTAAGTATGGAACAATATCCTTTTAAAATTTTATGGCACTGAGATTTGTTTGAGGACAAGCAAAGATTCAAGTATGGGGGAATTGATATGAGCAAAACATATAGAGGTTTAGGAGTAGTTTTCGCTCACATCTCATTACATTTTATGTTAGTTTCATGCATATGTCACTTTGTTTTGCATGCATTTCCTATTTTCTGGTTTGGAGATCTGCTCTTTATACTTTTGCGTGCATAACAATATTTCGTGGGAAAAGGCGCACTTTCGGAGCAAAAGAAGGGCATTTTGCAGCTAGACGTAGAAGGGGACACGGCCAGGGCGTGTGGCTACACACGACCGTGTCCAAGGGGTGAAATCGGCCACCCCAGAGCCACACACAACCTAGCCGTGTGGAAACACATGGTCGTGTGGCGGCCTAGCAGATTGACACGATTAGGGTTTTTTACGGATTTCGCAGCGATCCGGTGTGATGTCTATATAAGGAGAGCTCCGCCCAAAACCTAGGGGGGAGACAAGACGGTTGGGATGACACACCGAAGCCCTAAAAAGCTTCGAGAACTCACAACGGGGAGGAAGAACACCATTGGAGATCCAAGTTCTGCACTTCAACGCTAGAGAGAAGGCCACATTAGCATTGTAAATTCATGTTCTTGCACTTTATCTACTATGTATTCGAACATGAACATGCCTTGTGTTTCTTCTTTCCTATCTATGGAATAGTTTCTTCGATTATAAAATTAGGGAGTAGCTTGTGTGCGTATGACATGTTGCTTCAAATTGAATTCTGTTATTGAGTTTGAATTTGCAATTGGAATTTATTTAGACCGATATCTATGTGTATTTGGTTTTCTGTCTACTGTGCTTAGCCAATACGAGGGGTGACATCCCTCGTATCTAAGATTTAGGGGATTTATACGAGGAACCTAGGGGTTAGCCTCATCTCCTGTAACCGTGGGTAGAAGGATGTGATAGAACTGGAAACGGGTCATCGCAGGGATTGATTCGGCATCCTCGTACTGCCTATCCAGTCCTTGTAAGGCAGAGATAGCTCTCGATAGATATGATGGCTCATCGGGAGAGTGTATGATGTCCCTTCCACAAGACCGTATTTAGACGTTTAGACAATGCCCAGTTGATAGCCTATCTTGCGACACAAAAGCGAAACTGAAGTCCTAGAATCCCTTTAAAAGATCTCGCGGCAACCTCCTTTCTTCCTCCGTGTGACACCATATTGAGTAGGACCATCGATAACCCTCACATTCACAACCCCTTAGAGTCTAGTCCCGAATAATTACACCCATTGAACAAATCGATACTCGAATCTCAATCCCTGTGGGATCGATAATCTTTTTATTACTTGACGACATCCGTGCACTTGCGGGCATTGAGCACGAGCGTGCGCTTTGAGTCCTCGACGGTCTCCATCACGATATTTGAAGTTGCGTTCGTGTGCATCAGGATGTCGGCTCATCAAGCATGACACTATTGTTGTCATCCAAGAGAAAAGAATATCTCTCAGGTTGACGACGTATCCTATCAGACCTACGCAGAGCTTGGTCTACATGAACAGGTTGTACCATAACTCCTTGTGATGACCTTGATTCATAATCCTCATCACCTTGTGGTGCCTATTCTTGTTCCATTAAGACATCAGTGCTATTTTGTATATCTTGAACTTCTTCAAGATCAATTTTACTCCCACTAGCTTTTCTAGAAATAAATTTCCTTTCTAGAAAAACACCATTTATGGTGACAAACACTTTGCCTAGCGTGGGATTGTAAAAGTAATATCCCTTAGTTTTCTTAGGATATCCAACAAAATAACATCTATCTAATTTGGGGCCTGGTTTATCTGAAACTTGATGTCGTACATAAGTCTCACAATCCCAAATCTTCATAAAAGACATCTTGGGACTATTTCCAGTCCATATCTCATATGGTGTCTTTACGACTGCCTTAGATGGAACACAGTTAAGTATAAGAGCAGTTGCCTCTAGAGCATATCCCCAAAAGGAAGGAGGAAGATCTGTATGACTCATCATTGATTGTACCATATCTAATAGAGTATGATTTCTCCTCTCGGATACACCATTCCACTATGGTGTTCCGGGTGGAGTGAGTTGAGATCGTATCCCAAACTCAACTAGATAGTCATGAAACTCTTGGCTAAGGTATTCCCCACCTTGATCTGATCGAAGCATCTTAATACTTTTACCAAGTTGGTTATGTACTTCATTCTTGAATTCTTTAAACTTTTCAAAGGATTCTAAATTGTGTCTCCTAAGATACACATATCTATATCTACTGAAATCATTAATAAATGTAATGAAGTACTGATAACCTCCTTTGGTTGTGACTTTGAAAGGACCACAAACATCACTATGTATGAGGCCTAATAAATCTGTCTCTCGTTCGCCTTGTCCACTAAATGGAGTCTTGGTCATCTTGCCTAAAAGACAAGATTCATATGTCTCATATGATTCAAGCACAAATGAGTCTAGTAATCCATCTCTATGAAGTTGAGATATGTGACTCTCATTTATGTGACCCAAGTGACAATGCCAAAGATATGTCTGATTTAAATCATTAGATTTGAATCGTTTGATATTTATATTATAGACTGAGTTTTCTAGATCTAGAACATAGAGTCCATTCATCAGATGTGCATTGCAATAGAACATTTCATTTAAATAAATAGAACAACTTTTGTCCTTTATGGTAAATGAAAAACCTTTTTTGTCCAAACAAGAAATAGACATAATATTCTTTGTTATTGCAGGTACAAAATAGCACTCATCAAGTTCTAAAATCAAACTACTTGGCAATGATAAGGAATATGTTTCTACAGCTATAGCAGCAACTCTTGCGCCATTGCCCACACGTAGGTCCACCTCTCCTTTCATCAATGGTCTACTTCTTCTCAAGCCCTGCACATTAGTACAAATATGAGAAGCACAACCGGTATCCAATACCCATGAAGAAGATATAGATAGATTAACTTCTATAATATGTATACCTGAAGCATAAGTCTCACTTTGCTTCTTCTTTACTTCCTCGAGGTAATTTTTACAATTCCTCTTCCAATGTCCATCTTCCTTACAGTGAAAGAAATTCCCTTCCTTGCCACCATACCTTTGGGCTTCAATGCTTTCTTGTTCTTTTCTTGGGGCTTGCCTTTAGATTTCTTACCCTTGCCCTTTTTAACCATAAGTACATCACTAGTACTAGGTTGAATCTTCTTAAGATTGCTCTCAGTAGTTCTCAACATGCTTAAGAGCTCAGGCAACAGTTTGTCAATTTCACTCATGTAATAGTTCATGACAAATTGACTAAAGCCTCTAGGCAATGACTACAGAATAAGGTTAGTGGCCAACTCTTGGCCTAAAAGAAATCCCAATCTCTCTAGGTTCTCAATGTACCCAATCATCTTGAGTACATAAGTTCCTACGGGTGTTCCTTCTTGCATCTTGCATTGAAACAATGCCTTAGATACCTTAGATTTCTCGTGCCTCACTTGCCCTTGATATAGTTGCTTCAGGTGTGCAACCATAGCAAAGGCATCCATGTTCTCATGTTGCTTCTGAAGCTCAGAGCTCATGGTTGCAAGCATAAGGAATGATGCATCTAATGCATCATCTTGATGCTTCTTGTAAGCATCCTTATCAGCATGAGTGACATTGTTGGTGGTTGGTTCAAAAATGGATTGCTCTAGGACATAGAGTTTCCGCTCATGTTTGAGAACTATTCTTAAATTCCTGTACCAGTCAATGAAGTTTTCTCCATTGAGCTTGTCCTTCTCAAGGACTGATCGTAGAGAGAAGGTATTTGACGTATTTGAAGACATAGTGATCTATAACAGAAATAAAATGCAAAATTGAGTATCATATCTTAAATCATTTAATTAGGCCTTTAATTAAATGAGACTCCCACTGAATCATAGATACCTGTGGGACAAGATCCATATCATACTTCACCTTGAGTTAGCTTTGACTAATCACCCAAGATTTAGTATGACTAGGTAGGTAACATTTTACCAATTGCATCATATGCAATTCTTGCAGAAAGAGGGGCCAAGATCCATATTACACATCATCTTGAATTAGCTTTGGATAATTACCCAAGACTTAGTGTAGATGTTCTCTAACCTGTGTTTCCTAACTATTAGGAGATGCCTCTAAGTATTTCTCAATCTAATTGAGATACTTAATTAAGTTTCATCCAAAGTTTGATAGCGGGACATCACAGTTGTCCTCTCGCACTCTACCAAGATAAAATGCGTTGCTTTACTTTGGCAAACCCAACAACAAATGATTGAGGTAGTTTATGAGTACCAATGTCACGCCTCGAGAGTATACCGTGCCGAAAAGCAAACGGATGATATCTCCCTTGTACGTGGCAACATTTCGGGTTAATACAAGGCCCATAGGCCACAACAACAAAAACATATGTATATATATATATAACAACATAAAAACTAAACTACAACAAATACTCACAATGCATACTGGTATAACTGACCACATCACACATAACGGAACACCAACAAAAGCCCAAATTCACGTGTGTACATTACATGACAAGTTCACATCACCTTACACCATGAAAAACTTCAAATACATAACACCACAATACAGAAAGCCCAAAACAATCACGGGAGTCTCGGAGGTGAGATGAGATGTTGCCAGCCAACGGTGCTCCAAGCCATCATGAAGATTTCTGCCTATTACCTAGGCGACAGAAAAACCCAGGGTCTATGGTGGTGAGTACAACTCAGCAGGTAATAGTGAAAACATGTATATATCAAATATCACATGTAATTCAACAGCATAACCTAAAGGTACCATAGGTATAACAACACAGTATATAAATCCATGCATATACCGTCTAACCAAATAAACAACGTATAACGCAGACATAGCTAAAAGTCCGCTACGCTACTCTGATCCAACCTGAGCATATATCCAACATATATAACAGGAAGAGTAATACTAACTCACAATGTACTCATGATACACTATCTAATGGTCATCCACAAATACAAGTATTACATCATAACAGATGCAAGAAGCATGCATGAATATGATGTACAACCAAATGCAGCAAGGATAGTACAATCAAATGCAACATCACAATAAGCATATATATATAGATTGCATCTATATATATATCAATCACAACCATCTATATATATATATATATATATATATATATATATACACATACATACATGCATATATATATATACGACTCTGCGCCCTAAGATACGACAATGCATGCATGGTCATCACACCCCCTACTGCTACCACGACCCCAGTGACCTAGGTGGCACGACATGACAATTGTCCCAACTCAACACCAACCACTCTATACTGATCAATAGCACATGAGTGTAAAAGCTAACTCTCATCTGTCCACTCCAATGACACACTAGAGTGGTCGAGTGCCACGCACCCCGACAACTACAACTCCAACTACCGCTATAGTGGTGACCACAACAAATGCTCCTCGCACTAGTTACTCCTAGTAACCTAGGCATGGTCACTCTCCCAAGGAGACTATGTCGTAATGCATGCAAATGACATGAATGTAGTGTCACACGCGTTGAACATCTACCCCACTCTTTGTTCAACAAAGAGTGCCCATCGATCACACTCCTCCCGAGAGAGTCATACTCAAGATCGATGGACTCTCTCTATCCGGGCCAGACTCGACTAATCATAACTCTCTATCCAATAGAGAGTCATACTCAAGATCGACGACTCTCTATTCAGAGAAGCGTGCTCGACTAATCATATCGGGACCACCAATAGCGATACACTAATTAACCTTCACTTAACCATTACACAACACATAGTTGGTAATAAGTATTCAACGGAGTTGGAATAAATCCTATATTTAGAGCATTACCTATCCACGTGACCTTTTGCCAATTTATGGGTCATCACCATCTAACATCTACACCCTACTAAACATTTAGACCTATTTACATCACATCAATCTCCTAAATCATGATAAAGGAAAATGTGATATCAACAATTGAGCATATATAGCCAACGATAAGTATCAAGCATACAGATAATAAGAGCAGAGTCAGATAATAACACCTAACATGCTCATATCTATATTCTCTGAATGTAATTACATATACGATGAAATTACCCATTTATAAATGCTAGTACTAGAGTTCTCACGTCATATCTAAATATTTCATTAATTATAATTATTACATTCGGTCATCCTTTTCCCTAATCATAATCATTTATCACCATCATGAACAATTTCATCATTTATAGCCTTCTTTCCTCCACACCCAACCATTGTTGAGTCACACCAACATCATACCACTTATGAAGTCCAACCATATCAACAATCGCCATCACAAAACTTTCCTTAATATTTGCCTCCATATCAAAATTAATTCCGACTAAAAGAAATATTTACCAACATTAATCTCTTAATCCTCATGAAATACAATCCCCTTTTTCCCCAAATCCAATCTAATACCACTTGAAATATCAACTTACAAAAAGACTAACTTTGTCCATAGATAAAATCATCCTTACCTAACCACATTCATCAACTCAATCCCCCTTTTAACTCCTTAACTCCTCAAAACCACAAATCTCTTTTCCACAAGAATCATCCCAAATCACCCAACCCCCCAATCGTAGATCCTTCCGTTGCTCTTCGCTCCTAAAGCAAATGCATAAACATCGTAAATCCATTCGAGGAAGAAGCTGATCTGGCGATAATCAAGGTTCGGAAGAAGGAAGCGAGAGAGATGGGTTAATGAGACATCGAGTGGCAAGTCACGAGAAGATAAAGTAATCGCGTCAACGCTCGGAGAATTAAATCTGACACAGCATCTTAATGAAATGGGTCGTTGGTAGATAAGCGAATTAATCACCCATTAAGCCCTTTAACCCCTTCTAAGCAAAGAGGGTCTTAGAAATCTCCATTCGAGTCTAGAAAAATTCCTAAAAATTTCTGGAAAATTTCTTAGGGTATTCTCCTAATTACCCAATATTTATTTATTTATTTATTTATTTTCTGTGGTATTTTATATTCTCCCCCACTAATAAAAATTTGGTCCCCAAATTTCATACTTAAATACGAGAACCAACTCAAGAAATTTCCAGAACCATCACATACCTTAAGTGAAAGGATGAGGATGTCGAGCTCGAATAATATCTTCCAGCTCCCACGTAGCCTCCTCATCCGGTATGATGCTGCCATCCAACCTTTACGAGTCGGATGATTTTGTCCCACAACTGTCGCTCCTTGCGACCAAGAATTCGCACTGGAATTTCATCATAGGTCGCATTTGACTGAGGTAGAATCGGAACTGCTTTCAGAATATGATCTGAACGCTGAATATATTTTCTCAGCATATAAACATAAAATACGTTATGAACACACGCAAGTATTGGAGGTAAAGCCAATCGGTAAGCTTCACCCCTAATCCGCTCCAACATATCAAATGGACCAATGTAGTGTTGAGATAACTTTCCTTTAGCCCAAATCACTTCGCCCCCTTTCGTAGGTGGAACACGCAGAAATACAAAAATCCCCAATTGAGAATTTCAAAGGCCTTCGCCTCCAATCTGCGTAACTCTTCTGTCGATCTTGTTCCTCCAATAACCATCATCTGATGACACGCACCAACTTTGCACCATACTAGATAGTTTGTGACCCCAATAACTATCGTTTCCCAACCTCCTACACAACACAGGAGATTGATTGGGTCTGCCGTATAAGGCTTCGAACGGAGTCGTCTAAATGAAGGAGGGATAACTATCACTGTAGGCAAATTCCAATACAAGAATGTGATCCTCCCCACTGCCTCCATAATCCATGACCCAGATCTTAATAGATCCTCCAATGTCTGAATGATACGCTCAGACTGTCCATCAGTTCACGAATGAAATGTTGCACTAAGCCGAAGCTCTGTGCCCATAGTCTGATGCAGACTCGACCAAAATCGCGAATCTCTATCCGATATGGTACTTAAAAGTATCACAATCAATCTTTCTAATACAACTCTATGGATGATCCAAGTATGACCCAATAGGAAGGAAATGGTGATTTGGTCAATGATCCATAATCACCTCATATCATATCCACGTTCTAGGCAATAATGACGCAATAGTGATATGCCACTTCCATTTGAATCGAAATTTCGAGCAATCCTGAGTTTATGTTCAATCACTCGGCATACTAAACATCAAAACAAAATCTGATACCTCTCTTCATCTTTCAACATTCAATTTCAAATCTTGGTACAAACGAGTACCACCAGGATGTATAACACTTCTCGAATGATGTGCTTCCTGTAGCAACTCTTCCTTAAGTGGATGCATGTCCAGAACACATATCCATATTAGAGACGGGAAATTATCTTCTTACAAGAGAAGTTCATCTACCGTCAAAATCTACTCCACACACTCTGTAAGTGCATGGAAGACTATAGCGATCAATCTCACTATTGAAACAACTCTATAGTAGCTACCCAGTAGCTAGTTAAATTCAATGAGCACTTCTGCTCCATAAATCCACAAATCCAGATAATAACTACTAAATCCACATCATGTATGTGACAACCTATCTCGTAGTTTCTTAACTGCCGTAAGCATAAGATACGCTTCATTCAACTATATTGGAACCACTTCGATCCCTAAAATGATGCATTTGCATACAACATCCTTTTATCCACCCCGGAAGGATTAACTAATACTCGTGTAAAAGTTAACCGCCGTCTAGGTCTTGTAACTGGTTTCACCAGCTTCCGACTAAATGATTTCCATCATCACTTTTGTCAAACAAGTCTGTGGTATAGTAATGCCAAACATTCTATCCACATCTGCAGCAATAACTAAATCATACAAGGCAAACCACCATCTACGGTGGTCGAGTGTGCAACTCCAACTACCACAATCAACAGTGGCCACGTTACGCAACTCCAACAACCACAAACTGATCCAATCGTGTCCAGGATACATGATTCTCAAATCCAGTGGCGACTAAATCGTTAATTAGTCTAACAACTTAATCAAAACTCATACAATCCATACCAAGTATGAAATTGTCGCCTCTACACACCTGCATTCCCTTTACTCTAAGTTGATGATATATATTAATCATCACAACGACAATGATAATTGTATGATGCCATGTCACTACAATATCAACACTCCAGTCGTAAATCAACCCTAGAGTATACACAGGTGTCCTTTACTGAGCTAAACATATCATCTATCCACAACGAAGGATATTTACTTTCAATAATTATCTCATTCCATCATCGATAATCGATGTATAATCTCAAAGGTCCATCTCTCTTTTTAACAAGGAGTTCTGGATCCTCTCTAGAAGAAATACTGGAACAGATAAATATCTCATCCAGCATCTCATATAATCGCCACTCTCGTTCTTCTAATTTCTATAGTGTTTAGCAACACTGATACCAACAAAACTATCACCCGGTATGTGATATTCGATACCAGAACTATTTTCTGCAATCATTTCGATCGCCTACTCCACTTGCCTATGCAACGATAAGCCTTGAAGTTCATCCGAAACTACATCCAAATACTCTCAGATTATACGTACATCCGAGAGATATATCGTACAATAATCTCAACAATTTGACCATCCGTAAGGATATGTTTACAGTAAAGATATGTATGACATCCCTTAACTTCTTAATTGTTGATCCCCATCTCACCTGACGGTAGAGATACCACCGACCCACCAGTCGATGTAATCCATCTAATTCGAACTAATAATGTTATAGACACAGATACCTGTAACTACAAGCATCTCTCAATATATTAACCTTGAGGGTAAACTAAAGTAATACCCTGAACAATCAATTATCTGTCGATCCGATCCAAAGGCTCCTTGCAAATCTCGGTCTTTCTCCGAAGAGAAGAAGATCAGATCCAACAGTCCGCGATAAAGCGGTCACATTTCTACGACGAATGATCCAAGGATTTTTTTTCCCGGACCATCTGATCCCATCCTTAATATCGAGGTGGTAGAATCTAGAATAGATATGACCATCTGGTATACTCTCTCCTTTACAAAGTCATACATCTAACGTTGTTATACGCATGAGTCTTCTAAGATGTCTTCTCGACATCGCTTGATCTCTGCTGAAGCGAAGTATAAAGGAACTCCAACCACACCTGAGGTAGTAGGTCGCTGTTGATGAGAAAACCTAATCTTCTGTGCTGATCCCTGCTGTCGAGACAGTGCATCATCCTCCTGGAACACCATCGATAGTCTTCAACTGAGTCTTCAAAGTATAGCTCCTCAAATGTATTGGTTGCTTACAATAGCAACAAACGAACTGATCCAATAGATAATCTGACTTCGTGTGTCTTCATGATCCGCACTGCACGAACATAATCCCTTCGGAATCTTTGTTCTGATTTTGCTGATGTGCACGAGAACATCCTGATGATCTGCGGTTGGTCTTCTATACTCAGAAAGTAGCTCAAGGCCTATGACTCCGATCTTGCTCCTTTTTTTCAACAGTCAGAGACTTCTGACTCTAATAAGGTGACTTGCAATAATTGCTTATCGGTCTCCAACTCTTAAACACTTGTACGGAGTCATTTCTAAACTTCTGACTCAATCCAATATCTTCCGACAGGATCTAATAGAAAGTCCCTTCATCTTAATCCAATGGTAAGCCAACAATCGTGAGTGGCTTAAAACATTCATTCATCTTCTTGAGCTATTAGGTGAGCATAAACTCTGCAAGTCTAACGATTTTGCATGGTATTCCCATTACTGACGATCACCCTACTTGAAGCTCAAGAATTCCTTACAATGTGTCACCGAAAGTGACACGGAGAAATACTCTCTTTAAACATCACTAAACCATAATCAAATGATATATTATTCCCCGAAGATTATTTCCTGCATTTTCTGTCAAATACCAGCTTGATCCCGATAATGGTATGCAACCAACTCTACTTTCTCTGTATAACATGAGTTAAGTACTCAAAAGTACCTTCAAAGTTATACAACTCAGTACGAATAACTCAGGGATAAAAATCCCTATGAAACACCGTAAACTAGCCTTCCGCTACCTGCATCAACAATAGCCTACTTATCTTGTCCATTACCCAACAGGTAATGATCTGACTAGCATAATTAGTGAAAATCTCTAAGACTATAGTCTTTGATTTCCACAAGAAATGTGAACCCCAGTTTTTCGACTCGGTATCAGTCATTTCTCAAAGGTAAATCACCTTTTCGACACAGGTTCAAGACTCACAGACTCAACATGTCGTTCCCGTGGTCAACTCATACTACAGTTACGAATAATAACCAACACACTACAGGTTATTTCCTATTTAAACATTAAATACATAACCAACAAAACCGAGAGTATAAACCCTAACGGCAACTCTGGTTGGTCACCTCGATGGACGACCCCTACTACAAGTCTGCACAGGTGTCACAAATCTAACTGTATACACCTGTTGAGCAAATTTAGATAAATATCTACCAACTACAAGTTATCAAGAATTCTTACCTCGTGCTGCTTGGAGCTCAGGCCGCTATCCATCTCATCTTAGAAAACCAAAACCGAATAAATCAACTCCCAAGAATCCAAGACTCGACACAAAAACAATATTGTATGACATCGTAGAACCTAGGACTCTGATACCACTAAAGTTGTCATGCCCTGAGAGTATGCCGTGTCGAAAAGCAAACAGACGACATCTCCCCTATACGTGGCAACATTTCGGGTTAATACATATGACTAACCACAACGGAAACTAACCACAACAACATAACAACTAAACTATAACAAATACTCACAATGCATACTGGTATGACTAACCACATCACACATAACAGAACACCAACAAAAGCCCAAATCCACGTGTGTACATCACATGACAAGTTCACATCACCTTACACCACGAAAAACTTCAAATACATAACACCACAATACGGAAAACCCAAAATAATCAGTCTCAGATGAGATGTTACCGGTGGTGCTCCAAAATGATTTTTCATTACAGCATAAGAAAAACCCAGTCTGTGGTGGTGAGTATAACTCGAGGTAATACATGTATATATCAAATATCACATGTAATTCACAGATAACCTAAAGGTACCACATATAACAACCAGATATATAAATACACATATATCATCTAATCAAATAAACAACGATACGCAGACACGAAAAGATACTCGATCTAACGAGCATATATCCAACATATATAAGAAGAGTAATACTAACTCATATGTACTCATGATACGTCAAGGTATCTAATGGTATCGATAAATATACAAGTATTCTATATAGCAGATGCAAGAAGCATGCATGAATATGATGTATACAAAGTGGATAGTACAATCAAATGCAACATCACAATAAGAATATATATATATATATATATATATATATATATATATATATATATATATATATATATATTCACAACCATCCATATATATATATACATGCATATATGTATATATATATGGTAATATGCAAACGCCGATACGATGCAAAGATGCATACCTACACACCCACTTGCTACCACGACTAGTGTGGCCTACGCGATGACAAATGTCCCCAACTTAACACCAACCGCTCTAGAGTGGTAGTGGGCGTATGATCAAGTAGCATATGAGCGTAAAGAGCTCGCTTACACGGGGTCCCTGGCCGCTCATGACACTGAATGAGTGGTCGAGTGCCACGCACCAGACAAGCGCCGCGCAACTCAATTACCGCTATAGTGGTAGAGTGCGGCACATAATGCCCTCACACCGCTTACTCCTCGGAGAGTAACACAGGAGGCGAGATGATCGACCCTCTCGAGGAGACTATGTCATGAGAATGCATCAAATGACATGAATGTCTTTATCTGCGTCATCTACCATAAACTCTCTGTTCAACAAAGAGTTATACCCATCTGATCAATACACTCTCTATCTTGTAGAGAGTCGTACTCAACTGATCGACGGACTCTCTATCCTGTAGAGAGTCATACTCAACTGATCATAACTCTCTATCTAATAGAGAGTCGTGCTCAACTGATCGACGCACTCTCTATCCTGTAGAGAGTCGTACTCAACTAATCATATCAAGTTGGGACCACCGGTCTGTAGCGACACACTAATCAACCTTCACTTAACCATTACACAACACATGATTGGTAATAAGTATACAACATACGAATATTGGAATAAATCCTATATTTAGAGCATTACCTACCCACGGATGACCTTTTTGCCAATTTACAAATTGGGTCATCACCCATACTCTAACATCTACACCCTACTAAACATTTAGACCTATTTACATTACATCTGTATCTCCTAAATCATGATAAAGGAAAATGTGATATCAATAATTGAGCATATATATAGCCAACGATAAGTATCAAGCATACGGATAATAAGAGCAGGGTCAAGATAATATGAACACCTAACATGCTCATATCTATGACTAAATCTGAATGCAATTACATCTACTTGACCAGGGTAGGAAATTACCCACCTTCTTTAAATGCTCATAGTACTAGAGTCCTCACGTCCACGGACCGGTCTCGTATCCACGTCCTGCAAATATCATCAATTATAATTTAGTGCAAGCATACAACAAAATATGAATTAACTACTACGTATTTCCCCATATCCATATTCCTTATTGAATACGTGTTATAATTTCCATTTGTAGCCGAGATCAGAGCATCACCTAGCTCGATCGACAACCAACATTTCACATTAGTTTCAGGACCTGACTTACCTCAACCAAGCCCTCATTACTCGCCTTGAAAGGGTGCATCACCACCCATAATCACGCCAAATCAGAGATCTAACCACTCTAATTGACACACTCTGTTCCAACCGACTCTTTTCCACTTAGCCCCAACCGAGCTAATCCCAATACCAACCATTTAAAGTCATTGTAGCCCCTTAGCGACCAAGTGCAGCCTTGTTCACAAAGCACCGTCGCAATTCTTGCCCACCCTAACTCTACTCACAACCTTTCAAATAAAAAATTACCGACCTCACAACCGGTTAAATTCACTGACACAATCTGTGAACAACTAACACAGCCCACCGGAACAACCCAATGAGCCTTCTCTTTTCACTCACAGCCACTCTAACACATGATTCCCGTTCAACACTTCACAACCTAACCCATACATTACCACACTTACCAAATATCCACCGATATACAACCGAAGGACAATCAACAACAATCCACAAAAGGAACTTCACTAAGCTCTCAACTCACTGTCCATCCAACGAATCCAAAATTGAATTCACAGCATAAAAGAGAGAACTGACCTTGCTTACCAACACTTGAAGCTTCACCGACAGTTAATCCTCACCGGCAGCAACTCCACAGAACCGACATCCCCCTTTTTTCCCAAATTCCACTGTCTGTAGGTAACCTACCACTGTCCAAAATAGATCAAGCTCAACGATAAGAAGACTATAGCTCATCTAAGGTAAGACGAAAATCAACCCCTTAACTATTTTCTAGCGGCGATCCCCTATTCACCGGCGAACTCAACGCCCCCAGGCACTGCCCTAGCTCTCGCTGAAACTCTCGGCTCTGGCAGCAAGTCATCGATTTTCCCTATCCGAGCACAGTGCCTTCGCTGTCGACCCAAGCCCCCCAAATTGCGAGCCTCCTTCGTTGCTCTAGTCTGTCTGCGAGCACCGTCGAGGGGACATCGCTTGCTGCCCTCCACTCGTGTAGAGAAGCTGACGAAGTTCCGGCGGTAGGAGTCGGAGAGGTTGCGCGGAGGAGAAGGAGAGAAAGCAAGAGAGATGGGTTCACGAGAATGGGAGACGTCGATCGACGCTGTGGTCGCGGAGAAGATAAAGGAGTAAGGTCGCGATCGGGAAATGCTCGGTGAGAAATTAAAGTTAGCGGCATGGAAACAGCTTCGTTAATGAAACAGGTCAGGTTGACAGATAAATGGGTCGAATTTCAGACCTGTTAAGCCCTTTAACCCCTTCTAAGCAAAGAGGGTCTTAGAAATCTCCATTCGAGTCCAGAAAAATTTCTAAAAAAATTCTTAGGGTATTCTCCTAATTACCCAATATTTATTTATTTATTTATTTTCTGTGGTATTTTACAACCAAACTTTGGTAGGCTTATTAAATTGACTTAATTTAAGATAAGGTTATTATTTAGCATGCATCACACACACACATAGCATACACATGTATCATATACACACATAGCGAATAATCTTAACCGTAACATGGTTATGGCCCAAATCTATGATCTTCTCAAGCCAATGAGAAGAGCGAATGGTTAACCTAGGGATGACATCTTCTCCAAGTGCTTCCTTCGGTCATCCTGTGTTGTCGGCATCCTCTTTGTAACTTCAACCTTCAATGGACTTTTCATTTCTTTATTTTATACATTACAAAATAAGAACACTTGAGTTACATTTGAGTATAAGTCTATTTTAGAACCAAAAAAATAGAGATGAAGGCACGACACACAGGTCGTATTATGAATTACAATGCATAAACAATACACAACCACAATCACATTGGGTCTTAGGCCATAACCATGCACCATATCATTCATAATGATGTGATTTTATAAAATTTATTATGAATACATACACAAATTTTAAGTCGCTTCGCCAATAAGGTGCAACGCCATGGCGGTCCCGCTAGCCAGTTAGCTGGCGGGGTTCAAGGGGGTAGCGCCCCTGGAGAAAAAATTTATTTTCAACTCCTTGAATGAGTTGCTGCCCTTGTTCTCAAACACGGTCATGGTTGGTTCTATTTGCCAAGCCGTGTTCCCCTTTGTTTTGCCCCTTTGTGACAATTTCAAGCCAAAAATTCATGTACTCATAATACACATGTTTTATATCACATATAAAACATGAAAATATAAATTTATATCACATATAAATCATCATAATGAAATATACGTATTGAAAGTGGCTCTGATGTTGGACTTTTTGAGCCGCAAAAACCGCTTTTTGCGTTGCAGAAACCCCAGAAGTCCGGCCACGGATCCGTGCGAAGATGTATTAAAACTAAAACATGTATGTGTTTACTAAAAACCCTAGATCTACCTTAGATCTAGAAGGTGAGATCATTACCCTCGATGCGACACCCTTCGCAAATTTCGCTCGTCCAAAAGCTTCGCCGGAACTCAAGAGCGTCAAGTGCACACTCCTCTATTGGTATCCACACAAGCAATAGGTGGAGAAAAGCAATCTTGAGTGTGCTAGCACTCCTTAGATGCTCACGACAAGATGAGGAAGAAGAGGGAGAGAGCTTGAGAGGATGATCCAAGGAAGAAGATGAAGTTGTAGTAACTCACCAAAATGAATTTCACTATCAAATGGAGTAAAGTGGTCAACCACAATAAGGCTTGGGAGGTTACATGCATGCATGTAACTCCAATGGCTCTTGGTCTCCCTCATGAGGTGACACCACATGATAAGTCAATGATGATGTGGAACATCATCATTGGCCGGCCATGCCAAGTCATCATCATGACATGACATTTGGTCAAGTCAAACTTGACCTTTCATCTTCCCTCTCAAGTCAAGTTAAACTTGACCTCTTATCTCCCATGGTTGATCAAATCTAACCACTTGACTCAAGTCAATTTAATTTAATGAATCTCTATTCATTAATTTAAATTGATTTGATGAATCAAATATAAATTAGACTCATTCAACACTTGAATCAAATTGAGTCCAACTCAATTAGTCTAATTAGGATTACTCTTAATCCAATTTGGTTCATCCCATGAACATAATCCTCATGGTTCATCATATGAACCTAATCTCCATCTAATTGCCCTTTGTGTGTGACCCTATAGGTTCTTGTAACGTTGGCAATGCTCCTAAACCGATTTAGGAACATAAGCAATGAACGGTATCTAGCAACACATCATTGCTACCCAAGTTACAAGAATGTTGAGCTCCAACATCACCTTTGTGACTACTAATTGTGACTCTCACAATATGTGACAATGTCCCTCTATCCTTGACATCTAGATTGACCAATCGAGGCATATACCGTGTCATCCTCGGTACAATCTATATCTTGAACTCCAAGTAGACTCACTCTAATCAAATGAGCTCAATATCTCATATTGACTCATTTGGGCATGACCATGCATTTCGTGGTCTCACTTTATCAAGAATATCGATGTCACTCCCGTCATATAGGAGGGATAGATCCCATCTACATCACTCACATCCCTCCGCATAATTTGTTACATACCCAGTAATCGCCTTTATAGTCCACCCATTTACGGGTGACGTTTGACGAAGCCAAAGTATGCAACTCCTTATGTAGGGAACCATGGTGACTTCAAGTCTAAGGACTAATAGTCATACTAATAGCCACATGAGAAACTATATGACACTCATATAACGATCTATGATACTTTCTCATGGCGGGTCATTCAGTATACATTCTCCAATGCATACCCATGTGTCAACTTGATATCTCATATCCATGACTTGTGAGATCAAGTCATCGTGTTGACCTACATGCTAGTCTCTACGCATTAACATTGTCCCTGAATGTTAATACTTGATTAGGAATGATTAAGAGTAGTGTTCTCTATATCATCTCATTATCGATTCAACCAATCGATTGATATAGATAAGAACCTATTACTCAAGGACATTATTATATTTAGTTATTTGACACCAATACAAGTAAATATAATAACCATGCCTTTATAAATAGGAATATGATATAATAAAGTCCATACAACAATCATCACATGATTGACTCTAGGGCTTTCACTAACAATCTCCCACTAGCACTAGTGCCAATCACCGTAGTATCTAATACCCAATGACCTAGTGTGACCATCATGCTTTTTCTGTGCCAAAGCCTTGGTCAAGGGATCTGTGATGTTAGCCTCTATGGGTACTCTGCAAATCTTCACATCTCCTCTATCGATAATCTCTCGAATGAGATGGAAGCGCCTTAGTATGTGTTTGGTCCGCTGGTGTGAGCGAGGTTCCTTAGCCTGTGCAATCACTCCATTGTTGTCACAATAGAGCTCTATGGGATCTGCTATGCTAGGAACCACCCCAAGCTCATTAATGAACTTGCGGATCCAAACTGCCTCCTTTGCTGCCTCAGATGCAGCAACATACTCGGCTTCTGTTGTAGAATCAGCAACTGTGTCCTACTTCGAACTCTTCCAACTCACAACACCACCATTCAAGCAAAACACGAACCCTGACTACGATCTATAATCATCCTGGTCAGTTTGGAAGCTGACATCGCTGTAACCCTTTACAACTAGCTCCTCATCGCCTCCAAATATCAAGAAATATTCTTTAGTCCTTCTCAAGTACTTAAGAATATTCTTGACTGCTATCCAGTGATGCTCACCTGGATCTGACTGGTATCTACTCGTCATGCTCAAAGCATATGAGACATCAGGACGAGTACACAGCATGGCGTACATGATAGATCCTATAGAAGATGCGTAAGGGATCTTATCCATGCGGTCTCTCTCCTCTCTAGAAAAGGAACTTTGAGTCTTCGAAAGATTCACACCATGTGACATTGGCAGAAGTCTCTTCTTGGAATTTTGCATGGCAAACCGTAGTAATACCGTGTCAATGTATGTACTCTGACTTAGGCCAAGCAATCTCTTAGATCTATCTCTATAGATCTTAATGCCTAGAATACAGGCTGCTTCACCTAAGTCATTCATTGAGAAGCACGTCCCCAGCCAAGTCTTCACAGACTGTAGCGAAGGGATGTCATTTCCAATGAGCAATATGTCATCCACATACAATACAAGGAAGACAACTGTATTCCCATTAATTCTCTTGTAGACACAGGGTTCATCTTCATTCTTGATGAAATCAAACTGTTTGATCGCATCATCAAATCGAAGATTCCAGTTTCGAGAAGCTTGCTTTAGCCCATAAATGGACCTTTGCAGCTTGCATACTTTCCCAGTATACTGTGGATCTTCAAAACCCTCAGGTTGTGTCATGTACACATCCTCGAGTAAGTTTCCATTCAGAAATGCGGTTTTGACATCCATATGCCAGATTCATAATCATTGTATGCTGCAATAGCAAGCAAGATCCGAATGGACTTAAACATCGCCACTGGAGAAAATGTTTCATCATAGTCAATACCATGAATTTGCTTGAAACCTTTAGCCACCAATCGACCCTTATAGGTATGCGTAAGTCCATCCATGTCAGTCTTTCTCCTAAAGACCCACTTACATCCAATGGGTTTGACCCCTTCAGGTAGATCAACCAAAGTTCATACTTGGTTGGTGTACATGGATTCCATCTCGGATCTCATGGCCTCTAGCCATTTCTCAGAATCTGGGCTCATCACAGCTTCCTGATAGGAGGTAGGCTCATTCTCAATGAGCATAACGTCATCATGGTCAGACAAGAGAAATGAGTATCTCTCAGGCTGACGATGTACCCTATCAGACCTGTGAAGAGGTAGGTCTACCTGAACAGGTGATTGTTCCACAACTCTTTGTGCAACAACCTCATCACCCACAACACTTTGTGGTTTCTGTTCAACTTCCATCAAGGCCTCAGTGCTATGGTCCTCATTTTGAATTTCTTCAAGATCAAACGTACTCCCACTAGTTTTTCTAGAAATAAAATCCCTTTCTAGAAAAACCCCAGTCTTTGCCACAAACACTTTGTGTTGACTGGGAATGTAGAAGTAATATCCCTTTGTGTCCTTGGGATATCCAACAAAATAGCGCCTATCGGATTTGGGTCCCAGTTTGTCTGAGACTTGACGTCGAACGTAAGCCTCACAACCCCAAATCCTCATGAAAGCCATCTTGGGATTTCTCCCTGTCCATATCGTATATGGTGTCTTTATTACAGCCTTAGATGGTACACGGTTAAGGGTAAAGGCTACTGTATCTAGAGCATATCCCCAAAAGGATATAGGAAGATTTGTGTGACTCATCATAGATCGTACCATATCTAATAGGGTACGATTCCTCCTTTCGGATACACCATTCCACTGTGGTGTTCTAGGAGGAGTGAGTTGGGATAGAATCTCACACTCAGCTAGATAGTCACGAAACTCATGGCTAAGGTATTCACCACCTCGATCTGATCAAAGTATCTTAATACTCTTGCCAAGCTGGTTTTGTACTTCATTCTTGAATTCTTTGAACTTTTCAAAGGATTCTGATTTATGTGTCATGAGATACACATAACCGTATCTACTGAAGTCATCAGTAAATGTAATGAAGTACCTGTAACCACCTCTAGCAGCAACATTGAAAGGGTCACATACATCACTATGTATAAGTTCTAACAAATCTGTTGCTCTTTCGCTGTGTCCACTAAAGGGAGTCTTGGTCATCTTGCCTAAAAGGCAAGACTCGCATGTCTCATATGATTCAAAATCAAATGAGTCTAGCAGCCCATCCTTATGGAGATGAGATAAGCGACTCTCATTTATGTGACCTAAGTGACAATGCCAGAGATAGGTTTGTTTCAACTCATTTGACTTGAACCTTTTGGTACTTATGTTATAGATAGGGCTTTCTAAGTCTAGAAAGTAGAGTCCGTTCATTAGAGGTGCACTACAATAGAACATATCATTTAAATAAACTGAACAATATTTATTCTTTATTATAAATGTAAATCCTTTCTTGTCCAAACAAGAAACCGAAATTATGTTCTTAGTTAAGGCAGGCACATAACAACATTCATCTAATTCTAGTACAAGCCCAGAGGGCAGAGATAGATCATAAGTTCCTACAGCAACAGCAGCAACCCTTGCTCCATTGCCTACTCGTAGGTCCACCTTGCCCTTTGTCAATGCCCTGCTATTTCTCAACGCCTGCACATTGGTACAAATGTGAGATGTACATCCGGTATCTAATACCCATGATGAAGAAATAGATAGATTGACTTCTATAACATTTAAACCTGAAGTAGAAGTCTCACTTCTCTTCTTCTTAAGATCTTCCAGGTATGCCTTGCAGTTACGCTTCCAGTGTCCAGCTTCCTTGCAGTGGAAGCAAGCCCCTTCCTTGGCCACCCCTCCTTTGGGTTTCAGTTCCTTGCCTTTGTCCTTGGCTTGGGACTTTCCCTTACCTTTAGGCTTGCCCTTGCCTTTCTTCTTTTGCACCATCAAAATGGTGTCAGATTTTCCCTTCTTAAGGTTAATCTCATCAGTTCTCAACATGCTGAGCATCTTAGGCAGTGGCTTATCAATTTTATTCATGTTATAATTCATGACAAATTGATTGTAGGCTTGTGGCAAAGATTGCAAGATTAGGTCAATGGCCAGCTCTTGGCCAAGTGGGAATCCCAGTCTTTGTAGGTTTTCTACGTACCCAATCATCTTGAGTACATATGGACCTACGGGAGTCCCATCTTGTATTTTGGACCCAAACAATGCCTTAGAGACTTCATATCTCTCGTGCCTTGCTTGTCTTTGATATAGTTGACGAAGATGTTCAACCATATCATAAGCATTCATGAACTCGTGTTGCTTTTGAAGCTCAGAGTTCATGGTCATGAGCATTAGGCATGACACATCTAATGCATCATCTTAATGCTTCTTGTAAGCATCTTTGTCAGCTCGCGAGGCAGTGGCAGGAGGTGCCTCCGGAATGGGCTGCTCCAGGACGTACAATTTCCTTTCTTGGGTGAGAATAATTCTCAGGTTTCTGTACCAGTCCAGGAAATTTGCTCCATTGAACTTGTCCTTCTCAAGGATAGAACGCAGAGAGAGAGAGTGTTCGTGTTTGTCGATATAGTAATTTACAACATACAATGCAGAGAATTAATATCATATTCCTTTTATTATTTAATTAGGCCTTTAATCAAATGATGCTCCCACTGGATTATAGGAATTTTATAGAATCGAGTTATGGATGTGGTCAAACCACATTACTAAATTCATACAAACTAGCTATAATTCTTGCGAGACAAGATCCACATCATACTAAGCCTTGAGTTAGCTTTGGCTAAATCGCCCAAGACTTAGTACGATCGGTGGGTAATACATTACCGATTACATCTCTATGCAACTCTTGTTTATAGGATCAAGACCCACATTTACAAAAGACCTTGAGTTAGTTTTGGCTAAATCGCCCAAGATTTAGTGTAAATGCGATCTTATCCTATCTTTCCAACGATTGGAATATGCCTATAGTTCTACTCGATCCAATTGAGTTAACTAGTTTTACTTAATCTAATTGAGCTTACTCTAACCCAAGCCGTGATAGGCGGGACCAAGATTGTCCCTCCGCACCCTACCAAGATAATATGCGTTGCTCTGCTTTGGCAGATTCAACAACTACAAATGATTGAGGTAGTGATGGGTATCAAGGACTTGGTAGGCATTTACGAGTTGATTCGATTAAGATCTAATCTAATCGTAATGTGTATCATATACGCATTAAGACTTTTATTATCCTATATTAGCATGCATCACATACATACAAGCATTATTCTAGCATGCATCATATACATACAAGAAAAATATCCTAGCATGCATCATATACATACAAGCATTATTCTACTAGTATACATCACATACATACAAGCAAAATCAAATAAATAAATAAATATATATCAACATATATATATATAATTAACTGTGATGTGGTCATGGCCCTATTACGATCTTCTCAAGCCAATGAGAAGATCGGACGGTCAACCTAAGGCTAGCGGCTTCTCCAAGCGCTTCCTTTGACCGCCATGTGTCGTCGGCACCCTTCTCGTAACTTCGTCTACAAGTGGACTTTCCACCGCTCCATTTTGTACATTACAAATATGAAACTCGAGTTACATTCGAGTTTAAAACTATTTACAACTAGAATTTTAAAAGAAGAGGTACGACGCGCAGGTCGCACACACTATACAACACACACAACCACAAAAATGGCACGCAGGCCGTATTATGAATTACAACACATCATAATCCAATCAAATTGGGGTCATTGGGCATGAAAATCACAGAATTATACATAATTCTAAATTATGTATTTTTACAGAAAATTTCTATAATTTTTCCTATTTTTTTTTTCAATTTTATGAGTCACCTCTCCGTAACGATCCCGCTAAGCGGTTTTCGGGCGCGATCGGGGGACAAGGCCCCTTTCGAGGATAGGGGCAGCGCCCCTACTCACAAAATAAACTTTGCGAGTGTCCCTACTATGATCTTACAGTGACTTAAGTCACTGTCCCAAAAACCTAAAGCGAGAACTCGCCGTTTCGGAGAGTTTTTCTCGGTGGTTGAAGCCGACAAGTGTCCCAACACTCGTTGCTTCGACACTTCAAGAAAAATACCCAAAAATTCTATAAAAATAGGAAATTTATAGAAACATAAAATTCTGTAATTTTTATATCTAATACAAAAATTACAAAAAACAAAACACATACATGCTTCGCACGTGGCTCTGATACCACTGTTGGACTTTCCGAGCCGCAAAAACCGCTTTTTATGTTGCAGAAACCCCGGAAGTTCAGCCACGGATCCGTGCGAAGATGTATTAAAACTAAAACATGTATGTGTTTACTAAAAACCCTAGATCTACCTTAGATCTAGAAGGTGAGATCATTACCCTCGATGCGACGCCCTTCGCAAATCCCCCTCGTCCAAAAGCTTCACCGGAACTCAAGAGCGTCAAGTGCACACTCCTCTATTGGTATCCACACAAGCAATAGGTGGAGAAAAGCAATCTTGAGTGTGCTAGCACTCCTTAGATGCTCAAGGCAAGATGAGGAAGAAGAGGGAGAGAGCTTGAGAGGATGATCCAAGGAAGAAGATGAAGTTGTAGTAACTCACCAAAATGAATTTCACCATCAAATGGAGTAAAGTGGTCGGACACAATAAGGCTTGGGAGGTTACATGCATGCATGTAACTCCACTGACTCTTGGTCTCCCTCATGAGGTGGCACCACATGATAAGTCAATGATGATGCATGCCAAGTCATCATCATGACATGACATTTGGTCAAGTCAAACTTGACCTTTCATCTTCCCTCTCAAGTCAAGTCAAACTTGACCTCTTATCTCCCATGGTTGATCAAATCTAACCACTTGACTCAAGTCAATTTAATTTAATGAATCTCTATTTATTAATTTAAATTAATTTGATGAATCAAATCTAAATTAGACTCATTCAACACTTGAATCAAATTGAGTCCAACTCAATTAGTCTAATTAGGATTACTCTTAATCAAATTTGGTTCATCCCATGAACCTAATCCTCATGGTTCATCATATGAACCTAATCTCCATCTAATTTCCCTTTGTGTGTGACCCTATAGGTTCTTGTAACGTTGGCAATGCTCCTAAACCGATTTAGAAACATAAGCAATGAGCGGTATCTAGCAACACATCATTGCTACCCAAGTTACAAGAATGTTGAGCTCCAACATCACCTTTGTGACTACTAATTGTGACTCTCACAATATGTGACAATGCCCCTCTATCCTTGACATCTAGATTGACCAATCGAGGCATAGACCATGTCATCCTTGGTACAATCTATATCTTGAACTCCAAGTAGACTCACTCTAATCAAATGAGCTCAATATCTCATATTGACTCATTTGGGCATGGCCATGCACTTCGTGGTCTCATTCTATCAAGAATATCGATGTCACTCCCGTCATATAGGAGGGATAGATCCCATCTACATCACTCACATCTCTCCGCATAATTTGTTATATACCCAGTAATCGCCTTTATAGTCCACCCATTTACGGGTGACGTTTGACGAAGCCAAAGTATGCAACTCCTTATGTAGGGAACCATGGTGACTTCGGGTCTAAGGACTAATAGTCATACTAATAGCCACATGAGAAACTATATGACACTCATATAACGATCCATGATACTTTCTCATGGCGGGTCATTCAGTATACATTCTCTAATGCATACCCATGTATCAACTTGATATCTCATATCCATGACTTGTGAGATAAAGTCATCGTGTTGACCTACATGCTAGTCTCTACGCATTAACATTGTCCCTGAATGTTAATACTTGATTAGGAATGATTAAGAGTAGTGTTCTCTATATCATCTCATTATCGATTCAACCAATCGATTGATATAGATAAGAACCTACTACTCAAGGACATTATTATATTTAGTTATTTGGCACCAATACAAGTAAATATAATAACCATGCCTTTATAAATAGGAATATGATACAATAAAGTCCATACAACAATCATCACATGATTGACTCTAGGGCTTTCACTAACATCTAATACCACTGCACGGATCCGTGTCATATCGCATGTGTTCGCACTTCGTACAACCACAGCGGAAACAAAATACATGTCGGATCCCTCCAGAGATCCATGCAATACATATAAATCAATTATCCTACTTTGTCTATATCTTATCTAGAAGAAGAAGTATACCTTTGCTGCGAAGTCCTTCGCAATCCCGCTAGTCAAACACAGTCGGATCTCAATACGGTAAGGACAACCGTATCTCCAAGATATCCACACGAACGCTATCTTGGAGAAGGAGATGAACCTTTGGTTGTGCTAGCAACCACACAAAGGCTCTCTATCAAAGACTATGGCTTGGCCAAAAGGAAGGGAAATGGAAAAATGGATGTCAATCATAAAATGGGATACCTCCAGAAAATGGGCTGCACGACCACACAAAACCAAGGAAAAATAAATAAATTGAAAATCCACTTCTTAATCCACACTTCACGTTGAGAAGAGAAGAGACTAAATCCCATTTCATTTTTCCATGCATTAAATCTCTCTTAATGCATTAATCTCCCATTTGCATGAAACCCCATTTGCATCCATTAAATCTCATTTGCATGCAATAAATCATATTTGCTTTGCTTTGCATGCATTAGCCTCCATTTGCATGTAATGTTGAGAGATTTTGAAATCCCATTTCATACAAGATTAATCATGCTAATCTCATTTTGCATTAAATCCTATTTCATGCAAAACTCCCATTTGCATGCATGCATGCAACGTTGAGGCATTATATCCTATTACATGCATTAATCTATTTGCATGCATGATTAATCATCATTAATTATTCTTATCTTCTTCAATTGGTTTCACTTGAGTCTAACTCAAAATAAACCAATTTGAGTCCAACTCAAATTTAGCCAAACAATGACTCTAACTCATTCTAGTCCATTCAATTAACTTATGATTCATTTAGTTAAACTAAAATGAACACTTCTCCAAAACATGTTCTTTGTGTGTGACCCTATAAGCTCTCATAATATTGACAATGTATCTAAAATCATTTTAGATACATAAGAAATGAGCGACATCTAGCAATACATCATTGCTACCCAAGCTACAAGAAAGTAGAGATCCGACAACCTTTCCGTGACTATTATCATGTATGACGGTGTCCTTCTATCCTTGATATCTTAGATCGATCAATGAGGTATAAACCATGTCATCCCCTTATCGATCTTTATATTTCTTGATCTCCAAGTAGACTCACTCAAACAAACGAGCTCAATATCTCATATTGACTCATTTGAGCATGCTCATGCATTTCGTGGTCATACTCTATCAAGAGAACAAAGATATCACTCTCGTCATATGTGAGAGATAGATTCCATCTACATCACTCATATCCCTCCGCATAATTCGTTACATACCCAGTGATCGTCATTATAGTCAACCCTGTTACGAGTGAAATTAGACGATACCAAAGTACATAACTTCTTATGTAGGTAACCGTTGTGACTTCAGGTCTAAGGACTATTCATACCAATAGTCGCATGAGAAAGTATATGACACTCATATAACGATCCATGACACTTTCTCATGGCGGATCAATTCCGTATATATATTCTCTAATATATATATCCATATGTCAATGTGATATCACATATTCATGACTTGTGAGATCAAGTCATCCATTGACCTACAGGCTAGTCTCAAAGTATCAATATAGCCCTTTTCTATTAATACAACACTTGACTAGGAATATTTAAGAATAGTGTTCTCTAAAACTTCTCATAATCAATTCTACCAATTGATATACTGTAGATAAGAACCTACTATTCAAGGGCATTATTATATTTATTTGGCTAACACACGCAAAAAGTAAATATAATAATCAATCTTTGCCTTTATTAATATAAGATATGACACAAAAGTTTCCCTCATCAATCTTCTCATAATTGGAACTAAGGGCTCATACTAACACTAGACACACATCATGGTTAACTCTAGGGATGACCTCCCTTGTGACCTTGACTTTCCTAGACCTATGGATGGTTCTATAATCGAATGGAACGCTATGGTAGGTCTCCTTGGGCTTAGGTTTGTGACCCAAATCTTTATTGGTCCTAGATGGTTCTGGCCTCGTAGACCCTAATTTATGATCATTAGACCCTATAATCATCTTCTCCATTTTCCTAAGGGTCTTCTCCATTTTCGCAAGTTTTGACTTCAAAATTTGATTTTCTAACTCGAATTCTCCAATTTTTTAATTTTCATTCATTCTTTGGGCATTGTTCTTCCTATCAGGCATATGCCTACCCTTCTTAGGGTTAATGCCTAAATGGTTATCTACCTTTCTGATAGCTTTATTTTAGGGTTAATTTTTCTAGACTTGTCCTTAACCTTAATAGTGCAAGATTTAGCACCAAAGCAATAAGATATATTTCTAGCATACTTTTCATGATTATGAACAATAACAAGAGTATTAAAATTACTCCTAGCATGTTTTTGACTATTAATTGAGGAAGGAGCATACTTAAAAGTTACCTTAGGGTTTGCTTTAGAAGCTCCCCCTACATGTGATGCTTTTCCTTTGCCCTTGCTAGGTTATCTTCCCTTAGGACATTGGCTTCTATAGTGTCCATTTTGATGGCATTTGAAGTAAATGATATGTTCCTTGCTCATTTGACTTTGGGCACTGACTTCCTTGACCTTTGGCGTCGGTTGAGATTTCTTGACTCTTTTTGGACACTTATTCTTGTAATACCCGACTTCCCTACACTCAAAGCATACAATATAATTTTTATTCTTAATTAAAATGCTTGAGTTACCTAGGCCAGAAATGAAATTTTGAGCTTGCTCTTCCTCTCTCCCGGAGGTGGATAGCTCATCTTCTTGCTTTGGCATTAAGGAAGTTCTCTCCTCCCCCTCAATTCTAGAAGTGGAGGCTTCCTCCAATTCGTCCACCTCTTCCTTCGACGTTGATGACCTTTCAACCTTCGATTCCTCAAGCTCTTGAGATGATGATGATGTCCTTTCTTCTTGAGCTTGAGAGGACGAGCACTCCTTTACTTCTTTAGTGGATGAAGGATGTTCATGGAGCTAAATCAATTTGCTCCATATTTCTTTGGCATCCACAACTTCTCCTAATTTTGACATAATATCATCGGGAATTAAATTAGTTAGAAGTTTTGTTACCTTAAAATCGGTCTTAAGTTTTTGTCGTTACTCCTTGGTCCATTTCTTGAATTTAAGGGGTTCTCCCTTGTTGTCCATGGGAGGTTCAAATCCTTCCATGATGATGAACAAATTCTCTATGTCCATCATCAAGAATGTCTCCATTCTCATCCTCCATGTCGGAAAGTTTTCTCAGTCGTATGGCGGAGGAATGTCGATGGTGTACCTCGATCCATCCTTAGGTAGCTCCATCTCCTCTAGCATGTTTGCTCCTTTGGCGGTTAGTCCGTAGAAGAGATCCTTGCTCTGATACCAATTGTAGGATATCAGAGTGACTTGTTCTTCTGAGAGCCTCCGACTATGATACCGATTGTAGGAACATTGATGACGCGCTAGAGGGGGGTGAATAGCGATTTTGCATCATCGCTTGGAATTCGATCATGTTCATTGTGTTGCTTGTCTACAATTGTCATTAACACAGCAGAATACAAATACAAATAAAGATGATAATTGTAGGATCGAAAAGCGCTAGAGGGGGAGTGAATAGTGCTCGACAAATTCTTTCTTTTCGTTCGTTCGATTAAAACAAAAGTAAAGTATTGCAACGGAAAAGTAAATGAGACAAAGATGTTTTACTTGGTTCACAACCTAACAGTTGCTAATCCAAGGCCCTTGTGATCCTAGACCACGTACGGAGGGCAAAACACTAAAAAATCTCCTCCTCGTTGGAGGTAGGAGACGACGATGACAAAAACAAAGAAGATCGAGATAGAGGGACAATCCCACCTCTCCTCATTATGATCAAAAGCTTGATTAAAAACACTTGAATACACTGATTGAAATGACAACAACTAAAAGTTATATCGATGACTATTGAAGCTTTAAAGTAGAGGGCATGTCATTGGCATTGCGGCAGCATTTCATCGTCATAGAGTTGTCGTAGAGATGCAGCATTGCGGGAGCATTCCAAGAGCTTGAATTGATATCAAATGGTGTGAATCCCTTCTCTTTTTATAGCCCTTTATCCCTATGATCGATGAGATTAAGATCCACCAACAAAGGCCACCTCAACCCAAGAGAAGGGGATGAGGTTTGACCTTCATCGAAGATGGAAATTTGAATAGCAATCGACTGATGACCTTCATTAGTCGACTGATGCCAGTAGCAGTCGACTACTAACAACTAGTAGTCGACTGATGTCTAGGTTATTCGATTACAATAACGAGTTAGTCCGAAACATACAAGTAGAGGTAAATTCGATGACCACTTACTGTCCGATCTCGACCTAGACCTTCCATTGGAAGTCTTAGTCGGGTTGCCGTCTAAAAATATCCTCATATGGAGGACTCGACCTCACCTTCACTCACACTTGAGCTTACCTTTGGTCCTTTGTGACTTGTAGCTTAGCTTCTGGTATTCACCTGAGTTCTTCGACTCCATCCGAAGTTCTCCTAGTGTCACCCGACCACCACGGTTTCTCGACTTGAGATTCGCCAGGTGTCGCCTACCTTCAGCTCAGCTTAATCATTTCTACACACTAGGTTCAACTCATGAGATAATGATATGACCTTAACTTTGGGCCTTTGTCATAATCAAAACCTAGGTTTGATTATCTGGTGCCATTGCACTAATAATCTTTCCCTTTTTGATCTATGGCAAACCGACACAAAGTTAAGGGAAAATTAAAGCATAAAGTACATTAAGTAAATGAAATGATTAGATCCAATTAGCATGAACATGAAAGAAGTATGAATTCATAACTTAGTAAGTTAGTATGAATAACTTAGTAAGTTTAGCATGAGTAAGAGTATACATAAAACTCTTTTTCAAGTCTTCCCCTTTGAGGTAACCTTCCCCCTTGACCTTAGGTGAGTACTTGAAAAAGGATCTTAGTGTTGGTGTAGTAGCCATCAGATAATCGAACCTAGATTTTGATTATGACAAAGGCCCAAAGTTAAGGTCATATTGTTATCTAATGAGCTGAACTAAGTGTGCAAAAATGATTAAGCTAAGCTGAAGGTCAGCGACACCTAGAAAATCTCGAGTCGAGAAACCATGGTGGTCGGACGACACCAGGAGAACTTCGGATGGAATCGAAGAACCCGAGTGGAAGACCGAAAGCTAAGCAACAAGTCACAAAGGACTAGAGGTAAGCTTGAGTGTGAGTAAAGGTGAGGTCGAGTCCTTCGTACGGGGACATCTTTAGGCAACAATTCGACTAAGACTTCTAGTGGAAGGTCTAGGTCAAGATCGGACGGTAAGTGACTGTCGATTTTACCTTTACTTGTATGTTTCAGACTAACTCTTTGTTGCAGTTGAGTAAACAAGTTGACAGTCGACTCTTGGTGACATTAGTCGACTGATAAGGGCTATCTGTCGACTGTATTCAAACTGTCATCTTTGATGAAGGTCAAACTTCATCCCCTTATCTTGGGGTGATGTGGTCTTCTTTGTAGGATCTTGATCTCAATGACTAGGGGTCTTGGAGGGATATAAAAGAAGGGGGGTTTCACCCCTTTAGGTCATCTTAAGTGCTTACAAAGTGATCCCACAATGCCACATCTCTACGACAACACTATGACGTCAAAACGTTGCCGCAACGTCGATGACATGCACTCAATCTCAAGTTCTATTTGTCGTCGGTATTGTTTTTTGTTGTCATTTCAAGTACTTGTATTCGATCTTGATTTCTGATCTTTTAATCGTAATGAGGAGAGGTGGGTTTGTCCCTCTACCTCGAGTTTTCATCCTTTTGAAATTGTCATCTCCTACCTCCAACGAGAATAAGACTTAGTTAGTGCCTTGCCCTCCGTATGCGATCTAGGATCGCAAGGGCCTTGGATTAGCAACCGTTAGGTTGTGAACCAAGTAAAACATCTTTGTCTCATTTACTTTTCCATTACAATACTTTACTTTTGTCTTAATCGAATCGTATGAAAAGATTTTATGCTTGTTATTCACACCCTCTCTAGTGCGCTTTTCAATCTTACAATTGGTATTAGAGCAGGGGCACTACGATTTGGTGCAACCACCAATCTAGCATCATTTTTAATTTTCTTTTCGTATTTTAATTCTTTTTCCATATTGTTTTTCGATTCACAAATTTTAAGCTCTTCTTTACAATTTCTTCTGCACTGCTAATCCAAGACCAAAAGTCTTCGCAACTTTCATGTCTCGTTGTTTTTGTGTGCAAGGTCCTTTTTCTTAATGGCCTACATTGAGGGGTACAACACCACCCGACCTCCATTCTTTAACGAAGATGATTTCCGTTATTGAAAAGGTCGGATGGAGTGCTTTCTAAAAACACAAGTCGAAACTTGGATAATTATCCAAACCGGCTTTGCTCTACCCACTAATGATCAAGGTGAGCCCCTGGACTTCGACAAATGGACCAATGCAACCAAAAGACAAATAGAAGCCTATGCAAAAGTGACTCAAATGTTGCAGTGTGGCTTGTCCAAGGAAGAGCTCAACCGAATCGGACCCTTCATCAACGCAAAGGACCTCTGGAACAAATTAATTGAGCTACACGAAGGGACGCCCGATGCTAAGGTATGTAAAAGAGACTTATTTTTAAATAAATTTTATAATCTAAAGATGCAGGATCATGAGACCACCACCCAACTACATGCACGGATTCAAGACATCGTCAACGGTCTCCACTCGATCAGGCAAGCCGTCGACAATCGGGACTTAATAAGGTACGCACTCAATGCCTTTCCAAGGACCACCTTTGGTCATCCATGGTTGATGCCTACAAGGTTTCTAGAGATCTATCAAAGTTTAGGTTAGATGAGCTCTTTTTGGAATTTGAACTACACGAACAAACTAACGCGGTCTAGGCCAAGAGAGATGTTGCTTTGCTTGCAGGTCAGAAAAGAAAAGAGAAAAGCAAACCACCTCCAGAGCAAGAAGAAGGATCCGAACCCAAGGGCGAACCCGAGTCCGAATCGGAAGAAGAGGCCAAAATAGTCAATATGGTTTGGAGGATAATCTGAAAAGAAAGGGAGCAACCGAAGAACAAGAAGAAGGGACACTTTAAATCAGATGCCCAAAAATGAAGACAAAATGAAAGGGATCAAAGAAGATGTTGGTGTAATTGACCCAGGTCACGATTGACGGGACTCGAGTTTGACTCGAGCAATATTTTGATGTTCAACAAAAATATATGACAATATGAGTGTCATGATAAAGTCCAAGCCATGGGTACTTGGCATGGAAAGTCCAAGTGGGACACTTGACATTGGGAAAGTCCAAGTCTTGAGTACTTGGCATGTAAACTCCAAGCATGGGTCTTGGAAAGGAAAAGTCCAACATGGGTTGGCAAGGAAAGTCCAAGCATGGTCTTGGCAAGGGAAAAGTCCAAGCTTGGGTCTTGGCATGGAAAGTCCAACATGGGTTGACAAAGGAAAGCTCAAGCTTGAGTCTTGGCATTTGAAAAGTCCAAGGGGAATATTGGCGGTGTAAAGTCCAAGGGTGAAGTCTTGGCAGCATAAGTCTAATGGTTGGCGGCATAAAGTCCAAGCGGGAGTTTTGGCAGTGTAAGTCCAATGTGCCTTGGCAGTGTAGACACCGTTAGCATAACAATAGCTGATGGAAGCACCTGAAAGCTAGCGTATGGATGAACAAGTCATGGATGACTTGAAGGGATCCAATAGGCGCAAGGCTGACGGAGGTGGCTAGAAGGCTTAGGTCTAGGCTACGGGTGGCTAGCAAGTATGGGGGCACCATACTTGGGTTAAAACCTCATGTTTGAGGTGTATCAGTCGACTGGGACCATGGGTCAGTCGACTGATGGGAGTCAACTAGGGTTTGACTGTGGGAAGTGGCATGGCAGTCGACTGCCAAAGGTGGGTAGTCGACTGCTAGCCTAATCAGTCGACTGATCTAGTGATCAGTGGACTGATGCTCGGGATCTCGGGCACAGAAGGTTCTCTAGTCAAGTGATCGGCCAGAACACTCGACTGATTGAACCATCAGTCGACTGATGGTGTATCCGTTGGACTTATCTGACGTGTTTCATACCGTTGTGAGACAACGGCTATAGGAGCAGTCGACTGATGGTCCTGATCAGTCGACTGCTAGGCGAAATCCAGCCCAAGGAGCAGCTTTAAAGGTAGCTTATGGAGGGAAGATTCACAACCGGTTCTTGGACAACTTTGGGGAGATTTGTTGTTGCAAATTAGGGTCTCCAAGTGTAATTCAAGCAACAAAAGATCAAGCAATCAAAAGAACATTTGTAAAGTTTTCTTTACATAGATTGTTGTATTCATTATTATATTTTCTTGTATTCTTATTGTATTACTTTTGTAATCATTGTAAGAGGTTTGTCTGTCTCCGGATTATTCCGAGAAGGAGTTATTTGAGTAGTGGTGTGCGATTGGCATCACTAGGGCTCTTATGAGCCCAATCCGTGGAGTAGGAAACATTCGGTTCCGAACCATTCGGTTCCGAACCATATTATATTGCATGTTGTGATTGTGTTGTTGTCTTTTATTATTGCATTTCATATTTCTGCTGCGCTAACAAGCTTTGTAGAGACGAACACGATCATAATCCATCAAACGACGAATACGAGCTATTCACCCCCCTCTAGAGGTTACGAGATCCCCTACAATTGGTATCAGAGTGGGTCACTCTTCACCGACTTCACATCCGAGGGAGCACGCTAGAGGGAAGAAGATGGACCTTGAAGAACAACTAGGATGGGATATCAACACACCGGTCCCGTATGCACTTTATGGACGAGAAGGCTTCAATTCATGGAAGAGAAGAATTGAAGACTTCATCATGATAAAGGATTTTAAAGAATGGTCCATTTTAATGGAGGGATTTAACTATCCAAGAGGACCAAAGGGAGGCTTCCTCAAGAAGAAGAGATGGACCGAGGAGCAACTCCAACAGTTTGATAAAAATAAGAAGGTAGTCAAATTTATTTTTGATTTTATTCCTAATGACATCTTGTGTAGCCTAGGAGATTACATGGATGCCAAGGAGCTTTGGAGGGAATTGGCAAGATTCCATGAAGACCCATCACCGGCTCAAGAAGAGAAGGCTGAAGATGAATCCTCATCCTCACAAACAAGTGAGGATTTGAAAGTTGATAGGGAGTCAACCTCCGGATCAATGGAAGAGAAGGTAGAAGAAGTAGAGGAACTCTCCACCTCTAGGATTAAGGGGGAGGAGAGATCACCTTCCATGTCGGAGCAAGAAGAAGAGCCTTCAACATCCGGTCAAGATGAAGAAACTCAAAATCCGACCGCCATTGACCTAGGTAACTCAAGCAATTTAGTTCAAAATAAGATTCATATAATTTTCTTTGAGTGTAGGGAAGCCGGACACTATAAGAGAAAGTGCCCAAGGAAGGTCAAGAAGCCTCAACTGGCACCAAAGGTCAAGGATGTTAGTCCTCCAACAATTAAAAGCAAGGAGCATATCATTTGCTTCAAGTGCCAACAATCGGAGCATTTTAGGAGTCAATGCCCTAGGGGGAACAAGAAGGTCAAAGAAGGAGCTACACATGTAGGGGGAGCCTCTAAGGCAAACCCTAAGGTATATTTTAATGCACCTTCTAGTTCTAGGATCAAAAAATATGTTTTTAATTCACTTGAAATTACTCATGAAAAGCATGGTAGTAGAAATAGATTTTATTGTCTAGGTGCAAAATCATATAACATTTCAAATAAGGAGAAATTTGGGACTAATGCCCCTAGAAAAATCCTTCCTAGGAAAACCATTAAGAAGATAGAAGATCACCTAGCTAGGCATCAATCCTAAATGGACTATACATATGCCTAGGAAGAAAAATTTCCAAAGAACATATGAAAAATCTAATTTTGGAAGATTAGAGCTAGAAAACCAAGCCTTGAGGTCAAGGCTTGAGAAACTAGAAAAGACCCTTGCAAAAATGCAAAATCAATTTCAAGGGTTAAGTGATCAAAAATCTAGGTCTAGGAGTCAAAGTCAAGGGCCTAAGAGACAAGAGTCATTCAAAGGCAAGAAAGGTTTGAGTCACAAACCTAAGCCTAAGGAGACTTACTATAGTGTTTCATTTGATTATGGAACACAACCTAGGTCTTGGAAGGCCATGGTCAATAGGAAAGTCATCTTTAAGGTTGACCAAGGTAGGTGCCTAGTGGCTAGGGTTTCAAGGAAACCTAGGGAGGCCACTAAGAAGGTTACAAGGGGAGTCACCCCTAGAGTTAACCTAGGCAAGACCAAGATGACCAAGGCTTCTAAGCCTAGGAGGGTCATTAGAAGGGTATCTAGGGAGGTTATCCCTAAGGAATACCTAGTAAACCCAAAGAGCTCCAATAGGTATTGGGTTCTTAGGAGCGTGATCGATTCACGCTAGATGGGGTTAGGTGTGCCAACTTTAAATGGATGAGTAGTTAACCTAACCATGGTAAAGGTGACACCTTAGGTCATTTTCAAGGTTATGGGTACCTTGGAAATGTGGTTTAAATTTAATCCTAAAGGATTTTAGGATGTGCCAATATTATTTAAGAAGTTTGATAAATTGATCAAGTTGACACAATTTGGGTCTTAAAGTCATAGTGTGCCATTTTGGATTTTTGGCACACTTTGGGGGCTTAATAGTAATATGGAAAAATGGGTTTAATAATAACAAATGACAATTAATGTTAAAATTTAGATATTATATACCTTTACATTTTACTTGCCATGCTTGATTTGCCATAAAACATGTCATGACATCATGTTCATTTAAATCATATAAATGTCATGATTATGTTTAGGGTTTGTGTTTTAGTGTCATGTAGATTTAAATTTAATTATATGTCATGACATTATGATTATTGGTCATGCTTTATTTATATTATTATTTATGCCATGATCATTTCATGCATTAATAAAATTGAGTTAAGGACAATTGGCATTACTTGAAGTCCCATGTATAAGGGAATCAAGTAGGGTTGCCTTAGAAAATGCATGAAACCCTAGATTAGGATGAACAAAATTCACATCTCACAATCACATTGACATGTATGTGTATTGATACACCCTAGATACATGTGAAATGCTAGGATATGAGTTAAGTTCAAGGTGCATAGTTTTTGCATCTAGATGAATTAAAACTCATCTTATGTTATTAGTGGATCATTGAGAAAGCTTATGTTCAAGCCATGTACATTAAGCCCAAGGAACATGATCCAATATAGGTTTTCAAAAATATTTTAAAATCATTTTAGAAAACCTTAGTGAAGTCTATCTTTTGATAGCAATCACTATTGATGAAGTTGATACAAAGTGAGCTAAAACATTGAAGTTTTTCTTCACTTTTGAATTTTGTGTCAATTTCACTATTTTATGGGTAAAATATTTTTCAAACATTTTTCACCCATTGTATTGCTTATAAGTAATGTACGTATGAATTTTCTTGATTTTTTGATATACATATAATTACTTATGCTTTTTCGAAATTTATTTCTAATAACTGAAATTCAAAATTTTAGTTATCAGTCGACTGTCATCAAGCGGCAGTCGACTGATGGGTAAGGCAGTCGAATGTTGACTGATAGAGTCGACTGTCAGGCTGATTTCTAGTAAACAAGGTATGTTTAGCCCATTTTCAGCTATGTTAGGGTTCCCTAACTACTCCTAACCCTAGGATATGCTTTAGGAAGTATTATAAAGGGTGAAAATCCATTGGATATAGATTAGGAGAGTTGTTAGGGTGATGTATCAAATTTAAGGTGTGGCAAAGTTTAATGTTGAACTTTGAACCTTATTTTTGATTGTTTAGAGTTTCTATTGGCTTAGGGACTTCCCAAGAACATTATTGGTGCAATAGTCAAGGGGGAGCAAACCTTTATGGGGAGTCATCCATCATGGGATGATGGATGTGTTCTTCCTCATGAGGGGAAGAATTAATGGGAATTGAGATACCCAATTTGGAAAATTGGGAGAGTTTATAGGAGTGCCTCTCTTTAGTGGTATGAGACTTATCACTAGGAAGATTATAGGCTTCCTAGATATTTTTGGACCAAGTGGGAGATTGTAAGTTCTCATTGGGATATGAGACATTGACCTCCTTGGAGAGAACCTTTTTGATGTTAGTCAAAAAGGGGGAGAAAGGTAAAATTACCAATTTGGGATAATTGGTAAGGGAATTTGAGTTAGAGGCCTAACTCAAGGGTGTTTTTGTCAAACATCAAAAAGGGAGAGATTGTTGGTGAAATCGGCCCAGGTCACGATTGACCGGACTCGAGTTTCACTCGAGCGATGTTTTGATGTTCGACAAAAATATATGACAATGTGATTGTCATGGCAAAGTCCAAGTCATGGGTACTTGGCATGGAAAGTCCAAGTGGGACACTTGGCATTGGGAAAGTCCAAGTCTTGAGTACTTGACATGTAAACTCCAAGCATGGGTCTTGGCAAGGAAACGTCCAACATGGGTTGGCAAGGAAAGTCCAAGCATGGTCTTGGCAAAGGAAAAGTCCAAGATTGGGTCTTGGCATGGAAAGTCCAACATGGGTTGACAAAGGAAAGTTTAAGCTTGAGTCTTGACATTTGGAAAGTCCAAGGGAAATATTAGCGGCGTAAAGTCCAAGGGTGAAGTCTTGGCAGCATAAGTCCAATGGTTGACGACATAAAGTCCAAGTGGGAGTCTTGGCAGTATAAGTCCAATGTGCCTTGGCAGTGTAGACACCGTTAGCATGACAATAGCCGATGGAAGCACCTGAAGGCTAGTGTATGGATGAACAAGTCATGGATGACTTGGAGGGATCCGATAGATGTGAGGCTAACGGAGGTGGCTAGAAGGCTTAGGTCTAGGCTACGGGTGGTCTAGCAAGTATGAGGGCACCATAGTTGGGTTAAAACCTCATGTTTGAGGTGTATCAGTCGACATGGGCCATGGGTCAGTCGACTGATGGGAGTCAACTAGGGTTTGACTGCGGAAAGTGGCCTGATAGTCGACTGCTGGCTTGATCAGTCGACTGATCTAGTGATCAGTCGACTGATGCTCGGGATCTCGGGCACAGAAGGTTCCCCAGTCGAGTGATCGACCAGAACACTCGACTGATTGAGCCATCAGTCGACTGATGGGTATGATCAGTCGACTAATGGTGTATTCGTTGGACTTATTCGACGTGTTTCATACCGTTGTGAGACAACGACTACAGGGGCAGTCGACTGATGGTCCTGATCAGTCGACTGCTAGGCGAAATCTAGCCCAAGGAGCAGCTTTAAAGGGAGCTCGTGGAGGGAAGATTCACAACCGGTTCTTGGACAACTTTGGGGCGATTTGTTGCTGCAAATCAGGGTTTCCAAGTGCAATTCAAGCAACCAAAGATCAAGCAATCAAAAGAGCATTTGTAAAGTTTTCTTTACATGGATGGTTGTATTCATTATTGTATTTGCTTGTATTCTTATTGTATTACTTTTATAATCATTGTAAGAGGTTTCTCCGCCTTCGGATTGTTCCGAGAAGGAGTTATTTGAGTAGTGGTGTGCGATTGGCATTACTAGGGCTCTTACGAGCCCAATATATGGAGTATGAACCATTCGGTTCCAAACCACGTTATATTATGTGTTGTGATTGTGTTGTCGTCTTTTATTATGGCATTTCATATTTCCGCAGCGCTAACAAGCTTTGTAGAGATGAACACGATCGTAATCCATCAAACGACGAATACGAGCTATTCACCCCCTATAGCGGTCACGAGATCCCCTACAGAAGACCTTTAAGTAACTTGGGATGATGAAGAAGAAAGCCAAGGTGTCGGCATAGCGTTCATGGCAAGATTGGAAGAGTCCGAGTCAGAGTTCGAAGCCGAATACGAATCCAACTCTGACTCTGGCTCCGAGGACGACTTAGATAAGAGATTCAAAGCTGGCTTAAAAGAAAAAATTAAGGTAAGTCATTAGTTAATTGGAAATCTTTATCATGCAATTAAATTGTTAAGTAGGAAACTAACTAAGTCTGAGTCTAGGGTCGAGTCCTTGCTTGAAGAGGTTGAAAACCTCAAGCAAGAGGTCACTCTAACCTCTTCGACTAGTCAAGTTCAAGAGGGGAACTCAACTAAAGTCAAACAACTTGAGGAAGATAATTCTCTCTTGAAAGGACAAGTCCAAGATCTCGAGGCTAGGTTGGACAAATTCTGGTTGGGATCCAAGAATCTTAACCAACTTCTTGGAACTTAGAGAGACATATACAATAGAGCCGAACTCGGGTTTTGTTCAAAGATTACGAATAGATCTTACATATCTATCGTAAATCATAGTCATCAATGAGTCCAAGCATGGGCCCCTAAGATTTTATTAAACTCACATATAAGGACCAATAAGTATTGGATTCCTCAGGATCAAGTCCACTTTCTGGATAGACCATTGTAGGGACCTTCGTAACCGCTAGAGGGGGGGGGGGTGAATAGCGTCGGCGTTGCTTGATGGATTATGATCGCGATCGCATGCTTGCTGCAATTGTATTAGTACGCAGCAGAAATAATAGAAAATACAATACAAATACAAATACACAAGCACAAGACCAAATATAACATGGTTCGGAACCAAATGGTTCTTACTCCACGGATCGAGCTTAAACGAGCTCTAGCGATGCCAATCACACACCATTATAACAATAATTCCTTCTCGGAATAATCCGAAGGTGGAGAAATCTCGTACAAGTGATTACAACAGTAATACTAAGCAAATACAATCAAATACAAATATAAAATACAATACAAGTAAAGAAAATAACTTTACAAGAGATTTTAGTTGCTTGAAGAGTAGCCTTGAAGGTCTGGATTGCAGCAGCAAATCCCTTCCAAATCGCCTCAAGAACCATGCCAAATCCTCCCTCCACGAGCTCCCTTTAAAGCTGCTCCTTGGGCTGGATTTCGCCTAGCAGTCAACTGATCGGGACCATCAGTCGACTGCTTCTGTAGCCGTTGTCTCACAACGGCATGAGCCACGTTGGATAAGTTCTAATGGATAGACCATCAGTCGACTGATATCTCAATTAGTCGAGTGCTTGTGCCAATCACTCGACTAAAGAGCATTCTGTGCTCGACATCCCGACTAGCAGTCGACTGATCTCCTAATCAGTCGACTACTTAGGCCAACAGTCAGCTACCCAGCTATGGCAGTCGACTGCCAGACCACTTCCCACAGTCAAACCCTAGTTGACTCCCATTAGTCGACTGACCCATGGTCCCAGTCGACTGATACACCTCAAACATGAAGTTTTAACCCAAGTATGGTGCTCCCAACTTGCTAGACCACTCGTAGCCTAGACCTAAGCCTTCTAGCCACCTCCGTCAGTCTCGCGCCTATCGAATCCCTCTAAGTCATCCATGACTTATTCATCCATACGCTAGCCTTTAGGTGCTTCCATCGGCTATTGTCATGCTAACGGTGCCTACACCGCCAAGGCACATTGGACTTATGCTGCCAAGACTCTCGCTTGGACTTTACGCCGCCAACCATTGAACTTATATCGCCAAGACTCCCACTTGGACTTTACGCCGCCAATATTCCCCTTGGACTTTCCAAATGCCAAGACTCAAGCTTGGACTTTCCCTTGCCAAGACCCATGCTTGAACTTTCCTTGCCAGCCCATGTTGGACTTTCCTTTTCCATGACCCATGCTTGGACTTTCCTTGCCAACCCATGTTGGACTTTCCCTTGCCAAGACCATGCTTGGACTTTACATGCCAAGTACTCAAGACTTGGACTTTCCCAATGCCAAGTGCCCCACTTGGACTTTCAATGCCAAGTACCCATGACTTGGACTTTACCATGACAATCACATTGTCATACGTTTTGTCGAATATCAAAACATCGCTCGAGTCAGACTCGAGTCCGGTCAATCATGACCTGGGTCGATTGCACCAACAATCTCCCCTTTTTGATGTTTGACAAAACCACATACCTTTGAGTTAAGCCCCTAACTCAAATTCCCTTATCAATTTTCCCAAATTGGTAATTCTACCTTTCTTTCCCTTTTTGACATACATCAAAAAGGTTCTCCCAAGGAGGTCAATGTCTCATATCCCAATGATATCTTACAATCTCCCCCTTGGTCCAAAAGCATATAGGATGCCTATAATTTTCCTAGTGATAAGTCTCATACCACTAAAGAGAGGCACTCCTATAAACTCTCCCAATTTCCAAATTGAGCATCTCAAATTCCCATTTCTCCTCCTCATGAGGAAAAATACTTCCATCATCCTATGATGGATATCTCCCCCTAAAGTCTTGGTCCCCCTTGACCATTGCACCAACAATGTCCTTGGGAAGTCCCTAAGTCAATAGTAATACTAAACCATAAAAAATAAGGTTCAAAGTTCAACATTAAACTTTTCAACACCTTAAAATTGATACATCACCCTAACAACTCTCCTAATCCATATCTAATGGATTTTCACCCTTTCTAATGCTTTCCAAAGTATATCCTAGGGTTAGGAGTGGTTATGAAATCTTACCATAGCTGAAAATGAGCTAAACATACATTATTTTCCCGAAATCAGCATTGGCAGTCGACTCTTTCAGCTACCAGTCGACTGTCGTTCACATCAGTCGACTGCTATCAAGCGGCAGTCGACTGATAACTGAAATTCAAAATTTCAGTTATCAGAATTGAAATTGCAAAAAGAATAAGTAATTATATATAATTCAAAAAATCATGAAAATTCATACTTATAATACTTATAACTAATACAATGGGTGAAAAATGTTTGAAAAATATTTTACCCATAAAATAGGAAAACTGACACAATGTTCAAAAGTGAAAAAAAACTTTAATGTTTTAGCTCACTTTGTATCAATTTCATCAATGGTGATTGCTATCAAAAGATAGACTTCACCAAGGTTTTTCAAAATGATTTTAAAATATTTTTAAAACCTTATATTGGATCATGTTCCTTGGGCTCAATGTACATGAGTTGAACATAAGCTTTCCCAATGATCCATCAATAACATAAGATGAGTTTTAGTTCATTTAGATGCAAAAACTATTCACCTTGAACTTAACTCATATCCTAGCATCTCACATGTATCTAGGGTGTATAAAACACACTCAAGTCAATGTGATTGTGAGATGTGGGTTTCGTTCTCCTAATCTAGGGTTTCATGTATTTTCTAAGGCAACCCTACTTGATTCCCTTATACATGAGACTTCAAGTCATGCCATAGTCCTTAAATCAATTTTAAAGTTAAATGATAACTTTAAATGCATGAATGATCATGGCATAAATAATAACATAAATAAACATGGCCAATGATCATGATGTCATGACATATGATATAATCTAAATATACATGACATTAAAACTAACCCTAAACATACTCATGACATTTTATATGATAAAGATAAATATGATATCATGGCATGTTATATGGCAAACAAAGTATGGAAAATAAAATATAAAGGTATATAATATCTAAATTTTAAAGTTAATTGCCATATTGTCAATTATCTCTCAAGTGTGTCAAAAACCCAAAATGATACACTATGACCTCTAAACCTAATTTTTGCCAATTTGATTGATTTTTCATAATCCCAAGAATATATTGGCACATCCCAAAATCTTTTAGGATTTAAAATCAAACCTATTTACAAGGTATCCATAACCTTGAAAATAACCTAAAGTGTCACATTTACCATGGTTAGGTTAACTACTCATCCATTTAAAGTTGGCACACCTAAACCCATCTAGCGTGAATCGATCACGCTCTTAGGAACCCAAAATCTATTTGAGCTCCTTGAGTTAATTAGGTATTACTTAGGGATAACTTCCCTAGATACCCTCCTAATGACCCTTCTAGGCTTAGAAGCCTTGGTCATTTGGGTCTTGCCTAGGTTAACTCTAGGGGTGACTCCCCTTGTAACCTTCTTAGTGACTTGCCTAGGTTTCCTTGAAACCCTAGCCACTAGGCATTTACCTTGGTCAACCTTAGGGATAACTTCCCTATTGACCTTGGTTTTCCTAGACCTAGTTTGAGCTCCATAATCAAATGGAATATTGTGGTAGGTCTCCTTGGGCTTAAGTTTGTGACCCAAACCTTTCTTGCCCTTGGTGGACTCTTGTCTCCTAAAAACTAAGTTTTGACTCTTAGACCTAGATTTTTGATCCTTTGACCCTTGAAATTGATTTTGCATTTTTCCAGGGGTCCTTTCTAATTTCTCAAGCCTTGACCTCAAGACTTGGTTTTCTAGCTCTAATTGTCCAATTTTTAATTTTTCATCTATTCTTTGGACATTATTTTTCCTAGGCATATGTCTAGTCCATTTAGGGCTAAAACCTAGGTGGTTCTTAATTTTCCTTATACTTGCCTTAGGTAAAATATTTTTAGGGACATTAGTCCCAAATTTCTCCTTATTCCTAAAGTTGATACTCTTAGCACCTAGATAATAAAACCTATTTTTACTAGCATGCTTTTTTTCATGAGAAATAGCAAGATTATTAACATAACTCCTAGCATGCTTTTAACATAAGTTGAAGGTGCATTATTAAAATATACCTTAGGGTTAGCCTTAGCTCCCCCTACATGTGATGCTCCTTCTTTATCTTTGATTTCCTTCTTCCTAGGGCATTGACTTCTATAGTGCCCCTTTTGATGGCACTTGAAGCATACTACGAGCTCCTTGCTCTTGATGGTTGAGGCTCCGGTCTCCTTGATCTTTAGCACCAGTGGAGCCTTCTTGACCCTTTTAGGACACTTACTCTTGTAATATCCTTTCTCCTTACACTCAAAACATAATATATGATTTTTAATTTTGACTACAATGTTTGAGTTACCTAGGTCATCGGTGGATGTTTGGGCTTCTTCATCTTCTCGACCGGAGGTAGAAGGTTCCTCTTGAGTTGGCTCCGGTATTGAAGATGGTCTCTCCTCCCCCTTAATTCTAGAGTTGGAGGCCTCTTCCACTTCTTCCTCTTCCAATTCGGATTCGGATGTTGATTCTCTATCAATTTTCAAATCCTCACTTGCTTATGAGGAGGAGCTTTCTTCTTCTTTGGGCTCCTCCTCTTCTTGAGCCGGTGATGGATCTTCATGGAGTTTAGCCACTTTTTCCCATAGTTCCTTGGCATCTAGACATTCACCTAACCTAGACACAATATCATTAGGTAATGAATTTAATATCAATTGCATCACCTTATCATTTCTCTCGAAGGCTTGGACTTGCTCTTCGGTCCATCTCTTCTTCTTGAGGTATCCACCTTTTGGACCTCTTGGAAATTCAAAACCCCTCACTAGGATCATCCAATCTTCGAAGTCCATCATGAAGAACTTCTCCATTCATGCCTTCCATTGCTCAAACCCTTCTTGTCCATCGAAGGCGTATGGAATTGGGTTGTTGATATTCCATCCCACTTTTTCTTCGAATTCCATCCTATTCTTCACCTTCTAGCGGTGCTCTCTCGGCGGTTTGTCCAAATGAAGAGCAACCTCGCTTTGATACCAATTGTAGGGACCTTCATGACCGCTAGAGGGGGGGGGTGAATAGCGTCGGCGATGCTTGATGGATTAGGATCGTGATAGCGTGCTTGCTACAATTGTATTAGTACGCAACGGAAATAATAGGAAATACAATACAAATACAAATACACAAGCACAAAACCAAATATAATGTGGTTCGGAACCAAATGGTTCCTACTCCACAGATCGAGCTCAAACGAGCTCTAGCGATGCCAATTACACACCACTATAACAATAACTCCTTCTCGGAATAATCTAGAGGTGGAGAAACTTCGTACAAGTGATTACAACAGTAATACTAAGAAAATACAATCAAATACAAATATAAAATGCAATACAAGTAAAGAAAACAACTTTACAAGAGCTTTTGATTTGCTTGCTTTTGGTTGCTGGAAGAGTAGCCTTGAAGGTCTGGATTGCAATAGCAAATCCCCTCCAAATCGCCTCAAGAACCATGCCAAATCCTCCCTCCACGAGCTCCCTTTAAAGCTGCTCCTTGGGCTAGATTTCGCCTAGCAGTCGACTGATCGAGACCATCAGTCGACTGCTCCTGTAGTCGTTGTCTCATAACTGTTGGTGCAGGGGCAATAGATAATCGAACCTGAGTTTTGATTATGGAAAAGATCCAAAGTTAAGGTCATATTATTATCTCATGAGATGAATTAAGTGTGTAGGAAATGATTAAGCTAAGCTGAAGGTCAGCGACACTCAGAGGGAAACCGTGGTGGTCGGGCGACACCGGGGGAACTTCGTGGGAGTCGAAGAACCTAGGTGGAAGACCGGAAGCAAAGTGACAGGTCATAAAGGACCAAAGGTAAGCACGAGTGTGAAGAGAGATGGTAAGGTCGTGTCCTCTGTACAGGGACGATCGTAGGCGGTGATCTTACTAAGACTTATTGTGGAAGGTCTAGGTCAAGATCGGACGATAAGAAACCGTCGCATTTATCATTTTTCGTGCTAACCTCTTATTGCAGGGAAGTGGCCAGGCTGGTAGTCGACTGCTGATCATTGGGCAGTCGACTGATGCTCATCAGTCGACTGATGGAAGGCATCAGTCGACTGATGGCGACGAATCAGCCTTTTGCGCTATGTCAAAACGGATAATATTTGACGCGACCACTTCGCGATAAAATTTGATACCACCTCGTAATTAGTTCCAAAAGATGAGGAGACTTATTCTGAGGCCAAACTCTATAAAAGGAGGGGAGGATTCAAACCCAAACATAAATCAAGATTATTTTTAAGTGCTCCTACAATGCCAAAGCTCCAACACTGTTATAACGCCGACGCGACGCCAAGCTTTCATCCTCTTCGTCGATAGCAGTAGCAAGTAATATCTTTGGTTACTATGTTCTTTGTTTTAATCGTAACGAGGTGAGGTAGGCTTGTTGCCTCATCCTCGTACTTCCGGTTTTGTGATCGTTATCTCCTACCTCCAACGAGGAGGAGATTTTATAGTGGATTGCCCCTTCATATGCGGTCAAGGATCACGGGGCCTTGGAGTAGCAATCGCTGGGTTGTGAACCAAGTAAAAATAAACTTGTCTTTTTATTTTTCTATTGTGCTTGCTCGTATATCGAATGAACGAAACGAAAAATGTTACGCTCGCTATTCACCCCCCCCCTCTAGCGACGCTTCTCGATTCAATAATAACGGCATGAGTCACGTTGGATAAGGTCCAATGGATAGACCATCAATCGATTGATCATCCCCATCAGTCGACTGATGTCTCAATCAGTCGAGTGCTCGCGTCAATCACTCGACTGAAGAGCAATATGTGCTCGACATCCCAACCAACAGTTGATTGATCTCCTGATCAGTCGACTGCTCAGGCCAGCAGTCGACTGTCTAACTCTAGAAGTCGACTACTAGGCCACTTCCCACAGTCAAACTCTAGTTGACTCCCATCAGTCGACTGACCATAGTCCTAGTTGACTGATACACCTCAAACATGAGGTTTTAACCCAAGTATGATGCCCCCATACTTGCTAGACCACCCGTAGCCTAGACCTAAGCCTTCTAGCCATCTCCGTCAGCCTCGCGCCTATTGGATCCCTCCAAGTCATCCATGACTTGTTCATCCATACACTAGCCTTCAGGTGCTTCCATCGACTATTGTCATGCTAACGGTGTCTACACCGCCAAGACACATTGGACTTATGCTGCCAAGACTCCCACTTGGACTTTACACCGCCAACCATTGGACTTATGCCGCCAAGCCTCCCGCTTGGACTTTATGCTGCCAATATTCCCATTGGACTTTCCAAATGCCAAGACTCAAGCTTGGACTTTCCCTTGCCAATGTTGGATCGAAAAGCGTCGCTAGAGGGGGGGTGAATAGCGATCGAAAATCTTTCGTTCGTAATCGTTCGTTAAGGCACGAGTAAGCGAGTAAGCAGCGGAAAATAAAATGACACATTTATTTTACTTGGTTCACAACCCGGCGGTTGCTACTCCAAGGCCCTATTGGTCCTAGACCGCGTACGGAGGGCAAAGCACTATAACGTCTCCTCCTCGTTGGAGGTAGGAGACAACGATCACAAAACCGAATATACGAGGATGAGGCAACAAGCCTACCTCACCTCGTTATGAAGAAAAATAAAGAATACAATATCAAAAATATTACTTGAATCTGCCTTAAGAAGATTGGAACTTGGCGTCGCGTCGGCGTTATGACGGTGTTGGAGCGTTGGCGTTGTAGGAGCACTTGATGAATAAAATTGATGTTCTTTGGAGATGAATCCTCCCCTCCTTTTATAGACTTTAGCCTCTGAATTTGTCTCCTATTTCTTTGGAACGGATCATGAATTTTTCCAAATTTTTATCGCGAAGTGGCCGCGTCAAACGTTATCCGTTTTGACCTAAGCCCGCATAAAAGTTGAATAAATGTCGCCATCGATCGGTGATGCCTTTCCATCGATCGGCCCGATGGGCATCGATCGGCCTCCATGTCCGGTGATCATTTGCGACAACCACTTCCTGCAACGTGAAGGATTGCTTCGAAAAATGATAAATCTGCCGGTTTCTAGTCCGATCTCTCGACCTAGACCTTCCGCGAAGTCTTAGTCGGATAAATCGCTTCTGATCATCCCAGTAAAGGACCGCGACCTTACAATCTCTCACTCACACGAGCTTACCTCGATAGTAGCTCTTGCTTCCGGCCTTCCACTCGATTCCTTCGGCTCCCTCCGAAGTCACTCGAGTGTCGCCCGACCACCACGGCTTCCTCCGGGTGTCGCTAGCCTTTAGCTCCAGCTTTAATACTTTTCTGTACACTCGATAGCTCGTGAGATAACGATATAAACTTAACTTTGTGTCTTTGCCATAATCAAAACACAGGTTCGATTATCTAGTGCCCCTGCACCAACAGCCAAGACCCATGTTTGAACTTTCCTTGCCAACCCATGTTGGACTTTCCTTTGCCAAGACCCATGCTTGGACTTTCCTTGCCAACCCATGTTGGACTTTACCTTGCCAAGACCCATGCTTGGACTTTACATGCCAAATACTCAAGACTTGGACTTTCCCAATGCCAAGTGTCCCACTTGGACTTTCAATGCCAAGAACCCATGACTTAGACTTTACCATGACAATCACATTGTCATACATTTTGTTGAACATCAAAACATCGCTCGAGTTAGACTCGAGTCCGGTTAATCGTGATATGGGCCGATTGCACCAACACCATATTGGTTTAATGGTCCAAGGGGAGCCAGTACTAAAATATTATACCCGCTACCTTAATGAAACTTTTGCATGCTTAGTTATTTTGTTTTACTTTTTAGAATGACTAGATAGGGCAAATAGTTAGTCAACTTTGATAACTTACTATTAGGACACTGCGAGATGATAGTACGTTAGGGAAACAAAGTCTCGTTTATTTGAGCTAGATAAGGCATATCTAGCTTGGTGCACTTGGCTGAGTTGAACTAGCTGAAGCTACTTCGTCGTATCCTAAACTAGTTAGACCAGAAAGTAATCTTAAGTGACTTAAGTAATCAATTTCTTGAATTTGGCTTTGTCTAAGGAAGTGGTCGTTGTTCCGATCAAAGAAGGTCTCTGTGCCTTGCCACTACCTAGAAGCCAATTTCTCGAAAGGTTTACTTGACGAGCTAAGGGTTAAATCCGAATCTAACTCAAAGTTGACTATCTTTAATCAAGTTAAAATCATCTCACAAAACATATAAGGTGAACACATCTAGAGACACATAGAATGGGTGTGATGTTAAGGATAGTTGATATACACATAACATATTTTTTTTAAATTCTACTTATTTTCTCAATTATTGCACTTAACGAATAATCATAACTTTGTTCGGATAGTACTATATGTAACTCTCTAGGCCAAAGTTTAGCGCCCCCTAAATCTCTTATACCTCATATATTTGACTAAGGGGGAGAGCAAACTAACCCTAAGGGTTATATTACAAACCTTTAAAGTTCTTTTTGAAAATTAACTTATAAGTATTTTGGAAATTAAAATACATTTCAAAAAACTTATTAAATTGTTGGTGCAGAGGGATATACCTTGAACCAATCTATTTAACCAAGTAGATGCTGGATTGAGAAGCATCGCTAGAGGGGGAGGGGGGTGAATACGAGCAAGCACATCGAAAAAGTAAAAAGACAAGTTTATTTTTACTTGGTTCACAACCTAGTGATTGCTACTCCAAGGCCCTAACGGTCCCAGACCGTGTACGAAGGGCAAAGCACTATAAGATCTCCTCCTCGTTGGAGGTAGGAGACAACGATCACAAAATCGAAAGTACGAGGATGAGGCAACAAGCCTACCTCACCTCGTTACGATTAAAACAAATAATACAATAACAAAAATAATTACTTGCTACTGCTGCCGACGAAGAAGATTAGAACTTGTCATCGCGTCGGCGTTATGACGGTGTTGGAGCTTTGGCATTGTAGGAGCACTTGAGAATAATCTTGATGATGTTTTGGGTTGGAATCCTCCCCTCCTTTTATAGAGTTTGGCCTTTGAATAAGTTTCCTCATCTTTTGGAACAGATCACGAGGTGGTATCAAATTTTATCACGAAGTGGCTGCGTCAAACATTATCCATTTTAACCTAGCGCAAAAGGTTGATTTATCGCCATCAGTCGACTGATGCCTTCTATCAGTCGACTGATGAGCATCAGTCGACTACCCAATGGTCAGCAATCGACTGCCAGCCTGGCCACTTCCCCGCAATAAGAGGTTAGCATGGAAAATGGTAAATGTGATGGTTTTTGACCGTCCGATTTCGACCTAGACCTTCCATAGGAAGTCTTAGTCAGATCGCCACCTACGGTCGTCCCCGTAAAGAGGACGCGACCTTACTTGCGCTCACTCACACGAGCTCACCTTAACTTGTAGCTTCTTCTTCCAGTCTTCCACCTGATTCCTTCAGCTCCCTCCGAAGTCATCCTAGTGTTGCCCGACCACCACGGCTCCCTCCGGGTGTCGCTAACCTTCAGCTCTAGATTTAGCACTTTCTGCACACTTGATTTAGCTCATGAGATAATGATGTAAACTTAACTTTGTGTCTTTGCCATAATCAAAACAAAGGTTCGATTATCTGGTGCTCCTGTACCAACAGTAGAGACGCATGCTTGGACTCATACTCGATTTCGTTTCTTAACGCATGCTATAACATTGTATTTTTTTATAAAAACCCCCTATTTTAAAAAAAAACTCCTATTTTTTTATAAACACCCCCAATCCTTGTTTTTGATTTATGGAAAAAGGGGGAGAAGAGGCAAAAGTTAAGGGGGAGTAACACAAATTTTTCAAATTAAAGTTCCTTTTTCAAAACTCACCTAAGGTTAAGAGGGAGGTAGCCTTAAGGGGGAGTTTTTAGCACTTAATCATATCTTCCTGTTGTTTTGCTTTAATTTTCCCTTAACTTTATGTTGAGTTGCCATAGATCAAAAAGGGGGAGATTATTGGTGCAGTAGGCACCAGATAATCGAACCTAGGTTTTGATTATGGCAAAGGCCTAAAGTTAAGGTCATATTGTTATCTAATGAGCTGAACTAAGTGTGCAGAAATGATTAAGCTGAGATGAAGGTTGGCGACACCTGGAGAATCTCCAGTCAAGAAATCGTGGTGGTCGAGCGACACCGGGAGAACTTCGGATGGAATCGAAGAACCTGGGTGGAAGATCGGAAGCTAAGCGACAATTCACAAAGGACCAGAGGTAAGCTCGAGTGTGAGTAAAGGTGAGGTCGAGTCCTCCGTACGGGGACATCTTTGGGCGGTGATCCGACTAAGACTTCCAGTGGAAGGTCTAGGTCGAGATTGGACGGTAAGTGGGCATCGATTTTACCTTTACTTGTATGTTTCAGAATAACTCTTTATTGTAGTTGAGTAAACAAGTTGGCAGTCGACTGTTGGTTGTTGATAGTCGACTGCTAGTGGCATCAGTCGACTAATAGGGGCCATCAGTCGATTGTTATTTAAACTACTAGCTTCGATGAAGGTCAAACTTCATCCCCTTATCTTGGGGTGATGTGGCCTTCTTTGTAGAATCTTGATCTCAATGACTAGGGGTCTTGGAGGGCTATAAAAGAAGGCAGATTTCACCCATTTAGGTCATCTTAAGTTCTTACAAAGTGATCCCACAATGTCGCATCTCTACGACAATGCTACGATGCCGCAACACCGACGACACGACCTCAACCTCAAGTTCTATTCATTGTCGGTATTGTTTTTTGTTGTCATTTCAAGTACTTGTATTCGATCTTGATTTCCGATCTTTTAATCGTAACGAGGAGAGGTGGGTTTATCCCTGTACCTCGAGTTTTCATCCTTTTGTAATCATCGTCTCCTACCTCCAACAAGGAGGAGACTTAGTTAGTGCTTTGTCCTTCATACGCAATCTAGGATCGCAAGGGCCTTGGATTAGCAACTATCAGGTTGTGAACCAAGTAAAACATCTTTGTTTCATTTACTTTTCCACTACAATACTTTACTTTTGTCTTAATCAAATCATACGAAAAGATTTTACGCTCGCTATTCACCCTCCCCCCCCCTCTAGCGTACTTTTCGATCCTACACTTAGCTCTCCCCCTTAATGTTTGCCACTAAAAAGTTTAAGTAAGTTAAGTAATCAAGATTACTTAACTTTGGCCTGAATGTTTTAAGTTAAGTTATCAAAGATAATTTTTGATCCCTTAACTTTGTCCTTTTCTCCCCCTTTTTCCATAAATCGAAAAGTATGGGGGTTTATAAAGAAGGCTTTAGAAAATAAATTTTGTAAGTCCAAGCATGCCCCTAGTAGATTTTGAAAATAATAGTTTAAACATAAACTCAACTAATAGTATGTTCAACTCTTTTTGACTTAATTGATATAGAATGATCAATAAGTCATGATTAGAGTTGGTTATTTTAGACAATTATACTCTATGGTTCATGTTGATGCACTATATCTACATCTGGAACCACGAGTAAGGTCCTAACATCTGACGCCCATCTACATGGCTAAGTACACAAATACATTAGTCCTATGTGTTGTGAGATGTGTTGGCTTCTTAAATCTATAGGTGCATGCTTTCTAGGGTACACCCTAAGCTAGTTCCATTTAGCATGAAAAATAAAAATAGAGTATATAAAAAAAAAAAATTAAGTCCTACTCTATCACGCACATACCTAATTTTTGTCTAAGCAGGCTAAACTCTGCTTCGGGTAAGGGTTTGGTAAACAGGTCTGCTAGGTTCGATTTGGACTATACGTATTCGAGTTGTATGGTATTATTTGCTACATGTTCTCGAATGAAGTGATGTTTTACCTCTATATGTTTGGTTCTAGAGTGACATATGGGGTTCTTAGTTAGATTAATAGAACTAATGTTGTCGATGTAAATTTTAGTGTTGTTAAAGTTTAGTTTAAAGTCTTGGAGAGGGTGCTTCATCCAAAGGAGCTAAGCTACACACTCACCCATGACGACGTATTCGACTTCGGTGGTAGATAAGGCAACACAATGTTTCTTTCTACTACACCAGCTAACGAGACTCGAGCTGAGAAGTTGGCAATACTCACTCGTGCTCTTTCTATCAAGTTTACTACTGGCATAATCCGAGTCGGAGTAGCCGATTAGTTCGAACTCGTTAGATCTAGGGTACCAAATTCCTACATTCAGTGTACCCTTTAGATATCTAAAAATATGTTTGACTAATGTTAGGTGTGACTCCTTAGCACAAGACTGAAATCTCACACACATACTCACTGCGAACAGTATATCGGTCGACTCATAGTTAAGTATAGGAGACTACCTATCACGCTCTTGTAGTATTTTAAGTCTATTGGTTTTCTTTCTAAGTCCTCTCCTATATTAACATTTGTAACCATTAGTGTATTGATTACCTTAGCATTTTGCATTCCAAATATATTAATTAATTCTTTAGCGTATTTATGTTGATGTAGGTAAATTCCTTCCTTAGTTTGTTTTATTTGTAAGCCTAGGAAAAATGTTAATTCTTCTACTAAGTTCATTTCGAATTCACTTTCCATTAGTGAAATGAACTCATTTAGTAATATTGAATTGGTTGTTCCAAAGATTATATCATCTACGTATATTTGGGCAATGAAAATTTCTTTACCTAGGGATTTTACGAAGAGAGTTGGGTCTACTAAGCCTTGACTAAACCCTTTATATTTGAGATAAATGGAAAGCCTTTCGTACCAAGCTCTAGGAGCTTGTTTTAGTCTATATAAGGCTTTTCTAAGCTTACAAACATGGTCGGGTTTGTCTAAACTCTCAAAACCTTGTGGTTGGCTAACGTAGACCTCTTCCTTAATGAATTCATTTAAAAATGCTGATTTCACATCCATTTGAAATAACTTAAATCCCTGATGTGCAACGTAGGCTAGCAACATTGTAATCAATTCTAGTCTAGCTACGGGTGCATAGGTTTCGTCATAGTCTAAGCCTTCTACTTGACTAAATCCTTTAGTAACCAATCTTGCCTTATTCCTAACTACTTCTCCTTTATCATCGAGTTTATTCCGGAATACCCACCTTATTCCAATGATCGTTTTATCTTTAGGTGGGGGTATTAATTTCCAGACTTCACTCCTAGTGAATTGAGTTAGCTCTTCTTACATAGCTATAATCCAATCGGGATCAAGAAGAGCTTGTTCAATTGTTTTGGATTCGATTTTCGAGATTAATGAAATTTGACCTAGGTTTCTATATGATGCTCTAGTTCGAACCCCTAGGTTGGGATCACCTATCACTTGATCAATAAGATGATTTGATTATAACCTAGACTGACTTGGGTTAGGGTTTGTACTAGATTCATTTTCATGATCAGATTCAGGTCTAGTTTCAATTTGTTTATCCATTAGTTCTACATTGGGTTTTGTAGGTTTATCTTCTTCGTCGAATACTACATTTATTGTTTCTTCGATTTTTAGGGTTTCATGATTATAGACCCTATAGGCTTTACTAGTGGTTGAGTAATCTAGGAGTATTCCAATGGTTGTTTTGGAAGTGAATTTTCCTAGGTAGTCTTTAGTATTTAAGATATGTACCCTACATCCAAAAACCCTAAAGTATTTAATGTTGGGCAATTTTTCATAATAGATTTTGTATGAGGTTTTTAGGCGTTTCTTAACTAGTAGGGTCCTATTTTGAACATAGCACGCCGTATTAACGGCTTCTGTCCAAAACCTATTAGGAAGATTATATTCATTTAACATGGTTCTAGAGGCTTCTTGTAGGGTTCTATTCTTTCACTCGACTAGACCATTTTGTTGTGGGGTTCTAGGGCAGAAGAACTCATGGTGGTATCCATTTAGATTACAGAAGTCGGTGAACCTATGATTTTTGAATTCACCACCATGATCGCTTCTAAGTCTCTTAACCTTAAGATTCTTTTCGTTTTCTATTAATTTTTATAAGTTGGTGAGTTGATCTAAGGTTTCACTTTTATGTTTGAGGAACCTAACCCAGGTAAACTTAGAGTAGTCATCAACTATGACTAAAAAAAATTGACTTCCACTTAGTGACTTGGTTCCATGAGAATCAAATAGGTCTAAGTGTAGGAGCTCAAGTACACTTTTGGTTCTTTCTTGGTTAGTTAGTTGATGTTGTACCCTAGTTTGTTTACCTTGTTGACGAGCATTACAGATTTTATTATCCAAGTTGTTAAGGTGGGTAAACCTTTGACTAAACCACTCAAACTCATTTTGTGTATGAGTCTTGGGTGAGAGTGGCCGAGTCGTCGGTGCCACAACCAGAATTCCTCTTGCTGTATCATAAGACACTTAGTTGAGCAGTTGGGTAGGTTTATTGTGTAAATGTTGTTATTCCTAGTTCCTTTAAGTATTGTTTTTGAGGTATCATTAGTTTTAATTAATCATTCATTTTGTAAGAAGGTAATTTTATAGTTGTTATCACACAATTGGCTTACGCTAAGTAAATTAAAATTGAAATTTTCCAATAAAAGTACATTACGAATTATAAAGTTAGAGTTCAACTCAATATCACTTGAACTGATGATTTTGAGCTTCCCGTTATTTTTGAATGCTACCGATCCTTGATTTTTGAATCTGAGCTTCGAAAATTTTAGTCGGTCTCTAGTCATGTGTCAAGAGCACCCACTATCCAACATCCATTGATCCTACACATATAGTAGTTGGATCGGACATTGGAATTTTAAAGTTGGTTGAATATTTTAGCCTAATAGTCATCTCACCATTTCTACATGATCAAACATGTTAACCTTAAATGTTTTTGAGATGACTTCAATTTTACTTGATTAAATTTAGTGTTTTGAAGCTAATCAACCTTGGGTTAGATTCAGATTTAACCCTTAGCTCATCAAGTAAACTTTTTGAAAAATTGGCTTCCAGGTCATGGCGAGGCGAGGCAAAGAGGTCTTCTTTGATTGGAGCAACAACCACTTCCTTAGACAAAGACAAATTCAAGAAATTGATTACTTGAGTCACTTAAGATTACTTTCTGGTCTAACTAGTTAAGGATACAATGAGGTAGCTTCAACTAGTTCAACTTAGTCGAGTGCACCAAGCTAGATATGTCTTATCTAACTTGGACACACAGGACTTTGTTTCCCTAACATACTATCATCTCGCCGTGTCCTAATACTATGTTGTCAAGATTGACAAGTTATTGAACCTATCTAGCCATTCTAAAAATTAAAACAAAATAACTAAGCATACAAAGATTAATTTCATGTAATAGAACAAACAAATTTAGTACTAGCTCCCCCTAGACCATTGAATCGATTCAGTCTTTCCACATAGTGAATTTGGTCCTTGGGAACCCAGTACTTATTAGATCCTAATTGTGAAATTAAAGCGGTCTTAGAGACCCATGCTTGGACTTGTTTTCTATTTCGATTCACGATTGACATAGATAATTTAGTAGTTGTGGTTGATTTAAATCCTAATCCGGCCTTGTTGTACATGTCCCTTTGTGATCCAAGTAATAGGTCAAGCCCCTTGGATCCTAAAGTGAACCTTTCCAACGTTTGCCTAAGATCTTGGACTTGTCCTTTCAAGAGAGAGTTCTCATCTTCGAGTTTTTCAACTCGAGTTGAGTTCTCCTCTCGAACTTGACTAGTCGAAGAGGTTAGGCAGACCTCGTGTTTAAGGAGTTTAACCTCCTCAACTAAGGTCTTGACCTTAGATTCGGACTTAGCTAATTTTTTAGTTAAAAATCTAATTGCACTATACAACGTATCAATTAAAGACCGACTCACCTTGATTGAATCTTTTGAATCAGATATGGATCCGTGGCTTATCTTGAATTGAAACTTATCGTCGGATCCGGAGTTGGACTCATCTTCGGGTTCAGACTCATCCTTGGGTTCGGTCGGCTTGGCCATGAAGGCGAGGTTGTTGAGGTCATCTTCCTCCTCTGACAATTCCTCCCACGTTACGTTGAGTGCCTTCTTGGATTGTGATGGCTTGTTCTTGAGTCTTGGGCACTCCGATTTGATATGGTCCATCCTGTTGCACTCGTAGCATCTATAGTTGGAATTTTGCTTTGACTTACCCTCCTTGGATTGATTGATGAGTCGTCTTCTTCTCTTAATCATTTTCTGAACTAGATTCACTAGTTCGGTCTTCATCTCATCGTTCACCTCCGATTCATACTCTTATTTATCCTTGGGAGGTGGTTTGCTCTTCGGCTTCTTCTTTGGACCTGCAATCAAAGCGACACTTTTCTCGGTGAGGGCCGAATTAGACTATTCATGTAATTCGAATTCAAAGAAAAGTTCGTCTAACCTAATTTTTGAAAGATCTTTAGAAGCCTTGTAAGCATCAACCATGGATGATCACAAGGTGATCCTAGGGAAGGCATTTAGTGAGTACCTGATGACGTCTCGATTTTCGACCTTTTATTCGATCGAGTGTAGCCCATTCATGATGTCTTGAATTCTAGCATGGAGCTGAGTGGCCGACTCATGTTCTTGCATTTTCAAGTTAAACAATTTTTTCAAAAGGAGATCCCTCTTACATACCTTAGTGTCAGCAATTCCTTCATGAAGCTCGATGAGCTTGTTCCACAAGTCCTTTGCACTTATGAACGGACCGACACAGTTAAGCTCCTCTTTAGATAGCCCACATTGTAAGATTTGTATAGCCTTGGCATCGGCTTCCACTTAACGCTTCATAGCATTTGTCCATTGATCGTAGTCCAAGCATTCACCATCTTCGTTTGTTGGAAGGGTGAAGCCAGTTTATATCATGATCTACATCTCTACTTGGGTTTTCAAGTAGCACTCCATCCGATCCTTCCAGTAACGGAAGTCATCTCCATTGTAAAATGGAGGTGGGGCAGTGCTAAATCCTTCGAGATGGGCCATTTAGAAAAAGAACCTTGCAACAACAAAAATGACACAAAAAGACGAGTTGCCAAGACTTTGGTCTTGGATTTGTAGTGCGGGAGAAAAGAATTTAACGAAACAAAAAATAACACAAAATAAGAATTAAAATAAATATGAAAAGAAAGATGAAAGCGATGCTAGATTGGTGGTTGCACCAAATCATAGCTGCCCCGCTCTGATACCAATTGTAGGATCTAAAAGCGCTAAGGGGGGTGAATAGCGCCCGACAAATTTTTTCTTTTAGTTCGTTCAATTAAAACAAAAGTAAAGTATTATAGCGGAAAAGTAAATGAGATAAAGATGTTTTACTTGGTTCACAACCTAACGGTTGCTAATCCAAGACCCTTGTGATCCTAGACCGTGTACAGAGGGCAAAACACTAAAAAGTCTCTTCCTCGTTGGAGGTAGGAGACGACGATTACAAAAACAAAGAAGATCGAGGTAGAGGGACAATCTCACCTCTCCTTGTTACGATCAAAAGATCGATTAAAAATACTTGAATACACTGATTGAAATGACAACAACTAAAAGTATTACCAATGACTATTGAAGCTTTGAAGTAGAGGGTGCGTCGTCAACGTTGTAGTAGCATTTTATCATCGTAGAGTTGCCGTAGAGATGCGGCATTGCGAGAGCGTTCTGAGAGCTTGAATTGATATCAAATGGTGTGAATCCCTTCTCTTTTTATAGCCCTCTGATCGATGAGATCAAGATCCACCAAAAAAGGCCACCTCACCCCAAGATAAGGGGATAAGGTTTGACCTTCATCGAAGTTGGAAATTTGAATAGCAGTCGACTGATGGCCTTCATCAGTCGACTGATGCCAGCAGCAGTCGACTGCTAATAGCCAACAATCGACTGATGGCTAGGTTATTCGACTACAACAACAAGTTAGTCTGAAACATACAAGTAGAGGTAAATTCAACGACCACTTACCGTCTGATCTCGACCTAGACCTTCCACTGGAAGTCTTAGTCGGATTGCCGCCTAAAAACATCCCCGTATGGAGGACTCGACCTCACCTTGACTCACACTTGAGCTTACCTCTGGTCCTTTGTGACTTGTAGCTTAGATTTTGGTCTTCATTTCAAGTATGTCTGCATTTTACGTTGTTCATTTGGTTTGACGGTATATGCTTGTATTTATATATTATGTTTATATACCTGTTGTACCTCTAGATTATGTTGTTGAATTACATGTGATATTTGATATATATACATATTTTTCCTATTACCTGCTGAGTTTTACTCACCACCACGGACCCTAGGTTTTTTTGTCGCCCAGGTAATAGGTAGCCAACTTCGTGATGGACTTGGAGGACCGCTGGCTGGCATCGTCTCATCTCAACTCCGAGAGTCTGGGTTTTTGGGTTTTCCGTATGTCTTGTTATGTATTCTGAGTTTTCATAGTGTTATGTGTTATGTGATGTACGCACATGTTGGTGCGGGGTTTTGACGAGGTTTTCTTTATGTTATGGTGTTAGTCATACCGGTATGCATGGTGTGTGGTTGTATTGTATATGTGTGGTTATGGGTATGTCGTTGTATTAGTTTTCGCTGTGTTTCGTTATGTTGTTATGTTTTTATTTGCATATGTTATGTTTATTGTGGGCCCAAGGGCCTTGTATTAATAGAATATGTTGTCACGTACAGGGGAGATGTCGTCCGTTTGATTTTCGAACCGACATACTCTCAGGGCGTGACAACTTTAGTGGTATCAGAGCCCAAGGTTCTGCGATATCGTACAATGTTTTTGTGTCGAGTCTAAGATTCTCGGGAGTCGATTTGTTTGGTTTTGGCTTTCTGAGATGAGATGTGACAGCGGTTTGAGCTCCAAGCAGCACGAAGTAAGTATTCCTGATGACTTATTTTCTAGTTGGATACTTATCTGGACTTGATTAACAAGTGTATACAGTTAGAGTTATTATACTTGTACAGACTCGTAGTAGAAGTCACCCACCGTGGCGACCAACCGGAGTTGTCGATAGGGTTTATACTCCCGGTTTTGTTGGCTATGCTTTTAGTGTATATAATAGGGAATAACCTATAGTGTGTTGGTTATTGTTCGTAACCATGGTATGAGTTGACACCGAAAATGACCTGGTAAGTCTGTGAATCTTGAACCTGTGTCGAAAAGGGGATTTACCTTTGAGAGTCGACTGATACCGAGTCGGAAAATAGGGGTCAAGTCATCACATTTCTTGTGGAAATTAGAGACTATAGTCTTAGAGATTCTCACTAATTTTGCTAGTCAGATCATTACCTGTTGGGTAATGGACAAGACAAGTAGACTATTGTTGATGCAGATAGCGGAAGGCTAGGTTACGGTGTTTTATAGGGATTTTATCTCTGAGTTGTTTGTACTGAGTTGTATAACTTTGAGAGTACTTTTGAGTACTTAACTCATGTTATATCGAGAAAGAAGAGTTGTTTGTATAACATTATCGGGATCAAGCCGGTATTTGGTGATAAATGCAGAAAATAATCTTTGAAAAATAATATATCACTTGATCATGGTTTAGTGATGTTGAAAGAGAGTATTTCCCCGTGTCACTTTTAGTGACACATTGTAAGGAATTCTTGAGCTTCAAGTAGGGTGATCGTCGGCAACGAGAATATCATGCAGAGTCATTAGACTTGCAGAGTTTATGCTCACCTAATAGCTCAAGAAGATGAATGGATATTTTAAGCCACCCCCAGTTGTTGGCTTACTGTTAGATTAAGAAGGGATCTTTTATCAGATCCTGTGGGAAGACATTGGATTAAGTCAGGAGTTTAGAAATGACTTCGTACAAGTGTTTAAGAGTTGGGTCAGAAGTCTCCGACTGTTGGATAAAAGGAGCAAGATCGGAGTCATAGGCTTTAAGCCATTTTCCGATTATAGAAGACCAACCACAGATCATCAGGATGTTCTCGTGCACATCAACAAAATCAGAACAAAAACTCCGAAGAGATTATGCACGTGCAGTGCGGATCACGAAGACACGCGAAGTCAGATTATTCGTTGGATCAGTTCATCTGTTGCTATTGTAAGCAACCAGTACATTTGAGGAGGTATGCTTTGAAGACTCAGTTGAAGACTGCCAATGGTGTTCTGAGAGGATGATGCATCGTCTCGACAGCAGAGATCAGCACAGAAGATTGGGTTATCTCATCAGCAACGACCTACTACCTCAGGCGCGGTTGGATTTTCGTGAATCTTCCCTTCAAGGAAAGTGATTTACGCAACAGTATCAGCAGAAGACATCATAGTTGACTCATGCAAACAACAACAATAGTTACCCCCAGATGTGATTTGCTATGTACAGAGGAGAGAGTATACGACAAAGGTCGTATCTATTCGGTATTCTACAGTTGGAACTCGTAGGATTTAGTGATGGGATCAGATGATCTAGGAAAAATCTTGAGGAACTCATCGCAGAAATGCGACCGCTTGTCGCGGACTGTTGGATCTAATATTTTTCTCTTTGGAGAAAGGTCGAGACCTGCGTGGAGCCTTTGGATCGGATCGACAGATAATTGATCATTCAGGGTATTATTCTAGTACCCTCTGGGTTAATATGTTGAGGGATACTTATCGTTTATAGGTATCCTTGTCTAGAACATTTTTAGTTTGGATTAGAAGGGTCCTTTACATCGACTTGTGGGTCGGTGGTATCTCTACCGTCAGGTGAGATGGGGATCTACAATTAAGAAGTCAAGGGATGCCCTTAGACTTTGATAGATATACTTTTAAAGTAAACATATCCTTACGGATGGTCAAATTGTTGAGAGTATGGTATGATTATGTATCTAAGAGGTGCGAATAATCCGAGAGTATTCGGATGTAGTTTCGGATGAACTCCAAGGCTTGCCGTTGCATAGGCAAGTGGAGTAGGCGATCAAAATGATTGTGGAAATAGTTTCGGTATCGAAGATCCTATACCGGGTGATAATTTGACTAGTATAAGTGTTACTAAACACTATGAGAATTGTAAGAACGTAAGTTGCGATTATAGGAGATGTTGGATGAGATATTTATCTGTTCCAGTATTTTTTCTAGAGAGGATCCAGAACTCTTTGTTAAAAGAGAGATGAACCTTTGAGATTATGCATCGATTATCGATGATGGAATGTGATGGTTGTTGTGAATGAATATCCTTCGTTGTGGATAGATGATCTATTTAGATGAGCTAAGGACACCTGTGTATACTCTAGGGTTGGTTTACGACTGAAGTATTGATATTGTAGTGACATGGTGTCATACAATTATCATTGTCTTTGTGATAATTGATATGTCATCAGCTTAGAGTAAAAGGGATGCAGGTGTGTAGAGACAACAATTTCATACTTAGTATGAATTTTATGAGTTTTGATTAAGTTGTTAGACTAATTAATGATTTAGTCGCCATTGGATTTGAGAATCGTGTATCCTGGATACAATTGGATCAGTTTGTGGTTGTTGGAGTTGCGTAACCTGGCTACTGTTGATTGTGGTAGTTGGAGTTGTGCACTCGACCACCGTAGATGGTGGTTTGCCTTGTATGATTTAGTTATTACTGTAGATGTGGATAGAATGTTTTAGCATTACTATACCATGGACTTGTTTGACAAAGGTGATGAGGGAAATCATTTAGTTGGAAGCTGGTGAAACCAGTTTACAGGACCTAGACGGCGATTAACTTTTACACGAGTATTAGTTAATCCTTCCGGAGTGGATAAAAGGATGTTGTACACAAATGCATCATTTCAGGGATCGAAGCAATTCCGATGTAGTTGCATGAGACGTATCTTATGCCTACGTCAGTTAAGAAACTACAAAATAGACTATCATATACATGACATGGCTTTAGTAGTTATTATTTAGATTTGTGGAAGTATGGAGCAGAAGTGCTCATTGAATTTAACTAGCTACTCGGTAACTACTATAGAGTTGCTGGAATGCGAACAGCTGCAACTTGAGAGATTGATCGCTATAATCTTCCATGCACTTACAGAGTGTGTGGTAGAGTGGATTTTGAATGGTCGATGGACTTCTCTTTTGAGAAGATAATTCCCCATCTCTGATAAGGATAGTGTGTTCCGGACACGTGTCCAGTTAAGGAAGAGTCGCTACAGGAAGCATATCATTGGAGATTTGCTATTCACCCTGATGGTACTCGTATGTATCGAGATCTGAAACATTTATACTGGTGGAAACGGTATAAAGAGAGATATAGTAGATTTTGTTGCTCGATGTTTAGTATGCCAGTAAGTGAAGGTTGAACATCAGAAACTCGCTGGATTGCTCTAGGAAATTCCGATTCTAGAATGGAAGTGGGAACATATCACTATTGGTGTCGTTACAGGATTGCCTAGAACCCGTGAAGGACATGATGTGATTTGGGTGATCGTGGATCGACTAACCAAATCAACTCACTTTCTGCCTATTTGTGGAACGAACTCGTTGGATTGTCTGGCAGAGTTATATTGCCGGAAGATTATCAGATTGCATGGGGTACTTTTAAGTACCATATCTAATAGAGATTCATGGTTCACCTCATGATTTTGGAAAAGTCTCCAACAAGTCACGGATAAGAGCTCCACTCTGATATGCTTACTTACCTTTTTATGGATGGTCGATATGAAGGTATTATTCATACTTTAGAAGGGTTGTTTAAAGCATGTGTGATAGATTTTGGAGGCTATGTGAGAGCTGAAAGATAATATATGAGCTCAGTATCCCTACTCAATTACTTGAGGTGTGTGGATTTTCTCCAAGTACTTAAGTCAAGCAGTGTGGTATTGCTTACTCATCGTATTTGAGTAGGAAATTTGGGGACCAAATTTTTATTAGTGGGGGAGAATGTAAGATATCGAAAAAAATAATAATTATTATCCTTTCGGATTAAGAAATTATCTTGTAGAATTTTTAGAAATTTTTAGAAATTTTTCTGGATTCAAAAGGAGTTCATATGACTGCTTAAGTGGAAAATTAAAGCTTAAATAGATGGTTGAGTCAACCTAAGCTAGCTTAAAGCTCGAACCCAACCCATTTGCCATTTCCCATTTATTTCCTAGAACGCGTTTCTTTCCATTTCTCATCGTGATTTCTGGTTGCCTTTTCTTCTCTCGAACGCTCATCGTTGCTTCTCCTTACCTGATTCCTCTTCGTCTCCGATTCTACTCGAGGCCGATCCCTCTCCCAATCGTGTCTCCTTCCCTCGTGCTCGCACTCATCATCACCGAGCCAACTTGTCGTGCCCTAACTCATCGCCGCCCACTCGGCCGCCGCTCCATCAGCCGCGAGAAAGAGCGCCATCGTCGCGTGTGATCCAAATGATCTCCTACCAACTTGTTGCCGCTGCCTATGGCCGCCTCCTCGTTGCCGACTCTTCTGCTTGCACAACACGACTGATTGAGGTGAGACAACGCCGCCGGAGCTCAAGCCATAACTTACTTCTTCCTTTGGATTTTTTTCCGTCACGAGCTCCAGTCGATGATTTATCTTTTCCACAGTGTTGTCGATCCAGTTCATTGCAGAAGGCAAGTCAGCGATCCCTCGATTGGCTATTGCGAGTTGTGACCGATGGGCTTTGGTCTCTTCACGGTGGATCGACCAATCAACTTGATACATCCCATATGTTCGTAGTTTTTGGTATTCGACTGTGATGTTGCTACAATTGGGGGAGTATTGCCGGTGGAGTTCCTAGGGTTGGTAACTGATCTATCTCCTTCTTTTCAATTGGCTATTGGTTGATTTGTGTTGTCTGCGGTTGGTATATATTTCGATTGCTTCTTTTCTGTCTATTGTGTCCTATAGATGGATTATGTGGTGTTGTGCTGTGCATGTTCTGTGTATGGGCTGGTATGGGAGAGTTGAGCCGACTGTGGAGATGGGTTAAGCAGAGGATTCTAAATAGGGTGGATTAGGCCCTTGAGTTGTGTAATCGGTGGGTTATGGAATGCACTGGGTGATGCTCTGTTCTTGACTGTGAATGGGCAAGGATCTTGTTAGAACTGTTATATATTGTGATTTCTAGGTGAGGAAGGTGATCCGAATAGGGATTGCTTGCAAAACAATCTGATTGGTCCAGATTTGATACCTATACTCGGATCAAAGGAGTTGTACTGGGTAAGTGTGGATCGGATTCACGGTATGAAATTGAAGGTCTATTTGCGATGTTGTGGTGAGGTTGATGTAGTAGATGAGTATCGTATGGATATTCTGTTTGTGCCCGTGGTAGGGGCTATGAATAGGATTTGGTTTGAGGTTCGTTAGGTCCCTAAATTAGTGTGAAATGTCAGTTGTTGATCGAGCTGTGTGATGCTCTGATCTCGGCTACAAATGGGGCTATGGATAAATCTGTTCTGTAGTTATATATGGAGTGGAAAGTTGTAGGTTAGCATATTCGCTAATTGGAAATGGTGGGTTAATTATGGTGTTAACTATACAAGCTGAGGGATTAATGTGAAGGTTTGATTTGGTTAATTGGATAACTAGATCAATCTAGTTGATCGGGATATGAAGTCGATGTAGGATTCGATTCGATTATTCTTCGTATAATTGCACTTAATCATAATGTTTGATATGTACAGGACATGGATACGAGGCAGGCTCGCGGACACAAATACAATCAGCACGAGCTACATATCATGTGGGTAATTTCCTACCCTGGTCAGGTAGATGTAATTGCATTCAGATTTAGTCGTAGATATGAGCATGTTAGGTGTTCATATTATCTTGACTCTGCTCTTATTTATCTTATGCTTGATACTTGTCGTTGGCTATATTTACTCAAAAGTTGATATCACATTTCCTTTATTATGATTTAGGGTTATAGATGTGATGTAAATAGACCTAGATGTTTAGTAGGGTGTAGATGTTAGAGTATGGATGATGACCCAATTTATAAATTGGCAAAAAGGTCATCCGTGGGTAGGTAATGCCCTAAATGTAGGATTTATTTTCAATACCCGTATGTTACATACTTATTACCAATCATGTGTTGTGTAATGGTTAAGTGAAGGGTGATTAGTGTGTCGCTATGGACCGGTGGTCCCAGCTTGATATGATTAGTTGAGTACGACTCTCTACAGGATAGAGAGTGTGTCGATCAGTTGAGTACGACTCTCTATCGGATAGAGAGTTATGATCAGTTGAGTAGGACTCTCTACAGGATAGAGAGTCCGTCGATCAGTTGAGTACGACTCTCTACAGGATAGAGAGTGTATTGATCAGATGGGTACGACTCTTTGTTGAACAGAGAGTCTGTGGTAGATGTTTGTACGTGTGACAGTACATTCATATCATTTACATGCATTCTGACGACATAGTCTCCCTTGGGGTTGAGAGAGTCGTCAGTCATCTTGCCTCCCAAGTTACTCCCCCGAGGAGTAACTGGTGTGAGGGTAGAGCATTTGTTGTGTCGCACTTTTCCACTATAGATGATGGTAGTTGGAGTTGCGTGCAGTTGTCCTGGGTGCGTGGCACTCGACCACTCATTGGTAGTGTCAATTGGAGTGGCCAGCAGCAGGGACCCCCGTTGTGTAGCGAGCTCTTTATGCTCATATGCTACTTGATCATACTGCCCACTCGGCCACTCTAGAGCGGTAGTTGGTGTTGAGTTGGGACAGTTGTCATATCATGCCACCTAGACCACACTGGGGTCGTGGTAGCGAGTAGGGGTGCGCAGGCATGACCATGCATGTTGCATTGTCGTATCTTATGTCGCTTTGCATATTACCATATATATATATATATATATATAGATGGTTGTGATTAATATATATATAGATGCAATCTATATATATATGCTTATTGTGATGTTGCATTTGATTGTACTATGCTTGTTGCATTTGGTTGTACATCATATTCATACATGCTTCTTGCATCTGTTATACGGTTGTGTCGGATATTTGTATATATGTTGGATAGACCATTAGATACCTTGACCTATAGCATGAATATATTGTGAGTTGGTATTACTCTTCCTATTATATATATGTTGGATATATGCTCAGGTTGGATCAGAGTAGCATAGCAGACTTTCAGGTATGTCTGTATTTTACATTGTTCATTTGGTTAGACGGTATATGCTTGTATTTATATACTATGCTGATATACCTGTTATACCTCTAGATTATGTTGTTGAATTACATGTGATATTTGATATATATACGTATTTTTCCTATTACCTGCTGAGTTTTACTTACCACCACAGACCCTGAGTTTTTCTGTCGCCCAAGTAACAGGTAGCCGACTTCGTGATGGACTTGGAGCACCGTTGGCTGACATCGTCTCATCTCAACTCCGAGAGTCCGGGTTTTTGGGTTTTCCGTATGTCTTGTTATGTATTCTGAGTTTTCATGGTGTTATGTGTTATGTGATGTACGCACATGTTGGTGTGGGGTTTTGACGAGGTTTTCTTTATGTTCTGGTGTTAGTCATACCGGTATGCATGGTGTGTGGTTGTATTGTATATGTGTGGTTATGGGTATGTCGTTGTATTAGTTTTCGCTGTGTTTCGTTATGTTGTTATGTTTTTATTTGTATATGTTATGTTTATTGTGGGCCCAAGGGCCTTGTATTAACAGAATATGTTGCCACGTACAGGGGAGATGCCGTCCATTTGATTTTCGGACCGGCATACTCTTGGGGCGTTACACTTCACCTGGGTTCTTTGACTCCATTCGAAGTTCTCCTAGTATCGCCCAACCACCACAGTTTCTCGACTCGAGATTCTTCGAGTGTCGTCGACCTTTAGCTCAACTAATCATTTTTGCACACTATGTTCAGCTCATGAGATAATGATATGACCTTAACTTTGGGTCTTTGCCATAATCAAAATGTAGGTTCGATTATCTGGTGTCACTCCACCAACAATAACAACAATACAACCACAACACAAATACACAGCGATATAACGTGATTCGGAACCTAGGGTTCCTACTCCACGGGTTGATCTCAAATGAGCTCTAGTGATGCACATCACCACTAATAAACTCCTTTTTGGTGACACACCGGAGGTGGATAAACCTCGTACAAGTGATTGTTGGATCGAGAAGCATCGCTAGAGGGGGGGGTGAATAGCGAGCATAAATTTTTTCGTTCGATACACGAGTAAGCACAGCGGAAAAATAAAAAGACACGTTTATTTTTACTTGGTTCACAACCCAACAGTTGCTACTCCAAGGCCCTAACGGTCCTAGACTGCGTACGGAGGGCAAAACACTATAACATCTCCTCCTCGTTGGAGGTAGGAGACAACGATCACAAAATCGAAAGTATGAGGATGAGGCAACAAGCCTACCTCACCTCGTTACGAATAAAAACAAAGAATATAATAACAAAATATGTTACTTGATGCTGCTACCGACGAAGAAGATCAAAACTTGTCGTTGCATCGGCGTTATGACGGTGTTGGAGCGTTGGCGTTGTAGGAGCACTTGAGAATAAACTTGATGATGTTTGGAGTTGGAATCCTCCCCTCCTTTTATAGATTTTGGCCTCTGAATATGTCTCCTCATCTTTTGGAACAGATCACGAAGTTGTACAAAATTTTATCGCGAAGTGACCGCATCAAACGTTATTCATTTTGACCTAGCACAAAGGCTGATTTGTCACCATCAGTCGACTGATGCCTCCCATCAGTCGACTGATAAGCATCAGTCGACTGCCCAATGTCCAACAGTCGACTGTCAGCCTGTGGCCACTTCCCTGCAGTAAAAGGTTAGCTCAAAAAATGATAAATGCGATGGTTTCTAACCGTCCAATCTCGACCTAGACCTTCCACAGGAAGTCTTAGTCGGATCGCCGCCTACGGTCGTCCCCGTACAGAGGACACGACCTTAACATCTCTCACTCACACGAGCTTACCTCGATTCTTCCTTTGTAGCTCTCGCTTCTGGCCTTCCACTCGATTCCTTTGGCTCCCTCCGACGTCACTCGAGTGTCGCCCGACCACCGCGGCTTTCTCCGGGTGTTGCTAGCCTTCAGCTCCAACTTTAGCACTTTTCTTCACACTCGATTTAGCTCGTGAGATAACGATGTAAACTTAACTTTGTGTCTTTGCCATAATCAAAACACAGGTTCGATTATCTGGTGCCCTTGCACCAACAGGGATTACAATAGTAATAAAGAAAATACAATAAGTATACTAAGCAATACACAAATACATGTAAAAAAAGCTTTACATAAGGAACTTTTGATTGCTTGCTTGTTGATTGCTTTGGACTGACTTTGAAGGACTGGAAAATACCAACTATTTTCCTTTAAATCTCACCAAGAACCATTGCCAAAATCCTCCCTTCAATGCTCCTTATAAAGTTGCAACTTGGGCTGATTTTCGCCTAGCAGTCGACTGCCCATACTGAGTAGTCAACTGTTCCTATAGATGTTGTCTCACAATGGCTAATCCACGTTGAAAAAACTCCAACGAATACCTCAGCAGTCAACTGTCAAACCCTATCAGTCGACTGCTGCACCGATAGTCGATTGCTTAGTCGATTACGAAACTTTCTGTGCTCATATTTGCAAACAACAGTCAACTGCTCAAGGCCAGTCGACTGCCTAAAGCTGATAGTCGACTGCCAAGGCCATGCAACCTCGGTCGAGCTTTAGTCAACTCCTGAGCAGTCGACTGGGGTTACCAGTGGACTGGTCATAACCCCAGTCGACTGTTCATATTCGACTAGGCTGCCAAGTGTCAAACACTTGGCCAGTCGACTGGTCTATAACCCTAGTCAACTGATAAACGTCAAACATGAGGTTTAACCCAAGTATGATGCCCTCATGCTTAATAGACCACCCTTAGTCTAAACCTAAACCTTCTAGCCACCTCCATCAGCCTCACACATATTGGATCCCTCCAAGTCATCCATGACTTGTTCATCCATATGCTAGCCTTCAAGTGCTTCTATCGGCTATTGTCATGCTAATCAGGTCTATATTACCAAGGCACATTTGGGCTTATGCTGTCAAAACATTTGCTTAGACTTTACGCCGCCAAACATTGGACTTATGCCACCAAGACTACAGCTTGAACTTTACGCCACCAATATCACACCCTTGAACTTCCCAAATGCCAAGATCCATTTGGACTTATGCTGCCAAGACTCCACGCTTGGACTTTACGTTGTCAAACATTGGACTTATGCTGCCAAGACCCATGCTTGGACTTTACGCCTCCAATATCGCACTCTTGGACTTCCCTTGCCAATTCCATGTTGGACTTTCCAAATGCCAAGACTCATGCTTGGACTTTCTAATTTCCAAGACCCATGCTTGGACTTTCCATGCCAAGTACACAAGACTTGGACTTTTCATGCTAAGTACACAAGACTTAGGCTTTCCATGCCAAGTACACAAGGCTTGGACTTCCTATGCCAAGTACACAAGACTTGGACTTTCCACCATTACAATCACATTGCCATATGTTTTGTTGAATATCAAAATACTACTCGAGTCAAACTCGAGTTTGGTCAATCGTGCCGGGGCCGATTGCACCAACAAATTTGATTAAAATAACTTAAATAAAATTGGTTTAACATCATCATAGCAATTAGGACTATGGTTGTTGCAAGTTATAATAACCATTAGTTAAAATTTTATAAAAAAAATTCTAGGATTCTTAACCCTTAGATTTGACGATTATCCATGTTTAAACATATTAGATTGAGATCTAATGCAAAATACATGTATTTGGATCAAGATCATTGAAAAACTCACATCCTAATATTGTACCATCAACATCACTTATACATTGTACTATGCTACCAATTGATGGATCTCAATCCATCAATGGATTGCACATCTGCATATGATTCAAAAAATGAAAACAAATCAAATGATCCAAACTCAGGATCTTATCACTTAATCTACAACAATATACAAAATTACAATGGAAAAAAATGAAATTAGTAAAATTCACACTTGTATCCGGAGACATTATCATTGGACGAGTCTGAAGATTTGAAGCTGAAATAGCCACGAAAGTGAGATCTTTTGCAAGTGCGAGGGAGGTGGATTAGAAGGCTCTATCCGATGGAGGAAAACAAGATAGTTGTTTGATAACCTCTCATACGGAGATCACACTCTATATATAGAGTAAGCTCAAACCCGTTAACAATCCATCAATGCTAACAGTAACGACCTAAAGGATTCTACACATGTTGATCAACACCCAATAACACAAACTCACAATTAACAATTAAATTAGATCACTTTAATGGGGTTGTTCGCATCCACAATGATAAATTCACGTGTCAATTAGTTAAACATGTTTGCCCACCATCCAATATTTATCTCTCGATGATAACATTCAGGTATTGTTTAATGGGCCATAAATATCCAATGCTTCATTGCTAACGTGGTTGAGCCATTGTATTCTGAAAAACAAACATCCATGTGAGCCTCAAAGCATTATCGGAGAGGAGACGAATCTATTTTAATGAAACTATATTTAATATAATCATCTGTAGTGCTCAACCCATCTTCCCACTTGATAACCTTGCTCCCCACTTTGGCAATTGTACTTCTTGCCAAGCAACCTAGCTTGCTCATCAACCTTGCCTTTAGCCCAGTTGCCCTACTTCTTTTCTTAAAGAAAAAATTATCTAAAAATCTTAAAACTGATTCACTTTGTTAAGATGGTCATTGATGTTATTGACATAATTACTCAACACATGACGACCCCATTTACCTTGGGTGTGACTATCTTAGTTAATCATGGGGAGAAGCCAAATAGGTTAACTTGGTTGAACTTTAAGCAATGATAGCAAGAAATGCTTTTCTACTAGTTCATGCTCAACTTGTCCAAGTTTTTGATGGAGGAATCTTCCAAGCTAGTTAAGAATGACACTGCTACCTAAATTGTTAGTGCTATTGAAGCATGAAACCATTTAGAATTGCAATGCCAAAAATAAATCCTCAACTATCTGGTAAATTCCTTATACAATGTGTGTAACACGAAGAAAATGATCAAGGAGTTGTGGTCAATTTCTAAACTACAAAATAGTTGACTTTAAAACATAATCAGCTAAGTTCATGAGCATTAGGTGATCATACATGAAATTCACTTAGAGGATATAGTGTTGAGTGAAATCTTTCAAATAGTAGTTATTATTGAAAAGTTACCACTTGCTTGAAAGGACTTCAAAAATTATCTAAAGCACAAGAGAAAGGACATAAACATCGAGAAACTCATTGTTAGACTTTGCATAAGGGTAGATAACAAGAGTTTGATAAAAGAATATTCTCTTAAGTTACTATTAAAGTTAACATAGATGAGGACAGTAAAAACACTCAAAAAACAAAAACTCCAAATCTTCTAAAAGGGAAAAAGTAGGACCTAAAGGAGACTACAACAAGAAAAAGTTCTTTGACAAATATTACAATTGTGATCGAGTAGGTTACAAATCCTCAGAATGTAAGATGGCAAGGAAGAATCAAGAGGCTAATTTGGTAAACAAGAACAACGGGCTAGATATGGACCTTTGGGTTGTGGTTTCAGAGTGAACTTGATGTATTCAAATTCGAGATAATGGTGGATTTATACCAATGCCATTAGAAATGTGTGCTCTAATAAAGAGTTGTTCTACAATTTTAAAGAAATCAAAATTTGAAAAAATTATTCAGAGGGAACTCGACACTTGATAACTTGGCCACTTGATCCATTCAACACTTAATAGTCAGCCACTCACTCCAATTGGCAACTCAACATACTCAATTACTTGACAACTTGATTTACTTTCCCACTCGGCCAATATAGCACCTCAACCTTCTTTGGCAGTTTAGCATTCTTTACTAACTTGACCTATCTAATTCAGCACACTACAAAAAATCACCCATTTGGCGATGAATTTTGTAATGAATTTTGAATAAAAATTCATTGCAATTTTTTTTTTGCAACGATTTTTTTTTCATTGTAAATAATTTGCCGCTAAATTTTGCAATGAAAAAAAAATTCGTCGCAAAAATTGCAACGAATAAAATTTTCGTTGCAAAATTCATCACCAAATTTGACAATGAAAATAATTATTCGTCGCCAAATTTGGCGACGAAACATAGTTCGTCGCCAAATATACAATGAAAAAATAGTTCGTCCCCAAATCGGTGACGGAAAAATAGTTCATCGCAAAAATTTAGCGATGAAAATAACTATTCATCGCCAATTTTGTCGACGAAAATAACTATTTATCGCCAAATTTGGTGACAAAAATAAATATCATCACCAAATTTAGCGACAAATAGTTATATTTGTGATCAAATCTATGAAGAAAAAAATAGTTCGTCACAAAAGTCTAATAAATATATTTTCATGAATAAAAATAAATTTGGTGACGAATATTTTTTCGTCGCCAAATCTACGATGAAAAAAAATTTCATTGCAAAATATTCAAGGCTAGTCGACTGATGTCTGACCAGTTCGACTTGTCAGTCATATACCAAAGGTTCTGTAAGCTGCTACAGTAATAGTAGTCGACTGATCATGTTGATCAGTCGACTACTAATGGATAATGTACGATGAAAAAAAATTTCGATGCAATTTCTGTGACAAAAAAAAATTTCGTCACAAATTCGCATGTATCAATCAACTGATAGTGGTCATCAGTCGACTGGTGGTGGAGAAGCTGGTTAGAGAACCTTTTTTAGCTGACTGCCCACTCGACTGATAGTATACCAGTCGACTTGACACATGCGACAGTCGACTGTTGCTTCATTTTTATAACGAAATTGATTTTTCGTTGCCAATTTTGTGACAAAAAATGATTTTTTGTCGTAAATCTACGACGAAATTTATTTTCGTTACTAATCTGGAAAAAAAATTTAAAAAATTATCATGATAGATTATACTATTTTTCCTATTTTATAACAAACACACATAACAATATAAACTAATTCACATATCAAACTTCAATACCAAATTAATATATATATAACAAACATACAATACATAGATATCGTATGTGATAAGTCAAGTAACATTTAAATACAACAAATAAATTCAAACGTAATCACCATCGTCACCACCATCATCATTGTCCTTATTACAAGGATCAGGAGGAGGACCAGATCGAGAAGGAGGAAGTTGACTTGAATTAGATGTTAATTGAAGATGCTGCATAATTAACATCTATTGCCTCCGAAATTCGTTCATATGTTCATTTATTTCCTGCTCTCTTTGTCCTGATTCATTTTCCTTTTGTGCTAGTAACTCCCTCAAATGAATAACCTTTTCAGTCAATTGATTTATTTCTGCTCTTACTATCGGGGAGGATGAAGAAGAAGCACCAGGGGATTTATAGGTTCGGCTCAAAGAATTGAGTCCAATTATTCTTTCATTTTTCTCCCCTCTAGTTGCTTTGAGTCATAAATTGATATTGCTAACAGAAGGTTCAGATTCGACTGCATCATCACTTGCACTCAAATTTCTCTATGCAAGTTCATCGTATTTCTCCTATTTTAAAAGAAAAATGTTAAATACTAATATAAGAATTTCAATTTTTTAAATTACAAACCTTCATTGTTCTATCTCTCTCCTCACTCCACATCTTATCTTTCTTTTGGAATGTACAGGTGAAAGTGTCTATGAATAATAGCTCAGTCCTCATCTCCTGGGCCTAAACAAACATCGTTATAATTTATAAATTAGTGAATATTAGATTACAAAATTAGAATTTGAAAAAACTCACCAATCGATGTCTATACTCATCAATATTAATTGAGCCTCCCGCATACGTGGCAGACATAACGCTGAAATTACAATGTTAATTTATCTTATTCTGCTCACTCCTCCATTTGCTATCCTCAGATCCCTAATATGCAACAATTTTATTCCAATTCTCCTCAGTTATATAGTGTGACTTTTTATTTCTGATTTGCGCATGACTGAGTATGTTTCTGATATGGTCGCTACACTTTTTTTTTTATAAATCCTTCTAATCTCTAGTGTTTCACTCTCCTCCTAAGTAAATAACCGCTGCAGTGGAGAAAAATTGAATTGATTATATTAATTGTAATTTTATATACAAAATGATTTAAATAACTTACCTTGAACACATTTGTAGAATACGGAAAAGAAAAATTGAATATATATATATATATATATATATTAATTAACTCGTTAAATTAATTAGGATTAATTAGGGAATTAATTAGGTTTAAATAGTGGGCTGAAATTGGGTTTGAAATGGGCTTGGGCTGAGATGGGCTTGGGCTGAAATGGGCTTGGGATGAATTGGAATTGGATTTGGACTGAACTCGGATTAGACTTGGATTTGGGTCAAGTGGTTAAACTGGATGAGCTGAACCTAATCGGATTGGGTTTAGGTTGAGCTGGGTTAACCGGATCACTTGAACGACTTTTAAAAAGGGGTCGAACGAACGGATCGTCGCATTTCATCGCGATTCTTCTTCTCCGCCTCGCTCCTTCGCTCTACGCGATCGGGTCATCGGGATTCCAGATCGTCGGCGTCCGGTGAGAGTCGCTCGACAGCGCCGCCTTGGTAGTAGATCCCCAGTCGGAGGTTAGGAAGAGGTTGCCTTAGGGAGTGCCGGTGTTTCCTTCGCTCGGCGAGACGGAGGTACTGTCGTCGCGACAGCGAGCTGCCATCGGAGGTAAGGATCGAATGTCGGTTTCTTTTCGAGTAGAGATCTAGTTTTCGGGTTGTTAATGGCTGAGATCTATGGGTGGCAGTGAGCGGGAGTCTGGATTGTTTCGGCGAGCAGTTGGGATTTGGGAAATATCGTCGCCGGTGAAGGTTGGTCTCAGTAAGTTGGATCTAACCCAATACTATCAGCTGTGGTATCAATTGATTGGTGTTCTGTTATACTGTGATTGTTGGATTTGGTTTGTTCGGGTAAATTTGAGTTGCCGATTAGTAATTGAGATTGTTGATTCGAGTATTGTTGCTCGGGAATTACTTGTTGATGTTTGATTTGTCTGGATTGTTAGGGATTTTTATATGTAATCGGTTGTGGAAAACTCTGTGTTCTTATGGTGTCATTTGTGATAAGTTTCAATCGGGAATTTGAGTGCTTGGGATGGATTTCGATTGGAAACTAGGCTGTGATTGGAGTGGTAAGATTTGATTTGGTGTTAATTTAGGTTCTGTGATTGTAATTTGATTATGCCATCTGGGTGTGTGTGTGAAGGAGGAACTGCAGTTGGTAACTGCTATGGTAAGGTGATGGTAAGCTGCCGAAGGGTGGATTGAGGTTAGGTCATTAGAATATGTGATGATTTGGAGATTTCAGTGTCAGGATCTTATGGGTCGTGCTCTGTGAGGGAAATGATGATTAGGTTAAGTAAGTGTGGTTAGATCTGTCACCGTAATTAATTTTGAGGATGTCGGTGAGTTATTAGGAGCTGGGTTATGGTGTATAAGCTCAGGAAGTTGTTACTTAGGTTTTCTTGTAGTTGACCTATGTAGTGTATCGAATTTGGGATAAGTAGGGTTCTTACTCGTAGACGGGAAAAGAATACGAATATAAAATGAACTAGTATTTGTTCGTATAGTATCGGCGATTTGCACTTAACCATAATTTGTTATTATTGTGCAGGTTTGGGATACGAAGCAGGTCCGCGGCCGTGAAGATTATTCAAGCTTCGTATCAGGTGGGTAATATCTACCTGGTCCGGTAGTTTGATCGATTCTGGTGCATGAAATCAGATATATATATGTTTATACCTGTTTACCTTAGATCCACTCATATTTTATCCTGTGCTTGTACTTAGCCTTCGATCTTTGTGATATTGCTGTTAATCCATCATACCTTTATCTTAGATATGAATAATAACTCTGCTGGAGTATTAGCTGATAGATATTCAGTTAAACGCATGTAGTTATGGTCACTAGTGTGGACTAAGATGGGGTTATCGGGTTGCATCACTAGGTTAGGTGATGAGTCCAGAATATGGGGTCAGTCGTTGTACCGTACGCACATTGGTGAGGTAGCTTGACGAATCTATTTATCTGTACATAGGTAAATAGATTGTGATTATGGATTTGTCATCCTTGCATGGTTGACTTGTGGTTGATTAGGTCTCCCCGTGAGTTAGGGAGTGTTGTGAGGATTTGTGTGTGGGCTATGCATCATTACATTCCATGCATGCTGACGACTGGGTCTGCCTTGTGGTTGAGACGAGTCGTCAGTCATCCTGCCTCCTCGGCCACTCGGGGTAGTGGTGGTTGCGAGGGTTGAGGCGAGCATTGTGGCGTGCCGTTCACTAGGGATGGTGGTAGTGGAGATGCACTTGGCCACATGAGTGGTAGTTAGCACACTCACCCACTATAGATGGTGGTCGTGTGATGTGCAGTTGTCCTGGGTGCGTTGCTCATCTACTCATGGGTAGGGACGGAGTAGCTAGCAGCAGGGACCCCCGTGTGAGTAGCATATAGCTCTATGGCGGCTAGCTACTGTTTCATACTACCCAACTCGGTCACTCGAGAGTGGCGGCGGCTGGAGTCGGGATAGTTGTCATGTCGTGTCACCTAGGCCACACTAGAGTCGTGGTAGCGAGTTGGGTGCACAGGCATGACCATGCATATGCATTGCTGATATATATATATATATATGTATGCATGTATTCGATATATGTTTTACATATGCTTGTGAGATGTTGCATTTGGTTGCTGCATATGATTGTATATCATGCTATATGTCATTTGCATTTTATATACTGCTTTGTGTTGAGTATGAGTATGTTTTGGGTTAGACTGTCGCATGTTATTTGGATTATGCTATGATATACCTGTTCAGGATGTTATAGGTCATGTGGACGGCAGACCGTCAGGTATGTACATTATTTTATGTCAGTTTATTAGTTTAGTGTATGCTATGAGTATGACCGTATCTGTAGTTTCTGGTTACTATGTTGAGTACTGTATGTATAATGGACTCATGCTGTATACCTGTAGATCTTCACATGTATACCTGTAGATCTCTTTACCCTGTATGTTGTTCATGCACTTCTATATATTACCCCTGAGTTTTATACTCACCACCCTGGACCCTGGGTTTCTTGTCACCCAGGTAGTAGATAGAAGACTTCGGCATGGACTTGGAGCATTGCCACCTGATACCATCCTGTCGTTTTTCCGAGGGTTTTGCTTCCCATCGCATGTATTTTCATATGGACTCTTATTGTTTTGGAGATCATGTTGTATGTTTCTCTTTTGGATATTCAGTATGGATTTTGTTCTAGTATGGACGGATATACCGATGTACTTATGTTGTCGGGTTTGTATTTTCATTGTGTTTGGCTTCCACTATTGATGTTATACGTTTTGCTGTGTTGTTATACATTTTCGATATGTGTTATACTGGCTGCGACTTTGTACCGTATTAGAATTGTCATAAGGGGGTGCCGTCCGTTGGCCGGACAGAGTCTACCTCGGGGTGTGACAACATTCCACCACAAACTTTTTATTTCTTTCGACGTGCTCATATAAGTTATAGAAGCTCCACCCTAATGGTTATTCACTATTTTATTCATCTCATGAATAACATATACAGAATTTGTAAATCTAACATAAAATAAAAACAAACCATGTTAGATACTTATAAAAATACATATCTTATTAAAAACATAGATAATTTAAAACTTCAATACTTACGAATTTCCGTACAGAGATATGAACTCTCGCATATCTTCCCTCTCAACGAGTGATTGTTGTATTGGAAAAGACACATTAGTAGGTATCTGTTGAGACCAGAAGATCCTATAATTGGAAAAGAGGTGGAGGGCATATTTCCTGCAAGAGCATCAGACTATGCAGGGGTTGAAGCAGAGGAAGACTGTGATCTTCCATTGCTACTCCATCTATGACTGCCACATTGAAACTAACAATCATAATTATTAAAAGAATATGACAATAAAAAAAAAAGAATTACATTTGCATATCGAATTTATAATATGAACAATATGAAAAAATTATCATATTCATAGCAATTGGATAACCTACAAAAAAAGATAGTTGATTAATATATCAAATATATGAAATTTAGAATTAGACAGTAAATTAAAACATAATTGATACTGAATAAAAGTTATCCATAATTATAAATCAAATTCCGCATTGTGATTTTCATCCTGGTCATACGTCTATTCGATATCATCATCGTCATCCTCATCCTCATCGTCATCGTCATCATCATCATCGTCGTCATCGTCATCGTTCTCTTTTAAATTAAATTCCTCATCTTCATCCTTATTCATTTCACTTGCATTAATGGCTATTACTACGCCGCTAGGATTTTGTAACGTTGAAATATTATATCTTCGATATGAAATGTATTGACAACTTCATCTTGTTGATATGCTATGTCTTCCCAATGTTCCTCAATTTTTTTACATGCTTTTGTTTTACAAACAACCCACCAATCACTTTTGTATCATCTCAAACTAGGATATGAAGCATAAAATACTTGAATCGCTTGTTGTACTAACACAAATGGTTCATACCTCTTGTATAATTTTTTATAATTAATTTCAACCAAATTAAACTATGGGTGTACCCTTATGCCTTTGATAGGGTCAAACCAATAATACATAAATAAAATAACTCGTAAATCTAAGCCTGGATACGCTACCTCTAAAATTTCATCTAGCAAGCCCTAAAAATCATTCCTTGCACCTCTGTCATTGTAGCTTTCTCAATTCTATATTCTTGAGTATGAAAATTATATCCGTTTATGAAATATGTCGGCCAAGTTTTCACCACTGAGTTTGGACCCCATGACAGATGCTTTACTAGTTCTTGCTCAATGTAAGTGTGGTTATCAAGAACTTAAAGTCAAATAAGTATGTGTTAAATTCAAGATTTATTAAATTTATTATCATAGACTACTTATATATTTTTTGAACAATGGTGCAAATTCTTCATCGCAAAAGGATCAAACTCATGCTCCGGAAGCTCAGAATATAGGGTTTGGAAAATCCTACCATAAAATTAAATATAACACGAACAATAATTTATGATTTATGAAATATATAACATAACATTTATATACTCACTCAAAATATGATGTTACTTCTGGATAGTTCAGTAAAATATATGTGTGGGCTGCTCGCCACTCTTGACCAGTTAAGTATCTACTTGTACAAGATCCATTCGGTCGACCAAGGTAGTTAAAAATTGAGAATGACTTCAAATTGGGATCAACAGGACCCTCATCATTTCTTTTTGCTCTCTGACTTTTGCATTGAACGTGAGGTTCAAAATAATATGATGTAAAAGTTATAACTTCCTCCACAATATATACATTAACAATACAATAGAAGCCTCAACATGAGCCTTATTTCTCACTTTTTTTTCAAGTGATAGAGGAATCTAATAGTAATAAAACAAAATGTGTTAGAAATTAATTTATACTAAAATTGATCAAATGCACTAATAATGATTAAAAAAAGAAACAGTTCACCTTTCAAATGGATACATCCATTGAAATTGAACAAGACCTCCAACTTTAGCCTCATATGGCAAGTGAACCAAAAGATGTTCCATGGAATCAAAAAACATCGGAGGAAATATTCTTTCTAAGTTACACAAAATGATTGGAATGTCTCTCTCTCTAGTGTCTCCATGTGTGAATGACTCAACACTGTCGAGCAAATATCATGAAGGGAAATGCAACGAATAATATTTTCATTGCAAAATTCATTGCCAAATTTGGCGACGAATCTTGATTTTCATCGCCAAAAATGGCGACGAATCTTGCTTTTCGTCGCCAAATATGCGACGAAAAATAAATTCATTGTCAAAATCTAATAAACATATTTCCATGAATAAAATTAAATTTGGTGACAAATTTATTTTTCGTCGCAAATTTGGCGACGAAAATCAAGTTTCGTCGCCAAATTTTTCAAGATCAGTTGACTAATAAATACATCAGTCGACTAAATATACGACCAATTCGACTGATCGGTCGGCTACCAAAGGTTTTGTGACATGCTTCAGTAATGACAATCGACTAGTCATTTTCATCAGTCGGCTACAAAAAGTTTTGTAAGTCACATGATACCATCCGTCGATCGATCATGTTGATCACCGATCGATGTCAAAATCTTATTCAAGCAAAGAGTTTTTCATGTATCAGTCGATTGATGCATCTATTTTTACAACGAAAATAGTATTTTCGTTGCAAATCTGGAAAAATAAAAAAAATATTTTTATAGATTATCCTTTTTTCCCTGTTTTACAACAAACACACACAACAATATTAACAAATTTAGACATCAAACTTTAATACAGAATATAACAAATACATATATATATATATATATATATATATATATATATATAACAAACCTAAACCAACTTACAAATACATAAATATTGTATCTCATAAGTCAAGTAACATTTAAATACAACAAATACATTCAAAGGTAACCACCATCATCACCATCATCATCAAAAAATACATCATTATTGTCTCCATGACAGGGACAAGAGGAGGAGCAGATCCAGAAGGAGGAAGTTGACTTAAACTAGACGTTAATTGAAGATGTTGCATAATGAACATTTGTTGCCTTTAAAATTCGTTCATCTTTTCATTTAAGTCTTGTACTTTCTGAGCGTTTTCTCTCGATTCAGTTTCCTTCTGCGCTAGTAACTCCCTTAAATGATTAACCTCTTTGGTTAATTGAATTACTTGTGCTTTTGATGCCAGGGAGGATGAAGAAGAAGCACTAGGGACTCTATAGGATCGACTCAAAGAATCGAGTCCAAATATTCTTCCACTTTTCGGCCCTCCAGTTGCTTTGAGTCATAAATTTATATTGCTAACAGAAGGCTCAGATTCGACTGCATCATCGCTTGCACTCGAATTTCTCTGTGAAAGTTCATCATATTTCTCCTGTTGTGAAAAAAAATTAAATACTAACATAAGAAATTAAATTTTTAAAATTACAAACCTTCATTGTTCTAGCTCTTTCCCCACTCCACGTCTTATCTTTCTTTTGGAATGTACGGGTGAAAGTGTCTATAAATAATGGCTTAGTCCCCATCTCCTTGGTCTAAACAAACAGTTAAAATTTATAAATTAGTGAGTATTAGATTACAAAATTATAATTTGAAAACACTCACCAATCGATGTCTATGTTCATCGATATTTATTGATCCTCCCGAATACGTGACAGACATAACGCCAGAATTACAATGCTGATTTTGCTTATTCTGCTCACTCCTCCATTTGCTTTCCTCAGATCCCCAATGTGCAAAAATTTTATTCCAATTCTCCTCAGTTATACAATGTGGCTTTTTATTTCTACTTTTTCTTAAAAATCCTTCTAATCCTAGTGTTTGACTCTCCTCCCAAGTAAATACCCGCTGCAGTAGATAAAAATTAAATTGATTATATTAACTATAATTTTATATACAAAATGATTTAAATAAGTTACCTTGAACTCATTTCACCATAGAACTTTTATTTCTTTCGGCGTGCTCGTATAAGTCATAGAAGCTCCGCCCCAATGGTTATTCACTATTTTATTTTCCTCGTGAATAACATGTACATAATTTGCAAATCTAACATAAAATAAAAACAAACCTCGTTAGATACTTATAAAAATACATATCATATTAAAAAAATAGATAATCTAAAACTCGAATACTTATGAATCTCCGCGCGGGGATATAAACTCTCTCGTATCTTCCCTCTCCACAAGTAATTGTTGTACCGGGGAAGATACATTAGCAGGTATCTTTTGAGAACCAGAAGATCCTGCAACTGGAGAAGAGGTGGAGGGCACATTTTCTGCAAGAGCATCAGAATGTGCAGGGGCTGAAGCAGAGGAAGATTGTGATCTTCCATCACTACTCCGTCTATGACCGTCACGTCAAAAGTAACAATCATAATTATTAGAAGAATATGACAATAAAAAAATACATTTTCATATCGAATTTATAATAGGAACAATATGAAAAAATTACCATATTCATAGCAACTGGATGACCTAAAAAAATAGTTCATTAGTATATCAAATATGTGAAATTTCGAATTAGATAGTAAATTAAAACATTATTGGTACTCAATAAAAAGTTACCCACAATTAGAAATCGAAGTCTGCATTATAATTTTCATCCTGGTCATGCATCTATTCATCATCATCATCCTCATCCTCAGCAACACCCTCATCCTCATAATTAAAATCTTCATCTTCATCCTCATTCAGTTCACTTGCATCAACGGGTACTACTACGTCGCTGGGATCTCGTAACATTGAAATATTATATTCTTCAATATGAAATGTATTGACAAGTTCATCTTGTTGATATGCTATGTCTTCCCAATGTTCCTCAATTTTATTACGTGCTTTTGTTTTACAAACAACCCACCAATCACTTTTGTCTCGTCTCAGACAAGGATATGAAGCATAAAATACTTGAATCGCTTGCTGTGCTAACACAAATGGTTCATACCTCTTGTATATTTTTTTGTAATTAACTTCAACCAAATTAAACTGTGGATGCACCTTTGATAGAGTCAAACCAATGACACATAAATAAAATAACTCGCAAATCTAAGCCTGGGTACGCTACCTCTAAAATTTCATCTAGCAAGCCGTAAAATTCATTCCTTGCACCCCCATCATTAGATGACTGAACACAAACTCCGCTATTCATTGTAGTTTTCCTAGTTCCATAATCTTGAGTATGAAAATTATATATGTTTATAAAATATGCGGGCCAAATTTTCACCATTGAGTTTGGACCCCATGATAGATGTTTTATTAGGTCTTGCTCAATGTGAGCATGATTATCAAGAACCTAAAGTCAAATAAATATGTGTTAAAGTCAAGATTTATCAAATTTATTATCATAGACTACTTACATATTTTTTGAACCATTGTGTAAATTCTTCATCGCAGAAACGATTAAACTCATGCTCCGGAAGCTCAGAATATAGAGTTTGAAAAATCCTACTATAAAATTAAATATAACATGAACAATAATTTACGATATATGAAGTGTATAATATAACATTTATATACTCACTCGAAATATGGTATTATTTTTGGACAGTTTAATAAAATATATGTATGGGTTGCTCGCTGCTCCTGACCAGTTAAGTATCTACTTGTACAAGATCCACTTGGTCGACCAAGGTAGTTAAAAATTGAGAATGCCCTCAAATTTGGATCAATGGGACCCTCATCCTTTCTTCCTTCTTTTCGACTCTTGCATTGAACGTGAGGCTCAAAATAATATGATGCAAAAGTTATAACTTCCTCCACAATATATGCATTAACAATAGAAGCTTCAACATGAGCCTTATTTTTCATTTTTTTTTTCAAGTGATAGAGGAATCTAAGAGTAATACAATTAAATTTATTAGAAAATAAATTTTACTAAATTTGATCAAATGAAATAACAATGATAAAAAAATCAAAAAATTCACCTTTCGAACGGATACATTCATCAAAATTGAACAGAACCTCCAACTTTAGCCTCATATAGCAAGTGAACCAAAAGATGTTCCATGGAATCAAAAAACTCCGATCAAAATATCCTTTCTAAGTTACACAAAATGATCGAAATGTCTCTATCTGATGTCTCCATGTGTGAATGACTCAATACTGTCGAGTAGATATCATCAAGGAAAATGCTTAATTTTGTAATTGCACCCCAAATAAAATTTGGTAACAGTTCCTTCAAAGCAATAGTAATTAGTCTTTCCATGAATATATGACAGTCATGACTTTTCAAACCAATCAATTTGCATTCCTTCAAATCAATGCATCTGCCAAGATTAGAGACATAACTATCAGGAAATCTCAATGATTTCAACCATTCACAAACAATCCGTCTCTAATCCTTATTAAATGTATAAACTACTTTTGATTTTGGTCCCCTACTATTTTCATCAACATCAAGGGTGGGTTGTTTATAGATGAGACACAAATCTTTTCTTGCATTCAGATTGTCTTTTGTTTTTCCGGTAATATCCATCACCGTATTTATCAGATTATCAAAAACATTCTTCTTAATATCCATTAAATCAAGATTGTGATGAATCAAATTACTCTGCCAATACGATAAATCCCAAAATATACTCCGTTTAGTCCATTTATGCGTAATTTCATAGTCATATGTTGTAACATTTGGTTTTTCAATAACAGATGGAAAGTTAAGTACTCTTTGCCATAAAATTTGACCGGTGAATCTCAATGGTGGAGGTGTTCTTTTAATTCTATTCTTAGTGAATTCTTCTTTATTTCTTCTGAATTTATGATTTGGCGGTAAAAATTATCTATGTTAATCAAAATAACTCGGTTTTTTTCCATATTTCAATCTGAATGACTTTGATCTCTCCATGCGTATTGGACATCCTAAAATCCCCGTGGTACTCCAGCCCGATAATATCCCATAAGTAGGAAAATCATTTATGGTCCAAAGAAGCGTAACTCTCATTGTGAACACCTGATTAGTATGGACATCATATGTGGAAACACCCTCGTCTGATAGTTGGATCAACTCGGTAATCAACGGTTGCATGTAAACATCTATTAACTTCTTCGGATTATGAGGGCTAATCACAATCAATGTTAAAAACATATAAGGTGTTTTCATACACATACCGGGTGGAAGATTATACGGAGTTATGATAATTAGCCAACAAGAATAAGTTCTTCCTGATTTGCCAAATGGAGCAAATCCATCAGCACATAGACCCAACCTGATGTTTTGAGTCTCATTCGCAAACTCAGGATATGTTCTATCAAAAATTTTCCATGCCTCTGCATCTGATGGATGACACATTAGCCCATCCTCTGTTTCATGATTTGCATGCCAAATCATGTGTTCAGCAGTGACCTTTGATGCATAAAGCCTTTGCAATCTAAGAGTTAAAGGCAAATAGAACATTTGTCTGAATGATTTTAATCACTTATTACGATTTGATCTCGTGGTACTCTTGTACCTGCATTGACTACAAAATTTACAAGTCTCTAAATCTGCATTATCTCCCCAATATAACATACAACCATCTCTACAAATATCAATTCTTTGCACCGGAAGACCTAAATCTTTCATAAGTTTTTTCATACTGTAAACATCATTCGGCATTATGTGATCACGCAGTAATACTTCTCCAATAACTTGAACAAAATCATTAAAACAATCTTTAGACACATTGTGCTCAGCTTTAACATTCAATAATTTTGCGGTGAGAGATAATTTAGTGTGACTGTCACAACCAGACCACACGGGTTCATCTACAGCTCTCAACACTTCTTGAAATTTGAGATATGACTCATTGTACACATTTTCATGAACACCAGTTACTTCTACCTCCTCCAATGACGTTGAATAATTAGTATACATGTGTTTAAATGTTTGACGATAACTAGAACTTGAAACATTTGATTCGTTATTCAAATTATGACCAACTGCATCAACTATCATCCTTTGGTATGGATTGAAATGATCGTAATATATTTGCTCCCCACTAACTGTCCTTTGTATGTTTCATCCAACCTCTTCATCAGATATAAATGGTTCATCATAACAAGTTCAATTATAATAATTTAGCGTAAAATCAAATCTACAAAGATGTTCTCGAACTTTATTACATTGGAAAAATTTACCATTATGACATTTTTTGCACGGACACCTTAATTTATTCCCATCCATAAACTTGACATTGCTATTAGCAAATGTCAAAAATTGTTCCAATCCAATAATAAATTCATCGGTCAAACCACGACGTTCTGGTAAATTCTTTTTATACATCCAACTTCGTTCTCTCTCCATTTATCCTGTTTTCAAAATTATATCAAGGATTAATTTTATTTTTTTCCAAATTTCATCCATATATATTAATCTAACAATAAATTTATACTCAAAATAAATTCTTCTAGTACTAAATATGATTTTATATGATATTTAATTGCAAACTATAATATCATTTCGAACAAATATTATATATTTACAGTAATAAAATTACTTAAAATCAAACATTAATTATAATTAATATAAAATAATAATACTACAATTTTATAAATATACAATATTTATACATACCTGTCCTGATGGAAATAACGGATGAGCTCACAGCTAGCTGAAGACTTCATGAACACACCGAACACCTTAATGACGAAGTACGACAAACCTATGAAAAATAATTTTGTATTTAGATTACACATTATACCGATTTATATAATTTGAATAACATTTAAATTTTAACTCTATTGTTACGGTGATAAACGATAAGTTGGGATGACGATTAACCACCCAAACTGCACCCCTTGTCAAATTATGCGACAACTGCTTACAAAGTGTAGCAGCTACTCGCAAAGTGCGGCATGTTAGTAATATATATGAGAGATGTCCTAAGGCAATCGCCTTATGTATGAACCATTTATATGATAAATGAAGATTCACTATTTGAGTATACATGTTTTATGTATTTGATTGGATCTTAAACTCATTTACTGAATGTCCTCGATACGATTCACAGCATGAGAGAATTTGTGATTGGATCACAACTAGTGAGTATCTCTACATGTGTAATTGTGATGTATCGGAATTATCCCTAGTCGATGAATTGATGGATTTGGACACCATCAATTCTGTCGAGACTAGCACGAGGTATACTCCTTGGTGTATCCAAGCAGCTGATTCTCACTGGATGGAGACATTGTGATATCCGGAGTTGATCGTGGATGCTAGTTATGGTAACTAGTTCATTGGAGTGACCATCCGTAAGACTTCATATGGTTCTCTGCATATATAGATATGTCAATGAAGTTCTTACTGTAGCTTAAGTGTGATGTTCCTTTGACTTGCGGTATTCAAGTCATCTTGATCATGGAGACTTATGCTTTGACATCTTAAGCAAGCATCTCTAAGGAGATGTGGACCCGGGATGATTGGGTATAAGTCGAAGTGATCGAAGGTGTTTGAATAGCCTATAAAGGATTCACCACTCCTTGCGAGGAGATGTATACCCATGGCCTCTCGTCGGATTGTTACTAAAGTCTTTGGCCAAAGCATTACATGTTAAGAGTAAGGTACTCTTCGATACATGTGTAGTAACTAGAATCCGTAGGATGAGGAAATGATACTTGGGATAGGTGTGACGTAGTCAGCCTAGTGGGGACTGACACTATAGACCATGTCCTGAACCAAGTGGGTATAAGATGAGTGAAGGGAATGGGACACGATTCATTCGAGCTGCTGAAGGGTTTCAGAAATAGTTCTGGATCAACCGTTGATCTTTTTGGTTAATTGGGGATCATGATGTACTACTAGGTGCCACTCATGATCGTTCTATAATTAATGGTTAATTATAGACGGCCAACATAAACCGAGAACCTATTTGGTCACACACACAACAAGCGTAATCCGAAGGATTTAAAACGAGCTTGAGAATGGGATTCTCAGACCGAGAGAAACTAGGTTTGGTTGGACCAAACAAGAAGCGAGCATGAAATCATTTCAGTCACAATGGAAGCGTGGATGGGCCGTGTCTTATGAAGACATAATGGATGAACCGAAATGGTTTGGTTCTAATCCAATGGAGGAGAATAAACCAAAGGGTTTGGTTTATTTTAAACGAATGAACCAAAAGTTGGTTCGGTTCGTTTTAACTTAAAATAAACCATCATGGTTTGGTTTATTTTAACTTATATTAATGGAGCGGGTTAACGGGCCTTATGGTTATGATCCAATAACCATTAAGAGAATTAGTTCTCTATAAAAGAGGGCTTAAGGGATTGTTAAGCCCTAATCCAAAAAAGCCCTAAACCTAGTTGCCACCCACCCCATTGAAGGAGTCGGCGCCAACTCCATTGCCGCCCCCTCTTCTCCTCCAACCGGCGTCCAGAAGGAGCTTTCCTTTCCCCTCGCCGGCGTCGAGCTGCTTCCGGTTGGTGCTCCGGTGATCTCCCTTGGGTGTGGCGATAAGGTGAGCACTTGGCTTCCCTTGGTTGGCCGGTGCCTACTTCTCCACCAAAGCTGTCCAGTTTTCTGGACAGCTTGTTTTCCTCTCGTCGGAGCGTCGTTTGGACGACGGTTAGAGCTCCGATAGCGCCTAACTTACCGGGGATTCGATCTCCGGTAATCCTCTGAGGTGGAGGACGAAGGATTCGTCAAACGGTTGACGAATACCTCTCCAGAGAAGCGAGTTTTGAGGACTCATCTTTGGGTCCGAATTTGGATTCGGATCGTGATCATCTCTCGATTACATCGTCTTCAACACGAGGCTAGTAACCCGTACGAAGATGAAGCTCGTGGCTTAGTGAAGTCATCCTAAGGATACTCGGCGTGGATACGGATAGAGACGATTCTAGCGAGGATCGTTCCGGTTGATGTCGTTCCCGCTACACGTGATACGAAAGGTATACGTAGTTAAATTTCCTTTATTGCAAAATTTAAATTTACGGTTATGTCTACACATGTTGTACTATGCATGCGTGTGATGTGTGTGTTGTAATAAATGTAGATTTATTATTTTTATTTCTTTCGCTGTGCACATGTTTGCGAAACATGTTCGAACACACACTCGCCGCGGTGCCGGAAACCCAACAGTGGTATCAGAGCCCAGGTTGTGTTTTGACATAATCGTAAAATGGTTTTGCGATAGTCATAATGTTATTTCTAGAAATTTTCTAATTTTGGAAATTTAGAAGTATTTATGGAAATTTTTCAATTTTGGAAAGTCTAGAAGTATTTATGGAAATCTTCCACTTTTGGAAAGTTGGAAGTATTTATGGAAATTGATATTTTCCATAAATAAAATATTTGATTAGATTCTGGAAATTTATTTCCTAATTTAATCATGATTTGATTTGAGAAATCAAATCTTAAAATATTTTATTTCTATAAGTAGTTTTGATGATTTAGGAAATTGGTTTCCTAAATTGATTTTCCTTAATCAACTATTTCCATAAATAAAATATTTGATTAGATTTGGAAATTTGTTTCCTAATTTAATCATGATTTGATTTGGAGAATCAAATCTTAAACATATTTTATTTCCATAAATAATTATGACAAATAAGGAAATTATGTACATGACATAATTGTATGTCATGTAATTGCATTAGATGCATATCATTATGTCATGCGTGTCGTGACATGTAGATGTATGTCATGTATGTCATGCCATGTAGATAATAGTTATTTGCATGCAAAGAGGATGAGACATAAAAACCCTCACTCAATATTAAAGTATACACCTTCCATTAATATGGTTAGAACCAGAGTTCCGTTTCTTGTTTGGGTTGTTGGACTCTCTCCAAGCCCGGCTCGAACCCGAACATGTTCAAACCATGGAATAGTTTAATACTAATATGGTAAGAGTCAGAGGTCAATCGTTAGCTTTGGTTGTTGGACTCTCTCCAAGCTGGGCTAATTGGTTGAATGCGCTCTAACCATATTAAAACTATTTCTCGATTAATGGGTTGGCTTTAACCTGGAGCATCGGCTTGTTGGACTCTCTCCAAGGTCGATGTAAAGGGAGGTGAAGTTGGGTGCTATGCATATGATGCATATTTGTTAATGTGTTAACAACCCGATGTATGTGTGAACATTCAATTAGTTGATAGCACATTGTGATAGTTGCATATATGTGATATGCAATCGGTATAGTTGATACCTACCGTCATAGTTATGAATGGCTTGTTGGACTCTCTCCAAGGTTGTTCATATCTATGATGGATATCAGCCCATTCGGAGATGGACCTACGATCTCTCGAAGTGATTTTGGGGTTTTTGAAATTCGAAAAAATGAATGGGATTTATAAATGTATATTGATGCATTTTAAAATCATTTTCTCATATATGCTCATTTTGTATTTCTAGGTCAATAAATTGATCATGACGTCTTTGAATTTGCGCACTATTTTGGATTCAAATAAACTGACTGGGCCTAACTTCCTGGACTGGCTTAGAAACCTGAAAATTGTTCTCAAGGCGGAAAAGCTAGCATATGTCCTTGAAGAGCCTCTTCCTAACCGTCCTAAGGACGATGCAACTCCAGACCAAATGTTGGTCTATCAGAAGCATGTGGCAGATTCTGAGCTGGCGAGTTGCATCATGCTAGCGGCGATGGTACCTAAGCTGCAAAAGCAGCATGAGCATATGGATGTTAATACCATGGTCTTCCATCTTCATGAGTTGTTCGATGAGCAAGCGAGATCCGAAAGGTTCGAGGTCTCTAGGCTCCTCTTCACCACGAAGATGCAAGAAGGTTCGTCTGTAGTGCAGTTTGTGCTAAAGATGAACGGGTACATCGAGCGGCTAGCTACCCTCGGGTTTGTGATGGATCATGAGTTAAGTATTGACTTAATTCTGCATTGTTTGCCCAAGAGTTTCTCACAATTTGTGATGAACTATCGGATGAACAAATTAGAATCCACCATTCCCGTGCTCCTCAATATGCTGAAGACTGTGGAGCCTTCTGTGAAGCATGAGGAGAAGGCGATTCTGTTAGTTGATTTCTCAAGGAAAGGTTCTAAGAGGAAGGCAAAAGAATAGAAGAAAGGGAAGAAAAAAAGGCAAAGAACGTAGAACCAGCGCAAAAGGGCACTTGCCATCATTGTGGCAAGGAAGGCCACTGGCGAAGAAACTGCAAGATTTATCTTGAGTCCATGAAGAAGAAGAAGGCATCCGATGCCCCATCCTCTTCAAGTATCTTCGTTATTGATTGTCATTCTATTTCCTTAGACACTTGGGTATTGGATACTGGGTGTGGCTCACATATATGTAATGACATACAGGGGCTAAGGAATAGAAGAAGACTTGTCAGAGGGGAGTCAAATTTGTGAGTTGGCAATGGAGCAAAGGTTGCTGCGGTCGCCATCGGAACTTATTTGCTGAAGCTCCCTAGTGGACTAGTCTTGGAACTGGACAATTGCTATTATGTTCCTTCTCTAATAAAGAACATTGTTTCTATTTCCTGTTTAAATAGAAATGGTTTCCATTTGACGTTTAGTAACAATTGTTGTTATATAACTTTGAATGGCGTACTTTATGGAACTGGAACTTTGAGTAATGGCATTTATACGTTGGACGTATCCAGTGACATTTTCAATATCGAAGCGAGCAACACGCGTGCTCGAAAGGGTAATCAATTAGACTCCTATATGTGGCATTGTCGTCTTGGCCATGTAAGCAAGAAACGCATGTCCGAATTACACCGATGTGGAATTCTGGAATCATTTGAATTGGATTCATACGATACATGCGAATCATGCTTAAAAGGCAAGATGACTAAGTTACCTTTTACTGGAAAAGGTGAACGAGTGGGAGAGTTACTAGGTCTAATACATACTGATGTATGTGGACCTATGTCAACTCAAGCTTTAGGAGGCTATAGCTACTTCATTACCTTCACCGATGATCACTCACGGTTTGGGTATGTATTCTTGATGAAACACAAGTCTGAAGCCTTTGAAAGGTTCAAAGAATTCAGAAATGAAGTAGATAAACAACATGACAAGAGTATTAAAATACTTCGATCGGATCAAGGTGGTGAATACTTGAGTCAGGAGTTTCTTGATCACCTAAGAGACAATGGTATATTGTCTCAATGGACTCCGCCATATACACCACAACATAATGGTGTATCTGAGAGGCGTAACCGGACCTTGTTGGACATGGTCAGGTCAATGATGAATCATGCGAATCTTCCCAAGTCCTTTTGGGGCTATGCACTTCATACAGCTGTTTACTTGTTAAACAGAATGCCTACCAAGGTAGTCTCTACTACTCCATATGAGATATGGAATAGTAAGAAACCTCATGTATCTTACTTGAAGATATGGGGTTGTCCTGCTTATGTGAAGCGGACTGTATCAGACAAATTGGATGCTAAGTCTGATAAATGTCTATTTATTGGATACCCTAAGGAAACAAGGGGTTACCAATTCTATCATCCTGTGGAACAAAAGGTGTTTGTTTCAAGGCATGCTATGTTTCTAGAGAAAGAGTTTCTCTTGCAAGAAAACAGTGGGAGTGTCGTCGAGCTTGAGGAGGCTCGAGAAACTCAAATAGACATTGATGAGATACCTGGTGAAGCACAACAGCCGACAACTCATAGTGATGAGCAATCGGTTGGACCTATTGTAACACCACATCTTCGTAGATCTGGTAGAACACGTAATATTCCTGAGAGATATGGATTTCTCGTAAGTGAATCGAACGACATGTTACTCATTGATGATGAGGAGCCTACCAGTTATGAAGAAGTGCTGACAAGTTCAGAAAGGGATAAGTGGCTTGATGCCATGAAGTCGGAAATGGATTCCATGTATGAAAACCAAGTTTGGAACTTGGCTAACCCACCTGAAGGCATTAAGCCTATAGGGTGCAAGTGGGTTTTCAAGAAGAAAACCGACATGGATGGTAATGTGATTACCTATAAGGCTAGATTGGTGGCGAAAGGATATCGTCAAAAGCAAGGTGTTGATTATGACGAAACCTATTCGCCTGTAGCTATGCTTAAATCCATTCGGATGCTCCTGGCCATAGCGGCTCATTATGATTATGAGATATGGCAGATGGATGTGAAAACAGCTTTCCTTAATGGAAACCTGCTTGAGGACATATATATGATACAGCCTGAGGGTTTCACATCGATTGATAAAACCAAGGTATGCAAATTTCGACGGTCCATTTATGGATTGAAGCAAGCATCCAGGAGATGGAATATCCATTTTGATGAGACAATCAAAAAGTTTGATTTCTCACAAAATCCAGATGAACCTTGTGTGTACAAGAAGGTTAGTGGGAGTGCAGTCGTGTTCCTAGTATTGTATGTCGATGACATATTACTTATAGGAAACGATGTTTCAATCTTACCTGATCTTATCCAAGACATTCTCCATGAAAGACTGGGAGAAGCAACCTACATCCTCGGGATTAAGATCTATAGAGATAGATCGAAACGGTTGCTTGGTCTTTCGCAGTCTACATATATAGACCGAGTGCTAAAGAGGTTTAGCATGTCGGAATCCAAGAAAGGTTTCCTACCCATCAGGCATGGGGTACACCTTTCGAAGTGTATGTGTCCGTGCACAGAAGACGAGAGGATTTGCATGAGTAAGATTCCCTATGCATCCGCAATAGGATCTATCATGTATGCTATGTTATGTACGAGGCCCGATGTATCGTATGCTCTGAGTGTCATGAGCAGATATCAGTCCGATCCAGGAATGGATCATTGGGTGGTTGTTAAGACGATCCTTAAGTACTTAAGAAGAACTAAGGATGTGTTCCTAATATATGGAGAAGGGGACATGGTGATACGCGGGTATACGGATGCTAGCTTCCAGACAGACAAGGATGATTCCAAGTCTCAGTTTGGATATGTGTTCGCCTTGAATGGGGGCGCAGTGAGTTGGAAAAGTTCCAAACAAGACACTGTAGCAGATTCTACCACTGAGGCAGAATACATTGCAGCTTCGGAAGTAGCAAAGGAAGCGGTTTGGATCAAGAAGTTCGTTTATGAACTTGGTGTGATTCCGGCCATTGTTGAAGCAATACCGGTCTACTACGACAACAATGGAGCAATTGCATAGGCAAAAGAGCCAAGGTCTCATCAACGATCCAAACATGTGCTTCGCCGCTATCATCTTATCAGAGAGATCATCAGTAGGAACGAAATACAAATCGAGAAAATTCTCACTGAAAGGAACTTAGCGGATCCTTTGACTAAAGCATTACCTCAAAGTAAGTTTGAGGGTCATGTTAGAGCTTATGGTATTGGATACCGTAGCGATTGGCATTAGGCCAAGTGGGAGTCTGTTAGTAATATATATGAGAGATGTCCTAAGGCAATCGCCTTATGTATGAACCATTTATATGATAAATGAAGATTCACTATTTGAGTATACATGTTTTATGTATTTGATTGGATCTTAAACTCATTTACTGAATATCCTCGATACGATTCACAGCATGAGAGAATTTGTGATTGGATCACAACTAGTGAGTATCTCTACATGTGTAATTGTGATGTATCGGAATTATCCCTAGTCGATGAATTGATGGATTTGGACACTATCAATTCTGTCGAGACTAGCACGAGGTATACTCCTTGGTGTATCCAAGCAGCTGATTCTCACTGGCTGGAGACATTGTGATGTCCGGAGTTGATCGTGGATGCTAGTTATGGTAACTAGTTCATTGGAGTGATCAGCCATAAGACTTCATATGATTCTCTACATATATAGATATGTCAATGAAGTTCTTACTGTAGCTTAAGTGCGATGTTCCTTTGACTTGCAGTATTCAAGTCATCTTGATCATGGAGACTTATGCTTTGACATCTTAAGCAAGCATCTCTAAGGAGATGTGGACCCGGGATGATTGGGTATAAGTCGAAGTGATCGAAGGTGTTTGAATAGCCTATAAAGGATTCACCACTCCTTGCGAGGAGATGTATACCCATGGCCTCTCGTCGGATTGTTACTAAAGTCTTTGGCTAAAGCATTACATGTTAAGAGTAAGGTACTCTTCGATACATGTGCAGTAACTAGAATCCGTAGGACGAGGAAATGATACTTGGGCTAGGTGTGACGTAGTCAGTCTAGTGGGGACTGACACTATAGACCATGTCCTGAACCAAGTGGGTATAAGATGAGTGAAGGGAATGGGGCACGATTCATTCGAGCTGCTGAAGGGTTTCAGAAATAGTTCTGGATCAACCGTTAATCTTTTCGGTTAATTGGGGATCATGATGTACTACTAGGTGCCACTCATGATCGTTCTATAATTAATGGTTAATTATAGACGGCCAACATAAACCGAGAACCTATTTGGTCACACGCACAACGAGCGTAATCCGAAGGATTTAAAACGAGCTTGAGAATGGGATTCTCAGACCGAGAGAAACTAGGTTTGGTTGGACCAAACAAGAAGCGAGCATGAAATCGTTTCAGTCGCAATGGAAGCATGGATGGGTCGTGTCTTATGAAGACATAATGGATGAACCGAAATGGTTTGGTTCTAATCCAATGGAGGAGAATAAACCAAAGGGTTTGGTTTATTTTAAACGAATGAACCAAAAGTTGGTTCGGTTCGTTTTAACTTAAAATAAACCATCATGGTTTGGTTTATTTTAACTTATATTAATAGAGCGGGTTAACGGGTCTTATGGTTATGATCCAATAATCATTAAGAGAATTAGTTCTCTATAAAAGAGGGCTTAAGGGATTGTTAAGCCCTAATCCAAAAAAGCCCTAAACCTAGTTGCCGCCCACCCCATTGAAGGAGTCGGCGCCAACTCCATTGCCGCCCCCTCTTCTCCTCCAACCGGCATCCAGAAGGAGCTTTTCTTTCCCCTCGCCGGCGTCGAGCTGCTGCCGGTTGGTGCTCCGGTGATCTCCCTTGGGTGTGGCGATAAGGTGAGCACTTGGCTTCCCTTGGTTGGTCGGCGCCTACTCCTCCACCAAAGCTGTCCAGTTTTCTGGACAGCTTGTTTTCCTCTCGTCGGAGCGTTGTTTGGACGACGGTTAGAGCTCCGACAGTGCCTAACTTACCGGGGATTCGATCTCCGGTAATCCTCTGAGGTGGAGGATGAAGGATTCGTCAAACGGTTGACGAATACCTCTCCGGAGAAGCGAGTTTTGAGGACTCATCTTTGAGTCCGAATTTGGATTCGGATCGTGATCATCTCTCGATCACGTCGTCTTCAACACGAGGCTAGTAACCCGTACGAAGATGAAGCTCGTGGCTTAGCGAAGTCATCCTAAGGATACTCGGCGTGGATACGGATAGAGACGATTCTAGCAAGGATCGTTCCGGTTGATGCCGTTCCCGCTACACGTGATACGAAAGGTATACGTAGTTAAATTTCCTTTATTGCAAAATTTAAATTTACGGTTATGTCTACACATGTTGTACTATGCATGCGTGTGATGTGTGTGTTGTAATAAATGTAGATTTATTATTTTTATTTCTTCTGCTGTGCACATGTTTGCGAAACATGTTCGAACACACACTCGCCGCGGTGCCGGAAACCCAACACGGCAGCGGATGCCCCGACCTCGCAGTAGCTGCTCGCAAAGTGTGGCAGCTGCCCACAAAGTGAGGCATTGACCGGTGCCCCGATCGACCTCGCGGCAGCAGAAATTCACCAGGGCACGCGACAACTGCCATGAGGGCATGCGCACGACGCGACAACTGCCGTGCAACGTGGCATGGAGGCAGCAGCCGCAAGGTGCGGCCGCTCGCAGCAGTTGCTGCGAGGGCATGTGGCATGGCCTGGCAACAACAGTTGCTAGGTGTGACTGCACGCGGCAGCAGCCGAGGGCCTCGCAGCAGCTGCCGCAAGCCACGAGGGCATGTGGCGGCCACCCCGTGACCTCGCGGCAACTACCGCAGGCCGCCACGAGGGCATGCAATGGCCACCGCGTGCCCTCGCGGCACCTGTTGCGAGCTCGTGCGACATCGCCGTCGCTGCTCCGGCGAATAAGAAGAAGAAGAAGAAGGCGTACCGGGATCAGGCCGAGGATAGTCGCGTGATTCGATTGGGGAAAGAAGGGGCAATAATTAGGGAGAAATTGGTGATGAAATGTATTTCGATGCTAAATTCATCGCCAATTTAGTGATGAATACAAGATTCGTTGCCAATTTCGCGACGAAATTTATTATTCGTCGCCAAATTGGGGACGAATTTATTTTTCGTCGCCAATTTTACAACGATATTTTAGATTCATTGTTAATTTGTAATGAAAAAAATTTGCAATGAATTCAAGATTCGTTGCAAACATTTGCAACGAATTCAAAATTCGTTGCAGATTCTGCGACGAATTAAATTTTCGTTGCAAACATTTGCAATGAAAATGTTTTTTCGTTGCAAATTGGCGATGAAAAATCATTTTCGTTGCCAATTTGCAACGAATTTTGCGACGAAAATTAAATGTTGAAAATTTAAATAATTTTGCAACAAAATAATATTTGTTGGTAATTTCGTTACTAATTTACGACGAAATTTAAAACTCATCGCGAATTTTGTTGCATATGATTGTACATCATGCTACATGCCTTTTGCATATTTTATATATCGTTGTGTATGTGTTGAGCATGAGTATGTATTGGTTTAGACTGTTGCATGCTATTTGGGTTATGCTATCGTATACCTGTTCAGGATGTTATAGGTCATGTGGACGGCAGACCGTCAGGTATGTACATTATTTCATGTCAGTTGATTGGTTTAGTGTATGCTATGAGTATGACCGTATTTGTGGTTTTGGTTACTACATTAGTACTGTATGTCTGTTGGACTCATGCTGCATACCTGTAGATCTTCACATGTATACTTGTAGATCTCTATACCTTGTATGTTGTTCATGCACTTTCTACATATTACCCCTGAATTTTATACTCACCACCCTGGACCCTGGGTTTCCTGTCGCCCAGGTGGCAGAAAGAAGACTTCGGCATGGACTTGGAGCATCACCACTTGATCCTATCCCACCGCTTTTTCGAGGGTTTTGTTTCCTATATCACATGTATCTTCATATGGACTTCTGTTGTTATTGGAGATAGTGTTGTGTTTTTCCTTTATGGTTTCAGTATGGAATTTCGTTTTAGTATGGACGGATATACCGGTATACGTATGTTATTGAGTTTATATTTTTCATTGTGTTGTCTTCTACTATTGATGATATACATTTTCCATGTGTTATGCTGGCTGCAACTATTTGTACCCGTATCGAAATTGTCATAAGGGGGTGTCGTCCGTTGGCCGAATAGAGTCTACCTCGGGGCGTGACAGAAAGTCCAAGTCTTGAGTACTTGGCATGGAAAGTCCAAGCATGAGTATTGGCAAGGGAAAGTCCAAGCTTGAGTCTTAGCAATTGGAAAGTCCAACATGGGTTGACATAGAAAGTCCAAGCATAAGTCTTGGCAAGGGAAAGTCCAAGCTTAAGTCTTAGCAAATGGAAATTCCAACATGGGTTGGCAAGGAAAGTCCAAGGGTTGATATTGACAACGTAAAGTCCAAGCGGGAGTCTTGGCGGCATAAGTCCAATGGTTTGGTGGCGTAAAGTCCAAGCGGTAATCTTAGCAACGTAAGCCCAAATGTACCTTGGCGGTATAGACCAACTTAGCATGATAATAGCTGATGGAAGCACCTGAAGGCTAACTTATGGATGAACAAGTCATGGATGACTTGGAGGGATCCGATAGGCGTGAGGTTGATGGAGGTGGCTAGAAGGCTTAGGTCTAGGCTAAGAGTGGTCTAACAAGCATGAGGGCATCATACTTAGGGTTAAACCTCATGGTTGAGATTATCAGTCGACTGGGGCTTTGGACTAGTCGATTGGCGAAGTGTTTTGACACTTGGAAACCAAGTCAACTTGTAGCAGTCAACTGAGATTATGACTAATCGACTGTCGTGAGTCGACTAGGGTTTGACTGCGGCAAAAGGCCTTGGAAGTCGACTGTTAGCATTGGGCAATCGACTACTAGTCGAGGTTACGGGAGCAGAACACTCGGTAGCCGACTGGTCAATCAGCTATAGTCTTGGCAGTCGACTGATGAGTAATGGCAGTCGACTTTTAGTGTATTCGTTGGCTTGGGTGTCGACATGGATTAAGTCATTGTGAGACAACGACATTGTTGGTAGTCGACTAGGGCCTTATGACAGTCGACTGTGAGGCGCGAAATCAACCCGATGCAAGTTGTAAAGGAGCAACTCGTGGAGATTTTCGCAATGGTTCTTTGAGGTGATTTGGAGGGGATTTGTTGTTACAATCCAAACCTTTAAGGCTCTTCTCAAGCAACTAAACAAGTAAGCATCCAAAATAATAGTTGTAAAGTTTTCTTTATGTTGTTTTGTGTATTTCATTTGTATTTGCTTGTATTCATTATATTACTTATTGTAATCACTTGTATGAGGTTTCTCCGCCTCCGATTTATTGTCGAGAAGGAGTATTTTTTATTATTAGTGGTGTTTGGCATCGCTAGAGCTCATTGGAGCTCAATGTTGGTGCAATCGACCCACGTCACGATTGACCGGACTCGAGTTTGACTCGAGTGATGTTTTGATGTTTGACATAGAGAGTTGACATTGATGTTTGACATTGATGTCTAATAATGTTTTGGGGAGATTGTTGGAACAATCGACCCGGGTTATGATTAACCGGACTCGAGTTTGACTCAAGGGGATTTTGATGGTTGACTGGAGTTGACCATGTCATGGAAAGTCCAAGTCTTGAGTACTTGGCATGTAAAGTCCAAGCATGGGTCTTGGCAAGGAAAAATCCAAGCATGGGTCTTGGCATGGAAAGTCCAACATGGGTTGGCAAGGGAAAGTCCAAGCTTGAGTCTTGGCATTTGAGAAGTCCAAGGGGTTTGATATTGGCGGCGTAAAGTCCAAGCGGGAGTCTTGGCAGCATAAGTCCAATGGTTGGCGGCATAAAGTCCAAGCGGAGTCTTGGCAGCGTAAGTCCAATGTGCCTTGGCGGTGTAGACACCATTAGCATGACATAGCCGATGGAAGCACCTGAAGGCTAGTGCAATAGATGAACAAGTCATGGATGACTTGGAGGCATCCGAGAGGCACGAGGCTGATGGAGGTGGCTAGAAGGCTTAGGTCTAGGCTAAGGGTGGTCTAGCAAGTATGGGGGCACCATACTTGGGTTAAAACCTCATGTTTGAGGTGTGCAAATCGACTGGTGTCATGTGGTAGTCGACTGGTGTGAGTCAACTAGGGTTTGACTGCAGGAAGTGTCCCAGCAGTCGACTGTCAGAGGTGGGCAGTTGACTGATCGTGTAATCAGTCGACTAGTGCTCGAGAATTTAGGCACAGAATGGAGTCGAGTGAAGGCTCCATCAGTCGACTGATGGGTATGATCAGTCGATTGATGATGGATCCGTTGGATTTTTCCCATGTAGATCTAGCCGTTGTCTCACGACAACAGTAGCATCAGTCGACTGATGGTCCCAAGCAGTCGACTGATAGGCGATTTCCAACCCAGGCAGCAGCTTTAAAGGGAGCTCGTGGAGGAGAAAATCAATAGCAATTTCTTGAGCTTTGTTGAGGTGATTTGCTGCTGCAAATCAGGGTCTTCAACCACAATTCAAGCGATCAAACAAGCGAGCATTCAAAAGAGTTTTGTGTAAAGTTTTCTTTGCATCTCTTGTTGTATTTCATATTGTATTTGCTTGTTGTATTTAGTTTATTGTTGTAAACTATTGTACGAGGTTTCTCCGCCTCCGGATTGTTCCGAGAAGGAGTGTTTATTAGTGGTGTGTGATTGACATCGCTAGGGCTCGTTTGAGCCCGATCCGTGGATTAGGGACCTTGAGGTTCCGAACCACGTTACATCTTTGTCTTGTGATTGTGTATTCATATTTGTCTTTATATTGTACTTCTATATTCCTTTGCATACTAACGATTGTGTAGAGACAAATGTGGACGATTTCTATCAATGTACTAGCACGACGCTATTCACTCCCCTCTAGCGGTCACAAATCTTCTACAATTGGTATCAGAGCCCGAGGCTCTTCTACGGACTAACCGCCGAGAGAAAAAGACGCTAGAGGGAATATGGAATTCCAAGACAAGCTTGGATGGGACATCAACACTCCACCACCATACGACTGAGAAGATTTTCCGACGTGGAGAGCAAGAATGGAGACATTCCTGATGATGGACATAGAGGATTGGTTCATCCTCATAGAAGGCTTTGAACCTCCTAGGGATAAGAAGGGAAAAGTCCTCAAGTTAAAAAGGTGGACCCAAGAGCAACGCCTAAAATTCAAGACCGAAGTCAAGGTAACAAAGCTTTTAGAAGATTTGATACCTAATGACATTTTGTCTAGCTTAGGTGAATTTCAAGATGCCAAGGAGCTATGGGACAAATTGGCCAAGTTCCATGAGAATCTTCACTTGGCACAAGTAGAAGAAGAAGAATATTCATCAGCTCAAGAAGAGGAGGAAGCCGATGAAGAACCATCATCATCCTCACAAGCAAGTGAGGATTCGAAAGTTGAGATGGAGTCAACTTTCGGATCGGTGGAAGAAGAAGAAGCCTCCACCTCTAGGATTGAGGGGGAGGAGAGAACTCCCACACCAGAGCAACAAGAAGAAGCTTCCACATCCGGTCAAGATGAAGAAGCTCCAACTCCGGCATCTACCACCAACCTAGGTAACTCAAACACATCGTTTCGAAATAAAATTCATATAATGTGTTTTGAGTGTAGGGAATCCGGACACTACAAAAGTAAGTGTCCGAAAAGGGTAAAGAAAGCTCCTCTGGCACCAAAAGTCAAGAATGTCGGTGTTCTCACCAAGAGAAGCAAGGAGCAAGTAATTTGCTTCAAATGCCGACTACCGGGTCATTACCAAAGTCAATGCCCTAGGGGGAGCAAGAAGACTCAAGAAGGGCATTACATGTAGGGGGAGCTTCTAAAGCAATCCCTAAGGTACATTTTAGTAATGCTCCTTCTTTAGTTAATAGACAAAAGCATGCTAGGAATTTTAATTCTCTTGCAATTTACCATGAAAAGTATGTTAGGAACGATAAATATTTTTGTTTAGGAGCTAAGAATGTCCACTTTTCAAATAGGGAGAAATTTGGGACTAATGTCCCTAAAATAAATTTATCTAAAGACAAATCTAGGTCAAGCAATTCTAGACCTATTCTTCCTAGGGAGACCATTAGGAAGATAGAGGATCACCTAGGTCTTAATCATAAATGGACTAGACATATGCCTAGGAAGAACAATGCCCAAAGACCAAATCAAAATTCAAAAATTAGGCAATTAGAGGTTGAAAATCAAGCCTTGAGTTCAAGGCTTGAGAAACTTGAAAAGACCCTTAGGATTATGCAAAATCAATTTAAGGGGTCAAATGGTCAAAATCAAGGGTCTAAAAGTCAAAGTCAACACCTAGGACCTAAGAGACAAAAGTCAACCAAGGGCAAGAAATGTTTGGGTCACAAACCTAAGCCTAAGGTGGCTTATCATAGTGTTCCATTTGATTATGGAACATAAACTAGGTCTAGGAAGACCAAGGTCACAAGAGAAGTTATCCCTAGAGTTGACCATGGTAGATGCCTAGTGGCTAGGGTTTCGAAGAAATCTAGGGTGGCCACTAAGAAGATTACAAGGGGAGTCACCCCTAGAATTAACCATGGCAAGACCCAAATGACCAAGGCTTCTAAGCCTAGGAGGGTCATTAGGAAGGCATCTAGGGAGGTTATCCCTAAGGAATACCTAGTAAACCCTAAGAGCTCAAATAGGTTTTGGGTTCCTAAGAGCGTGATTGATTCACGCTAGATGGGTTTAGGGTATGCCAACCTTGATTGGATGGGTAGTTAACTCAACCATGGCAAAGGTGACACTTTAGGTCATTTTCAAGATTATGGGTATCTTGAAAATGTGTTTTGATTATAATTCTAAAAGATTTTAGGATGTGCCAATACATTTTTAGGATTGTGAAAAATAATTTAAATTGACACAATTTAGGTCTAGAGGTCATTGTGTGTCATTTTGGGTTGTGGCACACATGGGAGTTTAGTAGCAATATGGCAAAATATAATTAATTATATCAAATGACAATTAATATTAAAATTTAGATATTATAATACCCATACATTTTATGTGTCATGCTTGTTTGTCATATAACATGTCATGACATCATATCTATTTTAATCAATAAATATGTCATGATCATGTTTAGGATTAAGTTTTAGTGTCATGTGTTTTAGATTATATCATACATCATGACATCATGATCATTGGTCATGCTTTACTATGACATCATTTATGCCATGATCATACTTCATGCATTTAATTTGATTAAAAGTGATTCAAGGACAATGGCATGACTTGAAGTTTCATTTATAAGGGAATCAAATAGAGTTACCTTAGAAAATGCATGAGGCCTTAGATTAGGATAACCAAAACCCACATCTCACATCTAAATTGACATGTATGTGTATTTATACACCCTAGATATATGTGAGATGCTAGGATATGAGTTGAGTTCAAGGTGCATAGTTTTTGCATCTAGATGAACTAAAACTCATCTTATTTCATTGGTGGATCATTGGGAAAGTTTGTGTACAAGTCATGTACATTGAGCCCAAGGAATATAATCCAAAATAAGGTTTTAAAAACATTTTAAAATCCTTTTAGAAAACTTTGGTGAAGTCTATCTTTTGATAGCAATTACCATTGATGAAGTTGATACAAAGTGAGCTAAAACATTGAAGTTTTTCTTTATTTTTGAACTTTGTATCAATTTCGATATTTTGTGGGTAAAATATTTTTCTATCATTTTTCACCCATTGTATTGGTCGTAAGTATTATACGTATAAATTTTCATGATTTTTCGATATACATATAATTATTTATGCATTTCTGAAACTCAACTCTGATAATTGAAAATCGAATTTTTCAGTTATCAGTCGACTGCCCTTGGTGGCAGTTGACTGATGAGGGTAGCGTCGACTGATTTCTGAAGGACTTGACTGTCAAGCTGATTTAGGGAAAAACAAGGTTGTTTAGCCTGTTTTCAGCCATGGTAAAGTTTCCTAACAACTCTTAACCCTAGGATATACTTTGGGAAGCATTATAAAGAGTGAAAATCCATTGGATATGGATTAGGAGAGGTGTTAGGATGATGTATCAAATTTAAGGTGTGAAGAGTTCATGTTTGAACTTTGAACCTTATTTTTGATGGTTTAGAGTTCCTATTGGCTTAGGGACTTCCCAATGACATTGTTGGTGCAATAGTCAAGGGGGAGGTATCCATCATAGGATGATGGATGGTATTTTTCCTCATGAGGAGGAAAATGGGAATTTTTGAGATACCCAATTTGAAAATTGGGAGAGTGTATAGGATTGTCTCTCTTGAGTGATATGAGACTTATCACTAGGAAGATGGTAGGCATCCTAGGACCAACGGGGAGATTGTAAGATCTCATTGGGACATGAGACATTGACCTCCTTGGAGAGAACCTTTTTAATGTATGTCAAAAAGGGGGAGAAAATGAAATTACCAATTTGGGATAATTGGTAAGGGAATTTGAGTTAGTGTCTAACTTAAAGGTATGTGTTTTTGTCAAACATCAAAAAGGGGGAGATTGTTGGTGCAATCGGCCCAGGTCACGATTGACCGGACTCGAGTTTGACTCGAGTGATGTTTTGATGTTTGACATAGAGAGTTGACATTGATGTTTGACATTGATGTCTAATAATGTTTTGGGGAGATTGTTGGAACAATCGACCCGGGTTATGATTAACCGGACTCAAATTTGACTTGAGGGGATTTTGATAGTTGACTGGAGTTGACCATGTCATGGAAAGTCCAAGTCTTGAATACTTGGCATGTAAAGTCCAAGCATGGGTCTTGGCAAGGAAAAGTCCAAGTATGAGTCTTGGCATGGAAAGTCCAACATGGGTTGGCAAGGGAAAGTCCAAGCTTGAGTCTTGGCATTTGAGAAGTCCAAGGGGTTTGATATTGGCGGCGTAAAGTCCAAGCGGGAGTCTTGGCAGTATAAGTCCAATGGTTGGCGGCGTAAAGTCCAAGCGGAGTCTTGGCAATGTATGTCCAATGTGCCTTGGCGGTGTAGACATCGTTAGTATGACATAGCCGATGGAAGCACCTGAAGGCTAGCGCAATGGATGAACAAGTCATGGATGACTTGGAGGGATCCGAGAGGCGCGAGGCTGACGGAGGTGGCTAGAAGGCTTAGGTCTAGGCTAAGGGTGGTATAGCAAGTATGGGGGCACCATACTTGGGTTAAAACCTCATGTTTGAGGTGTGCCAGTTGACTAGTGTCATGTGACAGTCGACTGGTGTGAGTCAACTAGAGTTGGATCATGGAAGTGTCCCAGAGATCGGCCGGTTGAGCATGATCGATCGTGATCATCGGACCGGGTGCTCGAGAATTTGGGCACAGAATGAAGTCGAGACTCGACTGCGGGGGAAGCAGTTGAGTGAAGGCTCTATCAGTCGACTGATGGGTATGATCAGTCGACTGATGATGGATCCTTTGGATTTTTCCAGCGTGGATCTAGCCGTTGTCTCACAACAACAGTGGCATCAGTCGACTGATGGTCCCGAGCAGTCGACAGATCGGCGATTTCCAACCCAGGCAGTAGCTTTAAAGGGAGCTCGTGGAGGAGAAAATCAATAGCAATTTCTTGAGCTTTGTTGAGGCGATTTGCTGCTGCAAATCAGGGTCTTCAACCACGATTCAAGAGATCAAACAAGCGAGCATTCAAAAGAGTTTTGTGTAAAGTTTTCTTTGCATCTCTTGTTGTATTTCATATTATATTTGTTTGTTGTATTTAGTTTATTGTTGTAAACTATTGTACAAGGTTTCTCCGCCTCTGGATTGTTCCTAGAAGGAGTATTTATTAGTGGTGTGTGATTGACATCGCTAGGGCTCGTTTAAGCCCGATCCGTGGAGTAGGAACCTTGAGGTTCCAAACCACGTTACATCTTTGTCTTGTGATTGTATATTCATATTTGTCTTTATATTGTACTTCTATATTCCACTGTGCACTAATGATTGTGTAGAGACAAACGCGAACGATTTCCATCAACGTACTAGCACGACGCTATTCACCCCCCCTCTAGCGGTCACAAATCTTCTACACTCAATCCATGGAGTAGGAATCCTAAGGTTCCAAACCATATTATATCGATGTGTTATTGTGTTGTGCTTGTGTATTTGTTGTGTTTTGTTTTTATTATTCTATATTCTGCTGCGCTAATGATATTGTAGACGATCAAGTTCCTTGAAGCAAACGAACATGCCATTCACCTCCCCTCTAGCGCTCACCGAAGATCCTACACCGATAACATACCATAAGCAGAAAAATCATTTACGATTTAAAGAAGCGGAACTCTCATTATGAACATCATATGTAGAAACACCCTCATCCCATAGTTGTTTCAGCTCAGCAATCAGTGGTTGCATGTAAACATCTATTAACTTCTTGAGATTATGAGGGTCAGGCACAATCAATGTTAAAAATATATACAGTATTTCCATACACATATCGGGTGGAAGATTATACGGAGTTAAATAATTGACCAACAAGAATAAGTTCTTCCTGATTTGTCAAATGGTGCAAATCCATCAACACATAGATCCAACCTGATATTTCAAGTCTCATTTGCAAACTCAGGATATATTCTATCAAAAATTTTCCACGTCTCTGCATCTGATGGATGACACATTAGCCCCTCCTCTGTTTCGTGATTTGCATGTCAAGTCATGTGTTTAACAGTAACCTTTGATGCATAAAGCCTTTGTAATCTAGGAGTTAAAGGCAAATAGAACATTTGTCTGAATGATTTACATCGCTTATTATGATTCGATCTCGTGGTACTCTTGTACCTACATTGATTATAGAATTTACAAGTCTCTAAATCTGCATTATCTCTCCAATATAGCATACAATCATCTCTGCAAACATCAATTCTTTCACAAGTTTTTTCATACTGTAATAATTATTCAACATTATGTGATCATGCGACAATACTTCTCCAATAACTTGAATAAAATCATTAAAATAATCTTCGGACACATTATGCTCAGCTTTAACATTCAACAATCTTGCGGTGAGAGATAATTCTGTGACTGTCACAACCAGACCATACGGGTTCATCTGTAACTCTCAACACTTCTTGAAATTTGAGATATGGTTCATTGTATATATTTTCATGAACACCAGTTACTTCTACCTCCTCCAACGACGATGAATAACTAGTATACATATGTTCAAATATTTGAGAATAACTAGAACTTACAGTGTTTGATTCGGTATTCAAATTATGACCAACTGCATCAATTATCATCCTCTGATATGGATAGAATTGATCATAATATCTTTGATCTCCACTAACTGTCCTTTGTATGTTTTGTCCAACCTCTTCATCGGATATGAACAGTTCATCATTACATGTCCAATTATAATAATTTGGAGTAAAACCAAATCTACAAAGATGTTCTCGAACTTTATTACACTGAAAAAATTTATCATTATGACATTTTTTGCACAGACACCTTAATTTATTCCCATCCATAAACTCAACATTGCTACTAGAAAATTTCAAAAATTATTCCAACCCAATAATAAATTCATCGATTAAACCACGACGTTCTGGTAAATTCTTTTTATACATCCAACTTCTTTCTCTCTCCATTTATCCTGTTTTCAAATTTATATCAATGATTAATTCTATTTTTCCATATTCCATTCATATTAATCTAACGATAAATTTATACTCAAAATAAATTCTTCTAGTACTTACTGTGCTTTTGTATGATATTGAATTGCAAACTATAACATATCGAACAAATATTATATATTTATAGTAAAAAATAACTTAAAATCAAATAATAATTATATATATTATAAAATGATAATGCTATAAATTTTTGAATATACAATATACCTATCATGGTGGAAGCAATAGACGAGCTCACAGCTGAAGACTTCACGAACACACGGATCACCTGAAGGATGAAGTATGACAAATCTATGAAAAATAAAACATTAGTTTTGTATTTATATTATACATTACTGATTTAATTTGAATAAAGCATGTTTACTCTACTGTGGGTGAATACATGATGCGGAGGGATGGGGTCGCCACAACAGTTGTGCGCGATCCAGGGGCGGTGATGAACCGCCCAACTGGGTTATGTAGAACCTGGAATAAACACTCCAGCTGGGGCGGCGATGAACCATCCAGGTGCGCGATCCAGGGGGCAACGATGAACCCCCCCTGCAGCGTTGTCATGCCCCTATGTCGCGTGCTCACGCAGCAACGACGTCGCTACTCCGGCGGTGGAAGAGGGGAAGAGAGGAGGCGTACCGATCAAGTTGTGGGGATGAGCGCGTGAGGAGGGAGGAGGGAGGAAAGGAGAAGGGGATGGTAATTAGGGAAAAATCGACGATGATATCTAATTCGTTGCAATATTCATCGTCGATTTAGTGACGTATACAATATTCATCGCTAAATTGGCGATGAATAGTGTATTCGTCACCAATTAAAAATACCAAAGAAAAAATTTTCATCGCTAAATTTATCGTAAATTTTGCAACGAATTATTAAATCGTTACAAATTTTGCGACGAATTTACATTTCGTCGTAAAATTCTGCGACGAAATTTATTTTTCATCGCAAAATTGACGACGAAAATTAAATTAGTTGCCACATTAGCGATGAATATTAAATTCCTCACAAATTTCTTAATTCCCACCATTGGTTTTTTTGCCAAATAATTGAAAATGTTCGATGAAAATCTTCCGTCGTCAAATTTGTCGAAAAATTTACAATGAATTATGAATTCGTTACAAAATTTGTTGAAAAATTTGCAACGAATTCATAATTCATTGAAAAATTTGCGACGAATTCATATTTCGCTGCAAAATTTTGCAACCAAATTAATTTTTCATCGTAAATTTACGACAAAAAATCAAATTCATTGTAAAATTGTGATGATATTTGCGACGAAATTTAATTTGTTGCAAATATAAATAAATTTACAATAACAAAAAAATTGTTGAATATTTCATTACTAATTTACGATGAAATTTATAATTTATCACAAAATTTATAACAAATTATTTTCGTTATAAAATTTTGTCACTATTTTGAAATATTTTTATAGCGGCAGTCCGACTCATCAGTGATTTTTAAATTCAACAACTTTTCATTTATCTCTGACAACACGTTTATAGCAAAGATTATTCAATAAATGACACTTTTATGCATTTCATCCTAAAATATCATTATTTTAATATTATTATAACAACTACTGTAAGATAAAATCATTCTAACTTCATCAAAATTTAAAAATATTGAAAACTATTATATCAAAATACTTTTATTAATTTAGTTAAACTAAAATTGATTTAACATTATCATATAGCAATTAAAGGACTATAGTTGCTGCAAGTTATAATAACCATTAGTTAAACTTTGATCAAGTTAGACCGGAAAAAATTATTAAATCGATTTACTCTAACAAGTTGTCGCCATTATAGACATTTACAATGGTAACTATTGTAGCAAAATTGAAGTAAGAATATTTTTGAGATAAAAAATATAATGAAGTGTTATTTTATTTTTATTAAAAAAAAACTCTTTTGATGGAAATAATAATAAAAGAAGTTCTTTTAATTTTTTTTTCTCATTTTTTCAATTAAAATTCATTTAAATTGCCTCAAAAATTTATGTTCCTATTGATACAATTCGATTTATCGCCTCATATATCCTTCGTCGGACCACATTCATTTTCACACTCCATCAACTCTCAAGTTATATAAGTCTTTACTCTGAAAATCTTTTGACTTTATTTGTTAAAATAATGAGAAAAAAAGTACTACGATGTTAGAAATGCAAGATAAATTTACCGTGCAAATCTCCCTTGGAAAAAACCACATTACCTAACACATAAATCTCATAAAAATAAATCTTCTATCCCAATCCTTATTATTATTATTATTATTATTATTATTATTATTAAATACTAGAAAAGGCTCCCCAAATATATAGTAATATCTCAATTAGCATCCTTAATAATTTAAATATTACATTTAAAAAAAATAATATATCCATATTATTTTTACTATTTTATTTTATTTTTAAACCTATCCAAGTATAGACCCAACCTATGGACACTTCACTTCGCCCGAGATGACTACACCATCTCTCTTCTCTCCAACCTAACTATTCAAGTATAGTTGGCTCCTATTCCTCAACATGGACTGTACTTGGCTATTGCCTTCCCCATCTTGCAAGAATTCAAAGAACAACAGGTGTCTAGTTGTGGGTGGAAACTGCACTGTCACTGTGTCCTGTCTTTTCATTTAAGCCGATTGACCCCAAACCTTAAAAAGTTATGGCTGGCCCAGAGATTCACGAGGAAACAGACCCGTTATCAAGTTCTTACACATTTATTTGCTTGCTGAGGTGATGGTAACTGAAGCCGGTTTCTTAATGGGGCTTCCTGAAATTGACGCGAGCAGTGAAAGGCTGCCCTTTTTCCTAGGACATGCAGGCCAAACTGTTAATGTCGACGAGGGCACAGCACGGAGGGACCCCCATCACTTTTAACTGCCTGGGCACGGGAAATAGGGGCTTAAAGTTTCTCCATTGGAGGAGAAGACAAAGGCACTTTGCAGCAGTAGTCTCAGTCCTGGTCTCTCGAGTCTATCCGGGCCATGCGTCGGACTGTTTATGTAACTCAATTATTTGTGCGCACTTTCCATGGCCCAAGAACAGCCTCACCTATCGACTCGGAGGCCATGAAATGACACATTTTGTCAAGCGTTGGTGGCTGGGGTTCGTAGCAATTATCCAGTTGAGCTTTCACTTCAGTCACAGGGGGGACTCTGTTCTTATCATTGGTGCAGTATGAAGTTTAAGTAGTACTGAGATGTCGAGACAAAGGAAAAGGTGGATAAGGATTGGCTTCCCGTTGACTGGATTCATTCACAAACAATTGTTGGAATTTGCTTGGGCAAGGGAACAAAGAGGTGTTCGACAACAGTCTGGAAGGCGACACACCGAGCGAAGCATGCATGTTCCTTGCGAGTACATGTGATATTTGGGCAACAGCAGGCAGCAGCACAATCTGGAATTGGGCTTCTATGAAAACTTGTGGGCAGTCATTGAGAGCCCATGAGTCTCGCGATTGGACTTAAACGACGAGTTGCCTCAATTTACAACAACCAGCACCATAAAAGCAAATCGGGGACATTATGCGCCGACTCTTTCGCACTGCGATTTTGCTGTTAGTTCAGCCACCGTCTGCGATTTTGCAGCTGTACATCTGCAATTTTCGCAATAGATAATGATGGGGGCATAATGCTATTAGTTCAGCGAGTGACAAAATTAGATCAACGGTCAAATTGAAATAGAACTCATTAAATATTATCAAATAAAATATGAGTCGATTCAAATTCATTCAAAGTGCACCCGAACTTAATTTGACAATTAAATTGATCTAATCTCTTGAGCTCAGATTTTTTAAGCTTAGTTCGACGATTAGATCGATCTGATCTCCTAAGCTCAAATTTCCCAAGCTCAATTCAGCGATTAAATTAGCCTGATCTCCTAAACTTAGTGATCATCCGAGCTCAATTCGGCAATTAGATCTCTCAAGCTCGAACGACCACTCGAGCTCAGTTCGACAGTTAGATAGGTACGTCTCCACGATCTTCTCTAGGAAGTCATGCATCCACGATCTTCTCCAGGAAGCTACGTCTCCACAATCTTTTCCATGAAGTCACGCCTCCACAATCTTCTCCAAGAAGTCACAACTCCATGATCTTCTCTAGGAAGCTATGTATCCACGTCGCATCCCCCTCCCCCCAAGATATGTTCTTCTCTTCTTTTATAAAGCTAGGAGGAAAGGAACGCGGATATTTGACCTCCGACCTCCGACCTCCCGAAATCACACACACGTACGATCGACTTGATAAAGCTCTGAAAAGGTCGATTTGCCTAGCTTGACACACCGAAGACAGATCCGATTTGTACTCAGCCAATCGAAGGAGTTCAGCTATGAGTACTTTACTAAGTCCTCCCATCCATTGATCTTGAACCGGATCAAATTGGTGTCGTATGTGGAAAAAATATGAGTTGAGATGGGAGATAATATTGGAAATTCAGAGGATCAAAGTTCTACCGATAGAGAAGCTCTGATGAGGGAGAATTTGACTAGGATCATTACCACTATGATTGAAGAAATTCTACGAAAACATATGTCGAAGAACGAAATCCCTACTCAAGCGCCCTTAGCTCTTACAAAGTCATTACCACAAAATTGTACCATAAGAGGAATAGTCTTGAGGGTATGTATCCATGAAATCACCTCCGAGAGACCCCATGAAAAGGAAATCTCTACTCAGTATTGAGAGGAATAGTTGAGGTACTGCTTTTTTCTTAGAGCATCTTAGTAGAAGAATTATCAAAACACTTCATACCACAGCAACTTGAGAAGTATAATGGATCTTCAGACCTAGAGGATCACTTCGATCATTCGAAAATGCTTTCTTACTACACCAATATACTGATAGAGTTAAGTGCAGAATTTTCTTAACAACCCTATCTCGATCAACCCAGAGATGGTTTAATAGACTTCCATTTGGTTCCATCTAATATTTTGAAAGTTTGAGTGCTACCTTCTTACATCACTTCACCAGTAGTAAAAGATATTACAAAACCTCTCTCAATCTTTTCTCTATGGAGCAGAAGAATTAGGAACCCCTACGGGACTATATTTAGCACTTCAATCGAGTAGCATTGGACGTACCCTCGACCACCTCGGAGATCCTTGTCAGCGCCTTCTCACAAGGTCTATTGGAGGGGAATTTCTTTCGATCCCTGATGAAAAACCCCTCCTGATTATGATAGCTTGTTGGGACGAGCTGAGAAGTACATCAACCTGGAATAAGTCCGAGGTCGGAAGTAGGAAGGTAGTTTGGAGAGGACAACTTCTGCTCGACTGGACAAGAAGACTCTGTTTCCTCCTCGGATCTATGAGCCTCACCTAATTACCGACTATGTCCTAGGTCAGATAAGGGAAAGGGTGGTTCAAACAGTATAAGAAGCACTAAAGCCATTTGTTATTTAGAGGCCATCGCAAAGACCTATGTGCTTTTGCGCATTTCATCAAGTGTATGAGCATTCTATCAATGAATGTTAATGACTAGCAGAGGAGATTCATCAAGTTGTACAAGACCAGCAAAGGAATCTCAGTTCGAGACCTGAACTATTTGGCCGAAGACCTCAGCCCGAGGAGTTCGGGCGCCAAGTAGCAAATATGCCCAAGAGATCTTCCGAGAGACCTTGGCACCACTACAGTCCTCAATGAGAAAACCCTTGGTGAGAGAAGCAAAACACCCCTCACCGAGGTATGATGAACATGATTGCAGGAGGGACAACTAATGGAGAATCTAATTGGACGAGGAAGGATCATGGTTGGTGCCTGAAAAACATAGTGGTAGGAATGAGCAGAGGACGGGAAGAAGGACCCTTGATCAACTTTGGGCTAGAAGATCTGCGAGGAGTGGTGATCACTTATAATGATGTGTTGGTGATTTGAGCTATCATAGTCAACTATGATGTAGCTCAGATATTCATCGACACATATAGTTCGATTAATGTTTTGTTTAAAGAAGCTTTTGATCAAATGTAGATTGACCATGCTGAACTCCAATCGATGAACACGACTTTATTCGACTTCTCTGGGCATGAGGTACAATCTCTGGGTCAAATTAACCTGCCTTTATCCCTAGGGGAGGAGTAACTCTACCGAACTAAAATCACTACTTTTACTGCAGTGGATGTTGCCTCTGCATATAATGTCATCTTGGGAAGGCCTACCTTCAACTCTTTTAAGCAGTGGTCTCCACGTATCATTAGAAGGTTAAGTTCCCTATCAACAACCAGATCGGAGAGGTGACAGGATATCATAAAGCTGTAAGAAAATGCTACGTGGAGGTAGTATGACCTAGCTCAAGGAAGAATCGAAGAGGTAAATAGATGAGAGTATACACTCTCCATGAGGTGCCCTCAAAGGAAGATGAAGAGGTGCAAATATAACCAGATCAACCAGAAAAAGACGTCAGAGTGGTTGACAATCTCTTTCCCGAGCCGAAGCAGAAAGTAGTCAGTTGTTTCTCTCACAATAATTATGTCTTTGCTTGGTCCGAAAAAGAAGTCTGTGGAATCTCCCCAACAGTAATGGAGCATAAATTGAACCTTACGTTAGGAGCTTATCAAGTTAAACAAAAGAAGAGACACTTCGGTTCTGAAAAAGATAAGGTGATCCGAGTTAGGTCAATAAACTAATACAAGCAAGACACATTAGGGAAGTTTGATTTCTTACTTGGTGCTGATGTAATTCTGGTACCTGAACCTAAGGGCAAGTGGAGGGTTTGTATAGGCTTCCGAGATCTTAATAAAACTTGTCTTAAAGATTGCTACCCGCTGCCTCGAATAGATCAATTAGTTGACTCGATTTTAGGATATGAACTAATATGCATGCTTGACGCATATCAAGGGTACCATCAGATTTCTTTGGTTAAGGAAGATCAACAAAAGGTTAGTTTTATCACCTCGGATGATACTTTCCATTATACAATAATTCCCCTTGGACTCAAAAAATGCAGGAGCCGCATATCAAAGATTAATGGATCGAGTCTTGTAGGGTCAGATTGGGTGAAATGTCGAAGTCTATGTGGATGATATGTTGGTGCAACAATGCCCCAAGCATTTATATGTTTTGATGTTTGGATAATCATCTAAGTTAGGCAATGCTTTGTGATCTAATTGCGAATATGTTTAAGTGACAGGAAAATCCAAGGATGAAGACTTGGTAAAAAAGAAGTCCAAGTATGATCTTGGCAAGGAAAGTCCAAGGGACGGACTTGGCAGCATAAGACCAAGCTTGTAGTCTTGGCAGCGTAAAGTCCAAGTGAACCTTGGCAAAGGAAGACCAAGTATGATTTTGGTAAGGGAAGTCCAAGGGATGGACTTGGCAGCGTAAGACCAAGCTTGTAGTCTTGGCAGCGTAAAGTCCAAGTGAACCTTGGAAAAAGAAGTCCAAAGTAAAGTCTTGGCAGCATAAAGTCCAAGCATTTGGCAACCCAAGACATGATGAAACCGAAGGAAGCTCTTGGAAGCAAAGCACAAAGGATGAACAAGTCGCGAACTCGGAGGGATCCTGGAGGCACAAGGCTTAATGAGGAGCTAGAAGGTTGAGTCTAGGTCTAGGGTGTAAAATCAAGTGTGAATTACTCATACTTGATGAGTATCAGTCGACTGATACGATGTATCACCGGACCGTCAGTGCCGACCGAGTCGGTGAAACCACGACCATCGCTGCTCGCTTTAACATGGCGGTCGGTGATCAATGCAAATATGAGCACAGAGTGGAGTCGCACTCGACTACGACCTACGATCACTTGACTGATCACTCCATCAGTCGACTGATGGAGGAATCGGTCGACTGATCACTTGGCCGTTGGAAATTGTGGCTACGTATCTCCGCGGATCTGCTGGTTCAGAAGCCGTTGGCTTCGGCGGCAGTCGACTGATGATAAGCATCAATCGACTGATCGAAGCCCAACGGGAAAAACAACATCTCTTCTATAAGAAGGGGCCTTGGGGAGCTTGGTGAAGCTAGTGCTCTCATTCCTAACTATACTCTTGTGCTCACCAAGCTTTCTCCAAGTATTTGTGTGATTCTAAACCTCCTCTTCTAGAGTCTTAATCTTCCATCATTGTAAAGAAGAGGAGTGCATTGTAAAACAAGGTTTCTCCACCTTAGTTCATCCAAAGGAGATTTAGTGAAGCTTGGCTAGGGTTAATCCACCTTACGGATTGCTGTGGAGTAGGAGTGTCATCTCCGCTTAGAAGATTTCACCATCAACCAAGGCATCAATGGCTCTTCAAGAGGGATATAGCACCGCCAAGCCACCGCTCTTCGATGGGAGTCATTTTGCGTATTGGAAAGGTAGGATGAAATATTATCTAATGAGTAATATTGAAATTTGGCATAGCATTGTAGATGGCTTTGAAGAACCGGTGGATGAACATGGAGACCCTATTCCAAGCAAGGATTGGACAAGGGAAATGAATAGGTGGTTCGAATCAAATGCAAAGGCGGTACTCACCATCCAATGCGGCATTACAATGGAGCAACTCAACAAGGTGGGGCCTTTCGAATCTGCCAAGGAGTTATGGGAAAAGCTCATTGAGCTAAATGAAGGATCCAAGGAGTCAAAGAGAGCCAAGAAGGACTTGCTAATTGGACAACTTCAAGCATTCCAAATGAAGATGCATGAAACCGTAAGACAAATGCATGGAAGGTTCAAGGAGATTGTGAATGGACTCCATATCATAGGTGAGCGAGTTGACAACCGGGATTTGGTAAGGTATATTCTTCAAGCATTTCCTAGAACTTCTCTATGGACTTCTATAGTTGATGTTATTAAGGTAACTAGGAATCTTTCTCAAATTAAAATTGATGAATTATTTTGTGAGTTTGAATTGCATGAGCAAACTAACATGTCTTCTAAGGAAAAGGGCTTAGCTCTATTTGTTGAAAAGAAGGAAAAGAAGAAGAAAGAAAGGAAAGAGGTGTCATCATCATCCGAGTCGGAGCATGATTCAAGTAGTGATGGAGACTCGTCTAGTGAGATGGCCCATTTTGTCAAGAAGTTCCTTAGAAAATCAAGGGAGTTCAAGAATAGAGAAGCAAGGAAGGGGTCTCATTCTTCAAGAGGTAAGTTTAGTGGTAATTCAAATTTTAATAACAATGTGATTTGCCATGCTTGCAATAAGAAGGGGCACATAAAGCCAAATTGCCCGGAGCTAAAGAAGGAGGAAAAAGAAAAGAAAAAGAAGGACAAGAAGGAGAAGAAGAAGAAGGAGGTCATGGTGGCTCAAACCACATGGGACACACCAAGTGTTGAAGATTCTTCCTCCGATGATGAGCTTTGCCACATCACACGCCATGTGGCACTCATGGCCCTAGGAGATGACTCCGGTACATCAAGCCAAGAAGAAGACTCTTCAAGTGATGAATCGTCATCTAGTGACGATGAGGTAATGAACTCTCCCAAAGTTAAGCTTCTTTATAAATCAATTGCTTATCTTAAAGAGGCTCTAGATAAGTCTAAATCTAAGGTTAAAAGCATGAAGGTAGAACTAAAGTCCATTAGGAATGAAAAACCTTCACATGTTGACTCTTGCATACTTAAGGAAGAGAATGACAAACTTAAGAATGAGGTTAGTGAGTTAAAGGCATGTCTAGAGAAATTTACAAATGACTCAAAATATCTTGACATGATCCTTAGCCAACAAAGAGCCGTTTACAATAAGGCCGGTATAGGATATAAGCCAAAAGAAAAAGAAGTTGCCTATATTTCATTGATTAATAGGAAAGCAACCATTAAGGGTAAGGTCAAGAAAGCATGGGTACCTAAGAAGTTTTTACTTAATGCTACCGGTCCAAATGTTTGGGTACCAAAAGCTTGTGTTTTTCATGTGATTTAGGTAGGTGAGCAAGGTTTGTGGATTGTGGATAGCGGTTGCTCAACACACATGACCGGGGATGTGAGCAAGTTCTCCACAATTAAGTATGTGAAGAAGAGAGCGGTGTCTTTTGAAAATAGTGGAAAACTCAAGATATTAGGTAGAGGTACAATTGAGGTATCCCCCAAAATTGTCATTCACAAAGTTTTACTAGTTGAAAATATGAAATTTAATTTATTAAGTGTTAGTCAACTTTGTGATGCTAACTATCATGTTTCTTTTGAATCCTCTAAATGCATGATTAGACATAAGGAATTAAATGATTGTATGTTAGTTGGATATAGGAAGTCAAATATCTATTATGTTGATCTTTCATATGCTTCTAACATTTCTACTAAGTGTCTTGTTGCAAAAGAAGAAGAAAGTTGGCTATGGCATAGGAGATTGGGGCACATCAACATGAAAAACATAGCCAAGGTAGCCAAGATGGAGTTGGTCAAAGGGCTACAAAAGATCAAGTATGTCAAAAACAAAATGTGTGATGCATGTCAAGAAGGAAAACAAACAAAAGCATCACACAAAGGTAAAACCTTAACTAATACTTCCTTACCATTAGAACTATTGCATCTTGACTCACTACAAGAAAATAGGGCTTCAGTGACAAAAAATTTTGTTTCTAAAAGTCATTTTTCCGTCTCTAAATATAATTTGAGACGAAATATTCCGTCTCAAAAATCCGTTAGTGAAAGCCCCGTAGCTAATTTTAAGACAAAAATATTCTGTCTCTAATTTCATAAACAAATTAAAATATTGTTTATAAATCCGTTTTTAAATTAACCAAATGAAAATAATTTCAAATATATATTCCGTGTCTAATTTTGTTTTACATCCGTTAATAATCTGTTTCAAATAATATATCACATATAATTTTAATCTGTTTATAAATCTATTTATATTTATATTTATTAATACATATATGATTTTGTTTTAGAATATATCATTAAAGTTTTATTATATGTTAAATTTACATTTCTCATCTACATAGTAATTTACATGAAACAATCATACATTTCAAATAAATTATTTTTTTAAACAATTAATTTCTAATCCAAAAGTACTATATAATTAAAAATTGAAATAAATAAATATTCACATTATTCAAATCAATACATTTTTATATCCCAACCCAAGTAATCTAATCTTTATTTCATTTATCGCGATGCTCATGAGGTCCAAATCTTCCGGGATATAAATGATTTATATATCCCATATCTTGAATCATTTTACAAACCAACTCCTTGAGATGTTCTTCTCTGCTTGACATCCTGCATCAATATTATTTAATCATTATATTGAACTATTTAAAAGTAGATGCATAATGTCATAAACCTAATTGCTAAGCAAACAAATGACTAAAAGCAAAGGAAATATAAAAGCAAAGTAGTTGTATCTTGAAAAGTACACAACTATAAAATCTTGGATTGTGCACAACTATAAAAACATGAACCTTTCAAACTAATAAAAAGAGAATAAATTTTGGTCCTCTTCAATTTTATTTTTTGCAGGAATAAATTGATTTATGGACTTTCGATTTTTTTTTTATTAAAATACAAATAGGAAAATGAAAAATAATAAATCATGTAGCTTAAATATAAACAAATGGTAAGAGTAACAATGAACAATTAAAAAAATATATCACCTTAGTTTGACAAAGTTCATTAGCAAATAGAAGAAAAATTCATCAGTCGCAAGTTAAATTTCTCAAAAGGGTGCTTGTAGACAAAAGATTCAATATGAAGCAGCGTACTCTGTCAGCAGTATCCGTAGAATTGCCATTTAATAATTTGAGAAGTTGTTCTTTAGATCGACCATCCTTTTCCTTTGTGCTCGATTGAAGCAATGACAGAGACAAACTAGAACGATCAGGCATTTCTGTAGAGAGGCGGCAAATGATTTTTGATGCTTACCGACGTTGTGAGGTCTCAAAAACATGGTAGTGTCAAGAAAAGGGCTCTTACCTGGTAGCTTTTTGTTGACAAAAAATACTGCCAAATTCACAGAATACCTGCACGGCGATGATAACCTGTCAAAACTCGTCAAAATGATAAAAGAAAGAGAGGTTGTTGGTCGAGCACTAACCACACGACAATGACATCGACTGTGTAATGTTTGCGCGAAGCTACGATGAGTAGACTTTGAACTACAGCAAGGGCCCATGCCAAGAGTTTAATGAGCCTGCAAGGAGCTACATTCATGTAACTTTGAAAGGCATCAAAAAGAGTTCTTGCTTTATCACACATTAGGAATAGCTGATTCACAGACCTGGGTACCAAGAGCTTTCAATAGATTGCCACGCTCATTTTCTATTTGAGCACGAGCTCTAGCATAACATAAAGCAGCTTTTGATAGTGTATTCCCACTGGTGCAGGTATTTTCAGCACCATATTTTCGACTATCCTCAGACAATTTATTCCCTAGATTTTGAAATTGATTAGAAATTGATTAAATTTATCTGAAAAAACATTTTGATAGTTATAAATAATAATAATCATAATAAATATGAATTAACAGGAGGAAGAAATACAAACAACTTTAAAAATTACCTATTTCAACTTGTTTGGATCCTGTAACAATATAACCTTCCACACCACGAACTATATCCCTTTGAAAATGCTGTAAAATGATCCAGAGGCTTTTACCCAAAAAGAAAAAAAATGCAAAAATAGGGAAAGAAAAGAAATAAAAGATTCCAAGTTCTAACCTTGGCAGCACGGGTTGATGTATGAAGCTTTTCAGACTTTGATGCTGCTGATATGCTGCTGAATCTGCGAATGCATTATTAGAATTTCCATATGCAACACCTCAAAATTGCTTGAAAATTGCCTGTCGAAGCAATGAAAGATATTACATATCTTTGACATGCTATCAGTAGGTATTAGATCTATTGTAGTTGATGTGAAAATTTTGCAGCATATGTTGAATTTATGAAGTAGTTCCTATGAAAGTCTACATAAATCCACAAGAAGCTACAAATCATGTCACAAAAAGCAAATTATGTTCAGTTAAACAAAAAAGTCACTGCAACAAAAGAGGGAAAAGCAGCTCTATTTTTTACAAGTTCTTTTAGTGAAAAAATAAATAAATAAAGAACAACACTCTAATAAATGATTCTTCAAGTAACTAGAACAGAAGTCTCACATGACCACTTGAATTGTGGCAGAAAGAAAAGAGGAAAAAAACTGAGGTAAGAACTAAGAAGTAAATAAAATAGACAATCAATGAGTATTTAAAAATTTTTGGCATCTACAGAGAGATGCAACTTGGCAGATACAACATATAATTGTGAATTACCATATACAGTTTTGTATTTTTGCACCAAAAAAAAGGCAAGGATAGAGATTAGAGAGTAAGAATATTGCTCTAAGGCATGACCTATTCTTTACAAATGACTAGTTATTAGCAATTACCTTTCCTGATTTCAATTGCTAGATAGAATTAAGGGCCATAAATGCATACCACATCCTTTCTATGTAGTTATAGAGTCCCATGGAACACAGATTGTTCAAGATTATGACCTTGAAATCTATGAAATAAAAACTCCAATAAGGTAGTCTACTCTTCTATAATCATTGCCCATTCATCGAGATTAACCTTTTGGATTATGGTCATGACAAATTGTCACTCTTTCCTAGAAAAAAAATGCACCAATAAAAGTAGGAAAAAAAAAGTTACATTCGTAACTCCCAACTTCCGTCAATCACGCCACGACTCGACCGCCTTGATAAAGAAATAAAGAAGGCCTCGATCATCAATACGCAACGATGAGCAAACGCGATCTTCCCTCGATTTCTTTCATCAGATTAAATACATGAAAACAAGTGATTGGAAAATAAGAGGTAACTGTTTGACTTTGATGAGTTCATGGCCGCACAGTTGCTAGTGACAGGGAGGCAAAGTGGGCGGCGACGATGAGGAGAGGCGCTCGATCGAGAGAAGAGGAAGAGAAAGGGGAGGTGGCTATGGAAGAGAGGCGTCGGAAGAAAATGAGGGAGAAAACTTAGGTTTTGATAATTAAACCTAAGTTAATTTAATTCTATAAAAATCTATTCATTTTATCCTCCACATAGAAATTTATTTAAATCTTGAAAAATTCTTATTTTTTTTAAAAAATCGGTAAGATAATTTTTTCATTAGCAAGTATTATTGATAAAATAATTCTATTTAATTTTTATAATCTTATATATTTATACATTTAAAAAACTAATTTTTTATAATAAAAAATAATATTAATAATAAAAAATTTATTTGTATTAAAAATGTTTTAGAATTAATAATTAGTATTAATGAAATATATTGTATTTTTCTGATTTAATCGTTCAAAATTGCGATCTTTTAAAGTCTCCTACATTACTTCATAATATTCAATTATAAAATTGAACATAATTAATGTAACACTGTCACAAGAAAATGTGGTCAGATTATAGGAGAAGATTAACTGGTGAATACGTTAATTGTTATCTCTCAAATCTCCGAACAAAATATGGAAAAAAAATAATTAGAGAATAAAATTTTAGTCTACTAGAAATAATTCAATTTATTATTATTTAATAAATTTATTTTTAATTTATAAATAGATTTTATGACAAATATAATTTTGTTTCAAATTTCATTTCTAATTCGTGTTTATTTTTGTTTATAAAAATTTATTTTATAAATTTGTTTATAATTCATTTTAAATTCTGTCTTAAATATATCTATATATGTTATATTTTATTTAAGTGAAACGGATTTGTAATTCCATTGTAAATCCGTTTCTAATTTATAAATATTTAAAACGAATTTTAATTCTGTTTTAAAAATCCATTTCTGAAGCCCTATTTTCTTGTAGTGACTTATTTGATTGTCATAGTACTCCTTCTTTGAATGGTAGCAAATATTGTTTAGTTATAGTAGATGATTTTTCTAGGTATACTTGGGTCTACTTTATGAAACATAAGGATAATACCTTAGAAATAATCATAGGATTTAGTAAAATGGTTGAAAATGAAAAGAGTCTCAAAATCAATCGGATCCGTAGTGATCATGGTGGTGAATTTGAGAATTCTAAATTTTCACAATTTTGTTTAGAGTAAGGGTACAAGCATGAGTTCTCTTGTCCTAGAACACCCCAACAAAATGGGGTGGTGGAAAGGAGATATCATGCCCTACAAGAGGCGGCTAAGACTATGCTTAATGCATATTCTCTACCTAGCTACTTATGGGCGGAAGCGGTTAATACCGCTTGCTATATCCAAAATAGGGTTCAAATCCATAGGTTTTTAGGAAAGACACCATTTGAATTATGGAATGGGACTATTCCCGCAATTCATTATTTCAAAGTCTTTGGATGTAAAGTTTATATTTTAAACACCAAAGATAACTTAGGAAAATTTGAATCCAAAGCGGATGAGGGAATCCTAGTTGGATACTCATCCACAAGTAGAGAATATAGAGTCTACAATAAGAGAACCCAAGGGATTGAGGAGTCCTCCAATGTTCAATTTGATGAAACCACTAGTACCTACCCTAGAAAGTCCTCCATTGATAAGGATATTAATGACAATAATCAAGACATTACCCAAAAACTTCAAAATTTGACCATAAGGGGTAATGATCAAGGGGGAGGAAGAGGAGATTCCGATGATGAAAGAAGGGTAGAAGATAACAATGATCAATTTGAAACCCCTTCTAGAACCCTAAGAATTCATCAAGATCATCCACTTGACCAAGTAGTAGGAGATATATCTCAAGGAGTAAGAACTAGGTCATTTCATAGACCTCCTACTAGTCAAGTTGCTCTTATTTCACAAATTGAGCCCAAATCGATCAATGATGCATTACATGATCCGGATTGGATCTTGGCAATGCAAGATGAATTGGCTCAATTTGAAAGGAGTCAAGTATGGGAGTTAGTACCTAGACCCAATGATTGCACCATAATTACTACAAGATGGGTCTTTAGGAATAAGCTAGATGACCAAGGAAATATCACTAGAAATAAGGCTAGGTTGGTTGCTAGGGGATTCAATCAAGTTGAGGGGCTTGACTATGATGAGACTTATGCTCCGGTTGCTAGATTAGAATCTATTAGAATTCTCTTAGGGTATGCTTCCTATATGAGAATTTAAACTTTACCAAATGGATGTTAAATCGGCATTCTTAAATGGTTATATTAAGGAGGAAGTATATGTAGAGCAACCACCTGGGTTTGAGAACATAGATTATCCAAACCACGTATATAAGCTTAGGAAAGCATTATATGGGTTAAAACAAGCTCCCCGGACATGGTATGAAAGATTGTCATCTTTCTTAATTTCTAAGGATTTTAGGAGAGGCCAAGTAGATCAAACCTTGTTTATAAAGTCAACATTAAAGGATATCTTTATAGCCCAAATATATGTTGATGACATTATTTTTGGGTCAACAAATGATGATCTTCTTCAAGACTTTATAAAAAACATGGAAAATGAATTTGAAATGAGTTTAGTTGGATAGCTCAACTTTTTCCTAGGGTTACAAGTCAAACAAACCAATGAAGGTATTCATATTTATCAAACCAAATATGCAAATGAAATGATCAAGAAATTTGGTTTGGAAAATGCCAAAATTGTAACCACTCCTATGGCCACTAGCACTAGAATAGATAGTGATCATGATGGTAAATCAATTGATCTTAAACTTTATAGAAGTATGATTGGTAGCCTACTATATCTAACCGCTAGTAGACCCGATATCTTATTTGCGGTAGGTATGTGTGCAAGATACCAATCTTGTGCCAAAGAATCACATTTAGTTGCCGTTAAGAGAATTTTAAGATATATTAAAGGCACCCTAAATGTAGGACTTTGGTATCCTAGGACTAGATCCTTTGAGTTGCTTGGTTATACCGATTCCGATTATGCCGATTGTAAATTGGATAGGAAGAGTACTAGTGGTGGATGCCAATTTCTTGGGTCTTCCCTAGTTAGTTGGAGTAGTAGGAAGCAACATTGTGTTGCTTTATCAACCACTGAAGCCGAATATGTGGCTATGGGTGGTTGTATAGCTCAATTACTTTGGATGAGATATACTCTTGTGGACTATGAGCTACACTACTCTAACATTAAAGTTTATTGTGACAATGTGAGTACCATCAACTTGACCAAAAATCCGGTACATCACTCTAGGACCAAGCACATTGAAGTGAAACATCACTTCATAAGAGATCATGTGGCAAGAGGGGACATTGAACTTAATTATGTAGAATCTAAGTCTAACCTTGCCGATATCTTCACCAAAGCTCTTCCCGAAACTGAATTTTCATCATTAAGGAGAGAGCTTGATATGTGCTTTGTAGAGTAAAAGTCTAGGTTTGCATGATCTCATATTCATATGTTAGCCTTATACCTTGATGCATCTCACAAAAGCCTTAAGAAACCTTGATTTTTGTATTGAGACACTTAGAAATATGTGAGATGATAGGGAAGGTGTACTTGGCTCATCATGCTTGTTATGATGCATTACTATGAGCCAATGACACACCTAGAGACATGAATACCTTATGGATCAATCATTGGGAAGACTTGTATTCAAGTAATGAATACATAGCTCTAAGAACATGGTTGGAAATTCCAAATCATATATATTTTAAACTATATTCATCATAGTTTGAAAAACAGTTTTCAAGTGGAACACAAAAGTGATACAAGTTTGCAAAATCTTTAGAACTTTTGTTAGGTTCCAAGTTTGTATCAATCTTGAAATCTGTAAAGAATATATTTTTCAAACTATTTTTCCTTAATAAAGTATGATTCCAGAAATGTGTACGCAAAATTTCGTGATTTTTCGAGATTTCTGAAATTTCTACCGCATTTCTGAAGTTGGGCTGAAAAGGCTGAAATTTGAATTTTAGGCCTAGCAGTCGACTGGTTCAGAAACCAATCGACTGATACACTGTATTTTCTGATAAATAGCTCCATTCTCTGATATTCAGTGTATCTTTGATGTCCTAAAACTATAGTATAATAATATTGAGTATAAATAAATTTTTAGGACTGTTTAATGCAGTGTTTTAGGGGGAGTGTCATAAAATATATCTTTTTCATCCCCAAACTTACATTGTTGGTGCAAAGTTAGGACTTAACTTTCTTAACTTTTGTATGCTTTGCCTCCAATGTTATTCACACATCATGAAGTATATCTTGAATTAAGAGGGAGTTTAATATCAATTTTATACCTTAGTCCAAGATACAACAACTTTAATTCTTTCTTGAAATTTATAAATCCTTCTCTTTTTGATGCGTGTCAAAGGGGGAGAAGGGATGTTTAAGTTAGATTTCATATTATGATTATGTAAAGACCTAACTTAAGTGATTGCCAAACATCAAAAAGGGGGAGATTGTTGGTGCAACAATGCCCCAAGCATTTATATGTTTTGATGTTTGGATAATCATCTAAGTTAGGCAATGCTTTGTGATCTAATTGCGAATATGTTTAAGTGACAGGGAAATCCAAGGATGAAGACTTGGTAAAAGAGAAGTCCAAGTATGATCTTGGCAAGGAAAGTCCAAGGGACGGACTTGGCAGCATAAGACCAAGCTTGTAGTCTTGGCAGCGTAAAGTCCAAGTGAACCTTGGCAAAGGAAGACCAAGTATGATCTTGGCAAGGGAAGTCCAAGAGATGGACTTGGCAGCGTAAGACCAAGCTTGTAGTCTTGGCAGCATAAAGTCCAAGTGAACCTTGGGAAAAGAAGTCCAAAGTAAAGTCTTAGCAGCATAAGTCCAAGCTTGTAGTCTTGGCAGCATAAAGTCCAAGCATTTGTCAACCCAAGACATGACGAAACCGAAGGAAGCTCTTGGAAGCAAAGCGCAAAGGATGAACAAGTCGCGGACTCGGAGGGATCCTGGAGGCGCAAGGCTTAATGAGGAGCTAGAAGGTTGAGTCTAGGTCTAGGGTGTAAAATCAAGTGTGAATTACTCATACTTGATGAGTATCAGTCGACTGGTCAGGTGCTCGACTGAGTCAGGGTGAAACCCTGACCATCAGTCGACTGCTTTGACAGTGGTAGTCGACTGATGTTGCAATTAGTCAACTGCCAACAGTGGTAGTTGACTGATCAACGCAAATATGAGCACAAAGTGGAGTCGCACTCGACTGTGACCTACGATCACTCGACTGATCACTCCATCAGTCGACTGATGGAGGGATCACTCGACTGATCACTTGGCCGTTGGAAATTACGGCTATGTATCTCCGCGGATCTGCTGGTTCAGAAGTCGTTGGCTTCGATGGCAGTCGACTGATGATAAGAATCAATCGACTGATCAAAGCCCAACGGGAAAAACAGCATCTCTTCTATAAGAAGGGGCCTTGGGGAGCTTGGTGAAGCTAGTGCTCTCATTCCCAACTATACTCTTGTGCTCACCAAGCTTTCTCCAAGTATTTGTGTGATTCTAAACCTCCTCTTCTAGAGTCTTAATCTTCCATCATTGTAAAGAAGAGGAGTGCATTGTAAAACAAGGTTTCTCCACCTTGGTTCATCCAAAGGAGATTTAGTGAAGCTTGGCTAGGGCTAATCCACCTTACGGATTGTCGTGGAGTAGGAGCGTCATCTCCAAACCACGTACATCGGGTGTTAGCATTGCTTTCATTGTTTTCTTGTTTGTATTCTTATTTGTATTTGTATTGCTTCCGCTAACATTCTTGTAGAAACAAAGAAAGGCTAATCACCCCCCCCCTCTAGCCATTACAAAGATCCTAACATGATACTCATCAAATCAAGTCAAGCTAAGAATATTATTGAGGATATGAAGGAGGCCTTTGGGACATTGCGAAAGTTTGGAGCAAAACTTAATCGGAACAAGTGTGTGTTTGGTGTTAGGAGTGGGTGATTTATTAGCTATATTGTAATCGAACGTGGAATTTAAGCTAATCCAAAAAAAATTCAAGCTCTGCAGAATATGTCATCACCTTAGAATAAGAGAGGAGTCCAAAGGTTAGTTGAAAGAATTACTATCTTATCTCGCTTCATCTCTAGATCGGTCGATCGGGGTCTTCCCTTCTTTAAGATGCTTCGAAAGTCAGCTCGATTTTTATGGGATGAGAAGTGCGAGTAGGCTTTTTTTTTATTTCAAAAAGTATCTAATAGAGCTACCTACTGATGTGAGCGAAACATATAGGGTTTTAGGAGTAGTTTTCGCTCACATCTCATTACATTTTATGTTAGTTTCATGCATATGTTACTTTATTTTGTACACATTTCTTATTTTTTGATTCAGAGGTCTGATCTTTGTACTTTTGGGTGTAGGTTAGCATTTTGGGAGAAAAGGCGCACTTTCAGAGCAAAAGACGGACATTTTGTAGCTAGACGTAGAGTGGGACACGACCAGGGCGTGTGGCTACACACGACCAGGGTGTGTGGCTACACACGACCAGGGTGTGTGGCTACACACGAACGTGTCCAATGGGTGAGATCAGCTAACTTAGGGCCGCACAGGGCCTGGCCGTGTGGAAACACATGGCCGTGTGGCGGCCCGCTAAATTTGCGCGACTAGGGCTTTTTTCGAAGTTTACAACGGTCCGAGATGATGTCTATATAAGGATGGCTCCGCCCAAACCCTAGGGGGGAGGCACGACGACTAGGACGGCACACCGAAGCCCTAAAAAGCTTCGGGAGCTCGCAACAGGGAGGAGGAACGCCGCCGGAGGTCCACACCTTGCACTTCAACGTCGGAGAGAAGACCACGAAAGCATTGTACTCCCTTGTTCCTACGTTTTCATTCTGATGTATTGGAACATGTACATGCTGTGTGATTTCTCTTTCATATACATGGAGTAGTTCTTTCGATTCTAGGATTATGGAGTAGCTTGTGTGCACATTACAATGTTGGTTCATGTTAAATTCTGCCTTTGAGTTTAATTTGGCAATTGGTAGTTGTTTTTACTATATCTATGCATGTTTGGTTTTCTACCTGCTGTGCTTAGGCGATACGAGGGGTGACAACCCTCGTATCTAAGATTTAGAAGATTTTATACAAGGGACCTAGGGGTAAACCTAATCTCCTGTAACCGTGGGTAGAAGGATGCAATGGAACCGGATACAGTTCATCGTAGGGATTGATTCGGCATCCTTGTACTGTCTATCCCATCCTTTTAGGCGGAGATAGCTCCCGGTAGATGCGATGGCTCATCGAAAGAGTATATAATGTCTCTTCCATAAAATCATAGCTAAACGTCTAGACAACGGCAATTGACAACATTGTTTTGTGACACACAAGCGAAACCGAAGTCCTAGAATCACTTTTGAAGACCTCGGCATGCTCCCTTCCTCCTCCGTGTGACACCGTATAGAGTATAGTCTACCGACAACCCTCACAAGTCAAAACCTCTTAGAGTTTACGTCCGAACAATTTAAACCACTAGACATACCGATATTCGAATCCCAGTCCCTGTGGGATCAATAATCTTTTATTACTTGACGACATCTGTGCACTTGCGGGCGTTGAGTGCGAGCGCGTGCTTCAAGTCCTTGACGACCTTCGTCGCGAGATTTGAGATCGCGATTGCGTGCATCACCTACTCTCTCTAAGCCAGTGATAGGGGAAAGATTGTGGTTGTATTTGGCAACCACCGAGGAAGCAGTTGGTGTTGTGTTGGTTCGGCAAGAGGAAAGCAAGCGACACCCCATATATTTCACTAGTCACCTCTTGAGGGATGTAGAAAGTTGATATAGTACTCTTGAAAAACTAACTTTGGCTCTCGTCTTAATAGCTCGAAGGTTGCACTTGTACTTCTTATCTCACCCCATCATAGAGCTGACCAATAGTAGTCTTGGAAGAGTATTGATGAATCAGGATACTTCGAAACGACTAATTAGGTGGACGATTGAGTTCGTAGAATATGATATTAAATATCAGCCTCGAACAACTATCAAGGAACAAGCATTGGTTGACTTCTTGGTAGAAACTTCCGGACCAGATACTAACGAGTTATGGAAGATTTATGTTGACGACTTGACAATTAAATAGGGAAGTGACGTGAGGATTTTTCTTGTCTCACCCAAAGAAGATGTAATTCAAATAGCTCTACAGCTCAACTTTCGTATCTCGAATAATGAAGCCGAATATGAAGCATTGTTGGTTGGTCTTCGAGTAGCCAAATAGGTCTACACTTCAAAAACTATCCTCAGTTCAGATTCTCAGTTGGTTATGGAGTAATTAAGGGGTTCCTTTGAAATAAATAATGATTAGCTTCGGTAGTACGCAAAGAGTTATGAGACAATGAGGGTTGAATTTTAAAAGATCATCCTTCAAAAAATTCCTCGAGTTGAGAATCAAAAGGCTGATGAGGTAGCTCGGATAACTAGTGCTTTGATGACTTGGATAATAGACGACCCGATCACCAAGGTACATCTGATCGCTCAAATAGATCAGAGCACTCAAGGGCATTCGGTTGATTGGCAGAATCCTTTAATCTCATATTTAAAAAGTGGAGTTCTGCTAGATAATCCAGAGGAGGCCAAGCTTCTCAAAAAAATAGGCGCTCATTTTACTTTAATCAGAGATAGTTTGTATAAGCACGTATTTCCACATCCCTTGCTCAAGTGCCTTAGTCCTGAAGAGACAAACTATGTGATGCACAAGATATATGAAGGATGTTGTGCTAATCACATCAGATATAGAACTTTAGCTCGAAAAATTCTATTGGTCGGTTATTTTTGGCCAACTCTTTAGAAGGATGTTGCTCGCTTCATCAATACTTTTCTTAATTGTCAAAAGCACCAAAATTTCTCTCAGCATATGATAGAACTCCATAGGACTTCAACAATATCATGTCCATTTGACCAATGGGGTATGAACATTATCGAGTCTTTTCCTTTGGGACATAGTCAAAAGAAATTCCTCTCGGTGGTCATCAATTATTTCTCTAAGTAAGTGGAAGTCGAGCCTTTGGTTAGAATTACAGAAGATGTCGTGCTCAAATTCTATTGGAAGAATGTTATCTGTCGGTAATGTATTCATTGTAAGATTGTTTCTGACAATGGGCCACAATTCCAAGGTCGAAGAATTCGAGAATGGTGTCAATAGCTAAGGATTCAACAAGCCTTTAACTCTATTGCGTATCCTCAAAGCAATAGGCAAGTCGAGGTTATTAATCGAGAGCAGGTCTGAGAACTCAAGATTAAGCTTAATCATGTGGGAGGAAGTTGGGTCGAAGAACTGCTGAGTATTCTTTGAGCTTATTGAACAATTCCTAAAGAAAGTATGGGATTGATGCCTTTTCATTTAGTATATGGCTCGAAAGTGGTAGTCTCGATGGAGATCAACTTGGAATCATCTCGGATTGCTTCTCATAATGAAGAAAATGTTGAGAAGCAATTGACTGAGCTAGACTTGGTAAGTTAAATGAGGGATAAAGCAGCAGATCGACTAATGGCTTATTGGAAGTGGATGTCTCAAGCTTATAACAAGAAGGTCATCCCTTACTCATTTCAAGTAGGCGATTTTGTATAGAAGAAAGCACATGCTACAGTAGAGGTTGAGAAACTTGAGCCAAAGTGGGATGGACCTTATTGGATCCTCAAGAAGTTGAGTTCAGGAGCTTACTACTTGCAAGATAAGGATGGGACAGAGCTTGTTCGACCATAGAATGTTTTTCATCTACGACCTTATCATGTATGAATTGATTCACAAGTCAGTAATTGTAGGGACCGATTTGTGCGCACTAAAGGGGTTGAATAGCGATTTCTCCGATTCATCGTTCATTCGCATTCATGCTTGTCTACAAATGTTAGTACACAGTGGAATACAAATATAAATACACAACACAAAACTAAACACAAGCACAAGATGAAGGATTTTACGTGGTTCAGAACTAGGGTTCCAACTCCACGGTCGAGCTCTAGTTGAGTTCTAGTGTATCAACTTCTCCTTCTCGGAAAAAATACAGAGGTGGAGAAACATCGTACAACAAGTTTATACAATGAAATACAACCAAATACAAAGAAAATGAAAGAGTACAAAACCAAAATATTTTACAAGTGCACTTTTGATTGCTTGATCTTTTGGTTGCTTTGAAAGGCTTTGAAGACCTAGAATGCAACATCAATTCCTCCCCAAAAGTTCCAAGAATCGACTACCATCTCTTACCTCTCACAACTTCTTATAAAGCACGCCTCGGGTTGATTTCCCACCATCCAGTCATTTGTTCTTACCTATTAATCGACTGGTCACAGTACCATTGTCTCACAATGGCTTAATCCATGTTAGATTTTAACAGACCAGTCGACTGCCCTGACTCAAAAGTTGATTGCCATAGGCACTAGTCAACTACTATAAGCCAGCAGTCGGTTGCCAAACAATTTGTGCCCTGGCCACCTAATTCCAATCGACTATTAAACCCTAACAGTCGACTATCAGAGGCATAGATAGCAGCCGAGCTTCAGTCGACTACACGACCAGTCGACTGATCCATAACCCTAGTTGACTAATAAACCTCAAACATGAGGTTTAACCCAAGTATGATCCTCTCATACTTGATCGACCACCCATAGCCTAGACCTAAGCCTTCTAGCCACCTTCTTCAGCTTCACACCCTCAGGGTCCATCCGAGTCTTTCACGACTCTTTTATCTTTCGTGTTAGCCTTCATGTACTTCCATCGGCTATGTCATACTGATCGGACTCCTTTGTCAAGGTTCATTTGGACTTATGTCGCCAAAACTATATGCTTGGACTTTACACTATCAAAAACCTCACCCTTGGACTCTCTGATTGCCAAGCCTCAATGCTTGGGATTACACCGTTGATGCACGCGATCGCGACCTCAAATCTCACGATGGAGGCCATCGGGGACTCGAAGTGCGTGCTCGCACTCAATGCCCGCAAGTGCACGGATGTCGTCAAGTAATAAAAGATTATCGATCCCACAGGGACTGGGATTCGAATATCGATATGTTTAGTGGTTGAAATTGTTCGGAAGTAAACTCTAAGAGGTTTCGACTTGTGAGGGATGTCGGTGGACTATACTCTATACGTGTCACACGGAGGAAGAAGGGAGCGTGCCGAGGTCTTCAAAGGTGATTCTAGGACTTTGGTTTTGCTTGTGTGTCACAAAACAATATTGTCAATTGCCATTGTCTAGACGTTTGGCTATGGTTTTGTAGAAGGGACATCATACACTCTCCCGATGAGCCGCCGCATCTACCGGGAGCTATCTCCGCCTAAAAGGACGGGATAGACGGTATGAGGATGCCGAATCAATCCCTACGATGAATCGTTTCCGGTTTAATCGCATCCTTCTATCCACGGTTATAGGAGATCAGGTTTGCCCCTAGGTTCCTTATATAAAATCTACTAAATCTTAGATACGAGGGTTGTCACCCCTCGTATCGCCTAAGCGTAGCAGGTAGAAAACCAAACAAGCATAGATATAGTATAAACAATTTCCAATCGCCAAATTAAATTCAAAGATAGAATCTAACATGAACCAACATGTAATATGCACACAAGCTACTCCCTAATCCTAGAATTAAAATAACTACTCCATGTATATAAAGGAGGAATCACAAAGCATGTACATGTTCGAATATATCAGAGATAAAACGCAGGAACAAAGGATTACAATGCTTTCGTGGTCTTCTCTCTGGCGTTGAAGTGCAAAGCGTGGACCTCTGGTGGCGTTTCTCCTCCCCGTTGCGAGTTCCCGAAGCTTTTTAGGGCTTCGGTGTGTCGTCCTAGCCATCGTGCCTCCCCTAGGGTTTGGGCGAAGCCATCCTTATATAGACACCACCTCGGACCACTGCAAAATCCAAAAAAAGCCCTAGTCGCACAAATTTGGTGAGCCACCACACGGTCGTGTGTTTCCACACGGCTAGGCTGTGTTCGGCCCCGGGGTGGCTGATCTCACCCATTGGATACGGTTGTGTGTAGCCACACGCCCTGGCCATGTCCCACTCTGCGTCTAGCTGCAAAATGTCCTTCTTTTGCTCCGAAAGTGTGCCTCTTTCACCCGAAATGCTAACCATCATACAAAAGTACAAAGAGCATACCTCCAAACCAGAAAATAGGAAATGCATACAAAATAGAGTAACATATGCATGAAACTAACATAAAATGTAGTGAGATGTGAGCGAAAACTACTTCTAAAACCTTATATGTTTCGCTCACATCACTTCCCCCAGACTTAAATCTTTGCTTATCCTCAAGCAAACCTCAGTGCCATGAAATTTAAAAAGACATTGTTCCATACTTAGCATATTAACTAAATTTATCAAGTGGTATTTACAATCAAAACAAAATAAATATGTTCTAGAAATTCACTAAGTTAGCTCCTCGTGCTCATGCTAAGCGAATCATTCTTAGGGGATGCCCGTTCCATGGTGAGTTAAGTCGTCACCCCATAGCTTTCCTAAGATTTCCGACTCTTAGGCACTTACCTGTCCAAAGCGAGGGTCGTTCCCTAGATCTAGCATAAAGTTTCAAAGGCGTGCTCGGTATTGAGAGAAATTGGTAGATGTTTCCCCAGTAATCTAACTCGAACTCAAAGGGGCACCTATCCATTTCCACCCACAACAACTATTTTTTATCCCTCGTAATCTTCTCTCTCTCCTTTTTTTCTTTTCTTTTTCTTTGTTTTCTTTTTCATTTTTTTTCTCTTTCTCTCCTTTTTTTTTCTTCTCACTGGGATTTTGATTTTTCCAAATGGGCTTACACAATCCGAGCATCTCCAGTAACTAAAATGTTAAACCTAGAGTCACCTATGGATTCCAAAGTACTAGACTACTGAGATGAATCATAACTAGGTATGTACTAGATTATCCCTTTCAAAATGTTCGACATGTATAAGTGTAAAAATAAAGCTAACTAGTGTAAGTCTAGAACATTCATTAGAGCGAATAAAATAAAATATCATGAGATAAATGAAGTTAAGCTACCTATGGGAACAACTCATGCAAGCAACTTTTTATAAATACTACTGAGGTAGCTTTACAAATAACAAAAACTAAGTACTATAGGAAACTCAACAACCCATGCATGAATAAATGAATAAAAATACCGGAAAAGAAACTACTGCTAGGAAACAAACAAAATAAACTTTGGGATCCTCCCCCCAGACTTAAACGAAAATATACCTCTAGTATGGTGGACGAGGTGGAAAGTCTGGGAGTCTCGGCATCTCGGGATCCAGAGAGAACCTACTGCTGAGCCGCTGATGTCACATGTACATGTGGTCGATCTGGGAGCTGGTGGATGTAGCAGCTGCTCGATGCTCCTCCTCCCTGGCCCATTGTGCTTGCTAGGCATGCATGTGTTGTCGTATCTCCCGGTGGTAGGCAGCCTCATCCTGGAGACAAGCAGCCTCCTCTTGGAAATATATGTGGGCCTCGTCATAGAACTCCTCAGCCCGCTGGAAGTGCTCCCGGAAGCCCTGGAACTCCGCTTGCGTGTAGGCGCTCTGCTCCTCCCATCTCTGCCTCTACGTCTACTGCTCGGTGTATATGTCATCGAGGCACAATCGGAACTCCAAGAAATCATAGGCGTCAGTACCTGCATCCTGCTCAAAGGTGGAAAAATATGGTGGTGCAGGTGCAGACTCATGTCAGCGTGGACTAGGTGGGCTCCTATGCATGTGTGGACTGGAGGGAGAGTGATGTAAAGGGGGAGAGATGGGCGCCGATGTGGGTGGTCCCTCATGTAGAGGAGACTCCACTATCATGTCCAAGCGCCAGTTGGCGCGTGTAGTGATGGTGGTACGATCAGGGTCAGGGAGCCTAAGGGTCGTTAGATTCTTCCTTACAAAGCATAAAAAGGGTCCTTCTCTCACAATCATCTTCATGGCCATGCACACTCCTAGGTCGATCCTAGGGATCCCCTCTATACTCTCTAATGCAGTGTAATCGTACCCCATCCTATGGCAAATGTGGGTAAGTAGGCCTCCACATTAATCTCTCCTCGTGCTACTTTATCCATCTTCACTAAGTGTCTGATGAAGTGGAACCCTACATCGATGCTACGCCTTTCTTGTAGCATGTCCCAGAGGCAAAGCAGCTTGCTAGCTCTAACTACACCGTCACTCTCCCCATGACCAAATATAGTACTGACCATGATACGGTGGAGGTATCGGAAGACGGGGTTTTGGAGGCGCGATGCTTTGGCCCTAGAAGGGTCATAAGCGTGCTCTCCCATCAACTCGGTCCAAAATATCCGAGAATTGAACCCAATAGGGATTCTTCTCTCTCCCCCACTCGGCAAGCCAAAACATGAGTTCCATTGGTGAAGGGTTCATTCATGCTCAATGTTAAAAAGCCTAAAAGTTATCCTACCCTCCTCGCTCTCTCTACCCGTTAAAATTTCCGCCTCTAAGGAACTCAAAAATTCTAGAACTATCCTAGGGTAGGTTGGGTGCCTTATTCCCATCATCTCTTCCCACCCCATTTTTGCAAATAGGGCTTGAATATCACTCAACAACCCTAATGACTCTAGTAAATCTTCATCTAAGTACCTAGTACCAGTGAGTTTATGAGTAGAAAGCATATTATATCTATCTCTATGTTCATTATTGCGAAAGAGAAGAGTGGGTAGGGCATTACCCTCCTCCGGAGCTTGAGGGGTGTCGACTCTCCTTGTTCGTCGCTCCGAAGCACTGGATCGAGGTGCTACCTGCTTGGTCCTACTCATCCTTGCTTCTTTTGGCTTCCTTTGAGGTTAAAAGTGCTTCTAGATGGCGGGGAAGATGAAACCACATGGCTAGGGCAAGAGCACTCGAAGCACACGGTGCAAATGGGGTGAAAACACACGACTCGCCCCTTTTAACCTTGCACGACATGATCGTGTGAAAGCACACGGCCAGGCTGTGTGCGCCTCGGGTCGGTTGGGCACGACTGTGGAAAAACACATGACCAAGCCATGTGTCCCCATTTTACATTAGGGTCCGAATTTTCTCATACACTTCGCCGTGTAGGTTAATATGGATTTTATTTTTACCTAGCAAAGTTCTTTTCTAGTCCTAACTCTAAATGGGATAGAAATCAAAACTAAAATTAAATGAATGCATGCAATACAATCAAAGGGAAATCTAAAACTAAACTTGTGTTGCCTCCCAAGAAGCGCTTTGTTTAAGGTCATTTAGCTCGACCACACTCCACTATCAACTCGGCTCTGGAGGTTCAGTGAACCTCCATTGATCTATCTCAGAAGCTTCATCTGGCAGTTCTGTCTTCATTCTGCTAAACGTGAAGCTGTCGAGGTAGGGGGCTCTGTGCTCCGAAAGGCTGAAGAGGATGATCTCCCCATCTACCTCCAAAGAGATTTGGTGTGCCTTCACGTCTATGTACGCTTCCGCAGTTGCCAGAAAAGGCCTTCCCAGAATGATGGGATTCTGAGGATTGGGTCTTGTGTCCAGTATGATGAAGTTCGTGGGTATCACGAAATCCTCAATCACCATAGGCACGTGTGGTAGCATGCCAATGGGCTCCTTGACTGAGTCGTCTGCTATACATATACCTATGCCCGTTGGTTGTATATTACCCACTCCCATCTCCAGGTAGAATGCATAGGGTATCAAACTTACTGATGACCCTTAGTCGCACAATGCGTTATCGAAGCTCTCCCCATAAATTGAGTAGGGGATAACAAATTCACCAGGGTCCTCAAGCTGTAGTGGAATCTTCTCTCAAATTTCAGCTTGGTCAGGTGGGGTGGTAATCATGGTTGTACACCCCTTGGCGAATTTGCTACTCTGCCCCACTCCTTCCTCTTTAGCTTGACTCACTAGAGAGCTCTTCACAGGTTGCGACATGATTTAGGCTATCTGGGCCACTTGCGTCTCCAACATCCTGGTATGACTTACAAAGCCATCAATGGTGGCCTTCAAGTCCTTGAGTGATTCTTCAGACTTCTGATGTTGGCGATGAAATTCCTCATTGTCCTTAGTTTGGGTAGCAACGAAGTCCTCCATCATCAGTTCCAATCTGGACTTCTGTGGTCGCTTCCCATTGCCCTGATGCTGCCCATACCCCCCTGATGGTTATGAGTTTCCCGAGTTATTCTTATAAGAGAAATTCGGGTGATTCCTCCATCCGGGATTGTAGGTGTTGGAGTATGGGTTGTTGAGCCTTTGGTCGTAGTCCCCAACCATGTCAATATGCTCAATCTGCTCCTCTGAGGTTTCCTTCCCTCCATAGTGGTCCTCTCGATATGCTGTCGCTCCCTCTCTAAAGTCAATGGTCCCGCATGCAGATGAAGGATTCAAAGATTCGAACCGTCTGCTGAGCGCGTCCATCCTTGCTGCCAGGTGGTCCATGGAGTTGACAGTGTATCATCCCGCTGCAGGCGTAGGTTGACCACGTTCAGAAGCCCATTGATGGTGGTTCTGGGCCACCTCTTCTATCAGCTCCTCTGCCTCCTCTATGGTCTTGTTCATCAATGCTCCTCCTGTAGCAAAATCCAGGGACATCTTCGTGGCGTACGCGATCCCATTATAGAAGATGTGGATCACCAGCCACCTCTCTAGTCCGTGGTAGGGGCATTGGTAGAGTAGCCCCTTGTAGTGATCCCAAGCTTCGAATAAGGACTCCCCCTCCTTCTGGAGGAAGCTCGTGATGAGATGGCGCATGTGAGCAGACTTGCTTGGTGGGAAGTATTTGTTCAGAAACTGCTGCTCACATTGCTCCCATGTAGTGATGCTCCCCGAAGGTAAGGAGTGAAGTCATGCCTTAGCCTTATCCCGCAGTGAAAACAAGAATAGGCTCAGGCGGATCACGTCAGTAGGGACTCCGTTCATTTTCATTATCGAGAAGATTTCTAAAAATATCTCAAGATGTCGGTTCGGGTCTTCAGTCGTAGCTCTCCCGAATTGACTCTACTGGACCATATGTATAAGTGTCGGTTTCAGCTCAAAGTTATTTGTCGAAATAGATGGTCCAGCTATACTCAGCCTAAATCCTCTAGTGCTAGGAGCTACGTAGTCCCGCAGAGGGTGACTACCTATGTTCACTTTGGATGCGGCTTGATCCTCCATCCTTCGCTGCTCTGCTTTTCGGCGATGAATGGTTCGCTCGATTTCTAAGTCGATGATGGATGCGGCTTGATCCTCCATCCTTCTGATCCTAAGCATCTAAGCATACGACGAACCAAGCCACAAAAAATTTGGAGTGCTACCTAATCCTAAGAGGCAGAAAATAAAACAATCTAGCTAATAAAATCCAAGATGCAAAAAGGAAATAAAAACAACTATTGCTAGAATAAAATTAAAAACTAAATCTAAATATGGAAAGTTTAGAACTAAAGTAAATAAGGCAAACTAAAAAAAGAAAAAAATAAAGAAAGTAAATAAATCTAATCCTAAGTCCGATCTAATTCTCCACTGTTCGGTTCGATATCGAATCGATCAGTCCCCGACGATGGCGCCAAAAAATTATGCATGCGATCGAGACCTCAAATCTCGTGACGAAGGCCGTCGAGGACTCTAAGTGCGCGCTCGCGCTCAACGCCCGCAAGTGCATGGATGTCCTCAAGTAATAAAAGATTATTGATCCCACAGAGACTTGGATTCGAATATCGATATGTTCAGTGGTTGAAATTGTTCGGAAGTAAACTCTAAGAGGTTTCGACTTGTGAGGGTTGTCGATGGACTATACTCTATACGGTGTCACACGGAGGAATAAGGGAGCGTGTCGAGGGCTTCAAAGGTGATTCTAGGACTTTGGTTTCGCTTGTGTGTCACAAAACAATGTTGTCAATTGACGTTGTCTAGACGTTTGGCTATGGTTTTGTGGAAGGGACATCATACACTCTCCCGATGAGCCACCGCATCTATCGGGAGCTATCTCCGCCTAAAAGGATGGGATAGACGGTATGAGGATGCCGAATTAATCCATATTATGAACCGTTTCCGGTTCAATCGTATCCTTCTACCCATGATTACAGGAGATCAGGTTTACCCCTAGGTTCCTTATATAAAATCTCCTAAATCTTAGATACGAGGGTTGTCATCCCTCGTATCGCCTAAGCGCAACAGGTAGAAAACCAAACACACATAGATATAGTATAAACAACTTCCAATCACCAAATTAAATTCAAAGACAAAATCTAACATGAACCAACATGTAATGTGCACACAAGCTATTCCCTAATCTTAGGATCGAAAGAACTACTCCATTTATATAAAGGAGGAATCACAAAGCATGTACATGTTCGAATATATCAGAGATAAAATGCAGGAATAAAGGATTACAATGCTTTCGTGGTCTTCTCTCTGGCGTTGAAGTGCAAAGCGTGGACCTCCGGTGGTGTTTCTCCTCCCCGTTGCGAGTTCCCGAAGCTTTTTAGGGCTTCGGTGTGTCGTCCTAGCCATCGTGCCCCCCTAGGGTTTGGGCGGAGCCATCATTATATAGACACCACCTCGGACCACTGTAAAATCTGGAAAAAGCCCTAGTCGCACAAATCTAGCGGTGCGACCGGTGGTCTGATTCGCCCATTGATCTGGCCGCAGGTGTAGCCACATGCCCTGGCCATGTCCCACTCTGTTGTTAGGACCCTTGGAATGGCTAGAGGGGGGGTGATTAGCCTTTCTTCTTTTCTACAAAAAATGTTAGCGGAAGCAATACAAAGTATAAACACAAATCAAAGCAAGAACAAAGCTAACACCCGATGTACGTGGTTCGGAGATGACGCTCCTACTCCACGGCAATCCGTAAGGTGGATTAGCCCTAATCAACCTTCACTAGAATCTCCTTTGGATGAACCAAGGTGGAGAAACCTTTCTTACAATGCTCTCCTCTTCTTTACAATGATGGATGATCAAGAACAAGAGAAGAGGAGGATTTAAATCACTAAAAACACTTGGAAGGCTTGGTGAGCACGAGAGTATAGTTAGGAGCAAGAGCACTAGCTTCACCAAGCTCCCCATGGCCCCTTTTTATAGAAGAGGGGCTATTTTCCGTTATGCCGATCACCGATCGATGCATGCCATCGATCGTCGCCAACCAGCGGCAAAACGTGATCTCGCGGAGATTCAGAGCCGCAATTTCCAACAGTGATCGATCGATCGATCCCTCCATCGATCCGGCCGATGGGGTGATCGATCAGTGATCAAGGCGAAGAATGAGTGAGATCGCATTTTGTGGCGATATTTCCTTGATCGATCGATGGCCTTTTTCGATCCGATCGATCGGCCGATCGACGATCAAAGCGATCGTGATGGTCGTGGTTTCATCTCGACTGGCCGAATGCGACCGATCGATACATCGATCGATCGATACTCATCAAGTATGAGTAATTCATACTTGATTTTATACCCTAGACCTAGACTCAACCTTCTAGCTCCTCAATAAGCCTTGCGCCTTCAGGATCCCTCCGAGTCCGCGACTTGTTCATCCTTTGCGCTTTGTTTCCAAGAGCTTCCTTCGGTTTCGTCATGTCTTGGGTTGCTAAATGCTTGGACTTTACGCCGCCAAGACTATAAGCTTGGACTTATGCTGCCAAGACTTTACTTTGGACTTCCTTTGCCAAGGTTCACTTTGGACTTTATGCTGCCAAGACTACAAGCTTGGTCTTATGCTGCCAAGTCCATCCCTTGGACTTCCTTTGCCAAGATCATACTTGGACTTCCTTTTACCAAGTACTTCATCCTTGGATTTCCCTGTCACTTAAACACATTCGTAATTAGATCACAAGATATTGCCTAACTTAGATGATTAGCCAAACATCAAAACATATAAATGCTTGGAGCATTGTTGCACCAACAATCTCCCCCTTTTTGATGTTTGACAATCATTTAAGTTAGGTCTTTAAAGATACACACATAATCATCTAACTTAAGCATTCCTTCTCCCCCTTTGACATACATCAAAAAGAGAAGGATGAAAGAATTAAGAATGTTGGATCTTGGACTAAGGTATTAGATTGAAATTAAGCTCCCCCTTAATCCAAGATAGGATGTAAATTACATTTGAAGCAAAGCATAATCTAAAATTCAAAAGTTAAATTCTAACTTTGCACCAACAATGGTTTTGGGAATAAAAGGATAGAATTTATTGAAACTCCCTAAACCATCAGATTAAGCCCTAAAACTCGTTTTATACGCAATATTATCATACTAGAGTGGTAGGACATCAAAAATACACCAAATATCAGAAAATGGAGCTTATTATCAGAAGTATCGATCGTATTCAACTAACCGATCGCTACGCGAAATCGAAATTTTATTTTCAAATTTCATTTTAAATGCGGTAGAAATTCCAAATCTCGAAAAATCACGAAATTTTATGCGTACACATTTCTGAAATCATATTTTATTAAGGAAAAATAATTTGAAAAATATATGTTTTCCAGATTTCAAGATTGATACAAATTTGGAAACTTACAAAAGTTCTAAAGAATTTTCAACCTTTGTATCACTTTTGTGATTCACTTGAAAACTGTTTTCCAAAATATAATGAACATAGTTTAAAATATATATGATTTGGAATTTCCAACCATGTTCTTAGAGCTATGTACTCATTACTTGAATACAAGCCTTCCCAATGGTTGGTCCATAAGGTATTTATGTCTCTAGGTGTGTCATTGGCTCATAGTAATGCATCATAACAAGCATGATGAGCCAAGTACACCTTCCCTATTATCTCACATGGTTCTAAGTGTTTCATTACAGAAATCAAGGTTTCTTAAGGCTTTTTGTGAGATGTATCAAGGTATAAAGATAACATATAAACATGGGATCATGCAAACCTAGAATGTTACTCTACAAAGCACATACCAATCTCTCTCCTTAAAGATGAAAATTCATTTTCGGGAAGAGCTTTGGTGAAGATATCGGCAAGGTTGGACTTAGATTCTACATAATTGAGTTCAATGTCCCCTCTTGCTACATGATCTCTTATGAAGTGATGTTTCACTTCAATGTGCTTGGTTCTAGAGTGATGTACCGGATTTTTGGTCAAATTGATGGTACTCACATTATCACAATAAACTTTAATGTTAGAGTAGTGTAGCTCATAGTCCACAAGAGTATGCCTCATCCAAAGTAATTGAGCTACACAACCACCCATAGCCACATATTCGGCTTCGGTGGTTGATAAAGCAATACAATGTTGCTTCCTACTACTCCAACTAACTAGGGAGGACCCAAGAAATTGGCATCCACCACTAGTACTTTTCCTATCCAATTTGCATCCGGCATAATCGGAATCGGTATAACCAAGTAATTCAAATGACCTAGTCCTAGGATACCAAAGTCCTACATTTAGGGTGCCTTTAATATACCTTAATATTCTTTTGACGGCTACCAAATGTGATTCTTTGGCACAAGATTGGTATCTTGCACACATACCTACCGCAAATAAAATGTCGGGTCTACTAGCGGTTAGGTATAGTAAGCTACCAATCATACTCCTATACAGTTTAAGATCAATTGATTTACCTTCATGATCACTATCTATTCTAGTGCTAGTGGCCATAGGAGTGGTTACAATTTTGGCATTTTCCAAACCAAATTTCTTGATCATTTCATTTGCATATTTGGTTTGATAAATATGAATACCCTCATTGGTTTGTTTGACTTGTAATCCTAGGAAAAAGGTAAGCTCTCCAACCAAACTCATTTCAAATTCATTTTCCATATTTTTTATAAAGTCTTGAAGAAGATCATCATTTGTTGACCCAAAGATGATATCATCAACATATACTTGGGCTATGAATATATCTTTTAACGTTGACTTTATAAACAAAGTTTGATCTACTTGGCCTCTTCTAAAATCCTTAGAAATTAAGAAGGATGACAATCTTTCATACCATGCCCGGGGAGCTTGTTTTAACCCATATAATGCTTTCCTAAGCTTACATACATGATTTGGATAATCTATGTTCTCAAATCCGGGAGCTTGCTCTACATATACTTCCTCCTTAATAAAACCATTTAAGAATGCCGATTTAACATCCATTTGGTAAAGTTTAAATCCCATGTAGGAAGCATACCCTAAGAGAATCCTAATAGATTCTAACCTTGCAACCGGGCATAAGTCTCATCATAGTCAAGCCCCTCAACTTGATTGAATCCCCTAGCAACCAACCTAGCTTTATTTCTAGTGATATTTCCTTGATCATCTAGCTTATTCCTAAAGACCCATCTTGTAGTAATTATGGTGCTATCATTGGGTCTAGGTACTAGTTCCCACACTTGACTTCTCTCAAATTGACCCAATTCATCTTGCATTGCCAAAATCCAATCCGGATCATGTAATGCATCATTGATCGATTTGGGCTCAATTTGTGAGATAAGAGCAACTTGACTAGTAGGAGGTCTATGAAATGACCTAGTTCTTACTCCTTGAGATAGATCTCCTACAACTTGGTCAAGTGGATGATCTTGATGAATTCTTAGGTTTCTAGAAGGGGTTTCAATTTGATCATTGTTATCTTCCACCCTTCTTTCATCATCGGAGTCTCCTCTTCCTCCCCCTTGATCATTACCCCTAATGGTCAAATTTTGAAGTTTTTGGGTAATGTCTTGATTATTGTCATTAATATCCTTATCAATGGAGGACTTTCTAGGGTAGGTACTAGTAGTTTCATCAAATTGAACATTGGAAGACTCCTCAATCCCTTTGGTTCTCTTATTGTAGACTTTATACCCTCTACTTGTGGATGAGTATCCAACTAGGATTCCCTCATCCGCTTTTGATTCAAATTTTCCTAAGTTATCTTTGGTGTTTAGAATATAAACTTTACATCCAAAGACTTTGAAATAATGAATTGTGGGTATAGTCCCATTCCATAATTCAAATGGTGTTTTTCCTAAAAACCTATGGATTTGAACCATATTTTGGATATAGCAAGCGGTATTAACCGCTTCCGCCCACAAGTAGCTAGGTAGAGAATATGCATTAAGCATAGTCCTAGCCACCTCTTGTAGGGCACGATTTCTCCTTTCCACCACCCCATTTTGTTGGGGTGTTCTCGGACAAGAGAACTCATGCTTGTACCCTTGCTCTAAACAAAATTGTGAAAATTTTAGATTTTCAAATTCACCACCATGATCACTACGGATCCGGTTGATTTTGAGACTCTTTTCATTTTCAACCCTTTTACTAAATCCTATGATTATTTCTAAGGTATCATCCTTATGTTTCATAGAATAGACCTAAGTATACCTAGAAAAATCATCTACTATAACCAAACAATATTTATTACCATTTAAAGATGGAGTACTATGGCAATCAAATAAGTCAAGATGCAATAATTCTAATGGTAAAGAGGTATTGGTTAGAGTTTTACCTTTGTGTGATGCCTTTGTTTGTTTTCCTTCTTGGCATGCATCACACAATTTGTTCTTGACATACTTGATCTTTGGTAGCCCTTTGACCAACTCCATCTTGGCTACCTTGGCTATGTTTTTCATGTTGATATGCCCCAATCTTCTATGCCATAGCCAACTTTCCTCTTCTTTTGCAACAAAACACTTAGTAGAAATGTTAGAAGCATATGAAAGATCAACATAATAGATGTTTGATTTCCTATATCCAACTAACATACAATCATTTAAATCCTTGTGTCTAATCATGCATTTTGAGGATTCAAAAGAGACATGATAGTTTGCATCACAAAGTTGACTAACACTTAATAAATTAAATTTCATATTTTCAACTAGCAATACTTTGTGAATAACAATTTTAGGGGATACCTCAATTGTACCTCTACCTAATATCTTGAGTTTTCCACTATTCCCAAAGGACACCGCTCCCTTCTTCACATATTTAATTGTGGAGAACTTGCTCACATCCCCGGTCATATGTGTTGAGCAACCGCTATCCACAATCCACATACCTCGCTCTCCTACCTAAATCACATGAAAAACACAAGCTTTTGGTACCCAAACATTTGGACCGGTAACATTAAGTAAAAACTTATTAGGTACCCAAGCTTTCTTAACCTTACCCTTAATGGTTGCTTTCCTATTAATTAATGAAATATAAGCAACTTCTTTTTCTTTTGGCTTATATCCTAACCCGGCCTTGTTATAAACCGCTCTTTGTCTACTAAGAATCATATCAAGACACTTTGAGCCATTTGAAAATTTTTCTAAACATGCTTTCAATTCACTAACCTCATCCTTAAGTTTGTCATTTTCTTCCCTAAGCATGCAAGAGTCAATATGTGAAGGCTTTTCATTCCTAATGGCCTTTAGTTCTACCTTCATGCTCTTAACCTTAGATTTTGACTTATCTAGAGCTTCTTTAAGATAAGCAATTGATTTATAGAGAAGCATAACCTTGGGAGAATTCATTACCTCATCGTCACTAGATGACGATTCATCACTTGAAGAATCTTCTTGACTTGATGTGCCTAAATCATCTTCTAATGCCATGAGTGCCACATGGCGATGTGGCAAAGCTCATCATCGGATGAAGAGTCTTCAACACTTAGTGTGTCCCATGTGGTTTGAGCCACCATGGCCTCCTTCTTCTTCTTTTCCTTCTTGTCCTTCTTTTTCTTTTCCTTTTCCTCCTTCTTCTTTAGCTCCGCAATTCGGCTTTATATGCCCCCTTCTTATTGCAAGCATGGCAAATCACATTATTGCTAAAACTTGAACTACCATTAAATTTACCTTTTGAGGAATGAGACCCCTTCCTTGCTTCTCTATTCTTGAACTCTCTTGACTTTCTATAAAGCTTCTTGACGAAATTTTCCATTTCACTAGATGAGTCCCCATCGCTACTTGACTCATCCTCCGACTCGGATGATGATGATGCTTCTTTTCTTTCCTTCTTCTTCTTTTCTTTCTTGTCCTTCTTTCAACAAATAGAGCTAACCCTTTTCCTTAGAGGACATGTTAGTTTGCTCATGTAATTCAAACTCACAAAATAATTCATCAATTTTAATTTGAGATAAATCCCTAGTTACCTTAATGGCATCAACTATTGAAGTCCATAAAGAATTTCTAGGAAATGCTTGTAAAATATATCTTACCAAATCCCGGTTGTCAACTCGCTCACCTATGATATGGAGTCCGCGTTTACAATTTCCTTGAACCTTCCATGCATTTGACTTACAGTTTCATGCATCTTCATTTGGAAGGCTTGAAGTTGTCCAATTAATAGGTCCTTCTTGGCCCTCTTTGATTCCTTAGAACCTTCATTTAGCTCAATGAGCTTTTCCCATAGCTCCTCGGATTCAAAAGGCCCCACCTTGTTGAGTTGCTGCATTGTGACGCCACATTGGATGGTGAGGATGACCTTTGCATTTGATTCAAATTTCTTGTTTATTTCTCTTGTCCAATCCTTGCTTGGAATAGGATGTCCATGTTCATCCACCGGTTCCTCGAAGCCATCTACAACACTATGCCAAATTTCAATATTACTCATAAGATAGTACTTCATCCTACCTTTCCAATACGCAAAGTGACTCCCATCGAAGAGCGGTGGCTTGGCGATGCTATATCCCTCTTGAAGAGTCATTGATGTCTTGGTTGATGGTGAGATCTTCCAAGCTATCCGGGCTCTGATACCACTTGTTAGGACCCTTGGAATGGCTAGAGGGGGTGATTAGCCTTCTTTCTTTTCAACAAAAATGTTAGCGGAAGCAATACAAAGTATAAACACAAATCAAAGCAAGAACAAAGCTAACACTGATGTACGTGGTTCGAGATGACGCCTCCTACTCCACGGCAATCCGTAAAGTGGATTAGCCCTAATCAACCTTCACTAGAACCTCCTTTGGATGAACCAAGGTGGAGAAACCTTTCTTACAATGCTCTCCTCTTCTTTACAATGATGGATGATCAAGAATAAGAGAAGAGGAGGATTTAAATCACTAAAAACACTTGGAAGGCTTGGTGAGCACGAGAGTATAGTTAGAAGCAAGAGCACTAGCTTCACCAAGCTCCCCATGGCTCCTTTTTATAGAAGAGGGGTTGTTTTTCATGCATGCCATCGCATGCCGGCCAACGACCGAAATGCGATCTCGCGGAGATTCGTGAGCCGCAATTTCCAATGGCGGTGATCGGTCGATCGATCCCTCCATCGATCGTGATGGGGTGATCGATCGAGTGATCAAGGCGGCGATCGAGTGATTCGCGTGCGCGTAGCGATATTTCCCTTGATCACCGATCGATGGCCTTTTGATCAACGATCGCGATCGATCGATCGATCGATCAAGCGGTCGATCGATGGTCGTGGTTTCATCGACTCGATCGAACGCTGACGATCGGCCGATACATACATCGGGCCGATCGATACTCATCAAGTATGAGTAATTCATACTTGATTTTATACCCTAGACCTAGACTCAACCTTCTAGCTCCTCAATAAGCCTTGCACCTTCAGGATCCCTCCGAGTCCGCGACTTGTTCATCCTTTGCGCTTTGCTTCCAAGAGCTTCCTTCGGTTTCGTCATGTCTTGGGTTGCCAAATGCTTGGACTTTACGCCGCCAAGACTACAAGCTTGGACTTATGCTGCCAAGACTTTACTTTGGACTTCCTTTGCCAAGGTTCACTTTGGACTTTATGCTGCCAAGACTACAAGCTTGGTCTTATGCCGCCAAGTTTATCCCTTGGACTTCCTTTGCCAAGATCATACTTGGACTTCCTTTTACCAAGTACTTCATCCTTGGATTTCCCTGTCACTTAAACACATTCGTAATTAGATCACAAGATATTGCCTAACTTAGATGATTAGCCAAACATCAAAACATATAAATGCTTGGAGCATTGTTGCACCAACATCTGTGTCTAGCTGCAAAATGTCCTTTTTCTCCGAATGTGCACCTTTTCACCCAAAATGCTAACCCGCACTCAAAAGTACAAAGAGCATACCTCCAAACCAGAAAATAGAAAATGCCTACAAAATAGAGTAACATATGCATGAAACTAACAAAAAATATAGTGAGATGTGAGCGAAAACTACTCCTAAAACCCTATATATTTTGGTCACATCAACCGCCAAGACTACACTTGGACTTAGGTGGGCAAGACTTCAAACTTGGACTTTCCTTGCTAAAACTTCAATCTTTGAGTTTCACCGCCAAGACTACATACTTGGACTTACGTGACCAAGACTTCAAACTTGGACTTTCCATGCCAAGTATCCAAACTTGGACTTCCATGCCAAGACCATTCTTGGAATTTCCATGCCAAGACCATTCTTGAAGTTTCCATGCCAAGTATCCAAACTTGGACTTCCATGCCAAGATCATTCTTGGACTTTCCATGTCAAGTATCCAAACTTGGTCTGAGGTTTGATTGTTCCAACAATATCCCTCAAATAATCTCCCCCATATGACTTTGGATATCTCAATCATCCACTAGCCATATAGTCAATATATGGTCAAACCATATCGTCAACCGTATTGGCAAATATCAAAGTCCCACTCGAGTCTGGTTAATCATGATCTGGTCCAATTGCACCAATAATCTCCACCTTTTTTATGTTTGACAATACGTTTAAGTTAGGCTAACCAATAAACCCAACTTGCCTCTTCCTATGCCAAAGTATAATGAAGGTTTACCTAACTTAAACCATTCATTACTCCCCCTTTAGCATACATCAAAAAGCCTACCAAGGGTTTTCAATGTCTCATCTCCCAATGAGATCTCTCATTCTCCCCCTTGGTCCAAAATCATCTTGGATGCCTTCACTCTTCTTAGTGATACAACCCTTATCACTAAATGAAAGGCAATCCCCAATGAAGGTTTACCTAACCCTCACTTCTCCCCCTTTGTAATCAAAGTTTATCCATCATACCAAGATGGATGACCTCCCCCTAAAAGCTTACTCCCTCTTGACCATTGCACCAACAAGGTCCTTGGAGAGTTTCTAAGCCTATAGGAAATCTACACAATAGAAATTAAGGGTAAAAGTTCAACATTTAACTTTCACAACCCTTACAATTCGATACTCTACCCTAACTCATGCTCTTAATCATTTTCAATGATAATTTCACTCTTCCAATGCTTTCTAAAGCACATCCTAGGATTAGGAGATGTTAGAGTACCTAGGGGTGCTGATAACTAGCTAAACAAACCTTGTTCAGTCGACTGAACCATCACTAGTTGATTGCTCCAAGGAGCAGTCGATTGATTTCTACAAACTACAAAAAATAGTTTTCAGAACTGAGTTTTAGAAATTCATAAGTAATTATATGTAATTTGAAAAATAATGAAAATTCATACATGTAATACTTATGTCAAATACAATGGGTGAAAAATAGTTATATAATAAAATACCCATTATTTTAAGGGATTGATACAAAATTCAAAAGCATTGAAAACTTTCAATGTTTTGCCTAACTTTGTTTCAATATGATCAATGGTGATTGCTATCAAAAGATAGACTTCACCAAGGTTTTTAAAATGATTTTAAAATATTTTCAAAACCTTAATTTCAATCATGATCTATGCGCTAGATGTGCATGACTTGTACATTAGCTTTCCTCATGATTCCTCCATGTTGTATTATGAGTTTGTGTTCATCTAGATGCAACATCTATGCACCTTAAACTTAACTCATTTTCCTAACATTTCACATATGTCTAAGGTGTATCAATACACACACATGTCATCCTATAGTCCTTTTGAGATGTGGATTGGTTCTTCCCTAATTCTAAGGGAAAATGCATATATCTATACATATCTGATTTGATTTCCTTATCTTGAGACTTCAAATCAATGCCATTGTCCTTAATTTCAAATTAATTGACCTAAATGCATGAATATGATCATAATAAATTAAGCATATTTGCATAAATGATTGCATAAATTAAGTATATTTACCAGTGATTCATGATGTTATGTCATAAAAACAATCCTAAGTATAAGCATGACATAATTAACCTAAGTATTATCATGATATTATAAAATCATATTAAGCATGATGACATGACATGACATATGATAAACAAAGCATGACAATTTTATTATATCAAGGTATAAAAATACTTAAGTTTTAAGTCTAATTTCTATTTCCTAGGATTATATCCATTTTTCCATAATGCCCACTTTCCCTCAAGTGTGCCAAAAATTCAAAAATGACACACTATTTGACTCTAATTCTATTTGTGTCAATTTTGATCAATTTTTCAACTTTATAATTTCTATTGGCACATCCTAAATTTCTTTAGAATTAAGTTTTAGACTCATTTCCAAGGTATCACATAACCTTGAAAATATCCCAAAGTGTCAACTCTACAATGGTTAGGTTAACTATCCATCTATTTGAGGTTGACACACCCTAACCCATCTAGCGTGAGGGAATCACGCTCCTAGGAACCCAAAATCAATTTGAGCTCCTTGGGTTAACAAGGTATTCACTAGGAATGACTGTTGGTGCAATCGACCCAGGTCACGATTGACCAGACTCGAGTTGGACTCGAGTAGTATTTTTATGTTTGACAAAGGGTTTGACATCGTTGTTTGACAATGGGTTGACTAGATGGTTGACTTGGGATTGATCATAATGGAGAAGTCCAAGTGGGACACTTGGCAATGGTAAAGTCCAAGCATGAGTCTTGGCAAGGGAAAGTCCAAGCTTGAGTCTTGACAATTGGAAAGTCCAACATGGGTTGGCATGGAAAGTCCAAGCATGGGTCTTAGCAAGGGAAAGCCCAAACTTGAGTCTTGGCAAATGGAAAGTCCAAGCATGGGTCTTGGCAAGGGAAAGTCCAAGCTTGAGTCTTGGCAAATGGAAAGTCTAACATGGGTTGGCAAGGGAAGTCTAAGGGTTGATATTGACAGCGTAAAGTCCAGCGGGAGTCTTGGCAGCATAAGTCCAATGGTTTGGCGGCGTAAAGTCCAAGCGGTAGTCTTGGCAACGTAAGCCCAAATGTGCCTTGGCAATGTAGACTAGCTTAGCATGACAATAGCCGATGGAAGTATCTGGAGGGTAGCGTATGGATGAACAAGTCATGAATGACTTGGAGGGATCTGATAGGCGTGAGGCTGATGGAGGTAGATAGAAGGCTTAGGTCTAGGCTAAGGGTGGTCTAGCAAGTATGAGGACATCATATGTAGGGTTAAACATCATGTTTGAGGTTTGTCAGTTGACTGGGGTTATGGACCAATCGACTGGTCGAGTGTTTTGACACTTGACAGCTGAGTCGACATTGAATAGTCGACTGGGATTATGACCAGTCGATTGGTCGGGAGTCGAATGGCATTCGATTATGGTCGCATGTCCTTGGCAGTCGACTTCTAGCATTGAGCAATCGACTGATGTCTTGATCAGTCCATTGACGTGGAGGTCAGTCGACTGATGGTTGAGGACACGAGCATAGAATATTTTCGAGTCGACTGCTAGGGTTTAGCAGTCAAGTGATGGCATGATCAGTTGACTGATGGGTATGATCAATCGAATGATGGTCTATCTATTGGAACTTATCCAACGTGGATCGAGTCATTGTGAGACAACGACTACAGGAGCAATCGACTGATGGTCACGATCAGTCGACTGCTAGGCGAAATCCAATCTGAGTTAAAGCTTTAAAAGGAGCTCGAGGAGAGAGATTTTGGCATGGTTCTTTGAGGTGATTTGGAGGGGATTTGCTGTTGCATCCAGACCTTCAAGGCTCTTCTCAAGTAACCAAAGATCAAGAAATCCAAAGCTCTTTATAAAGTTTTCTTTACTTGCATTTTATTATATTTGCTTGTTGTTTCTTTGTATTACTGTTGTAATCATTGTAAGAGGTTTCTCCACCTCTAGTGTGTCACCGAGAAGGAGTATTATTGATTAGTGGTGGTGTTTGCATCGCTAGGGCTTATTCGAGCCCAATCCGTGGAGTAGGAACCCTAAGATTTCGAACCACGTCATATGCTTGTGTTGTGTTTGTATATTTTATTTATGCTTCATTATTATTTCCACTGTGCATATTAACAAGAATTGTAGACAAGCATGCAGGCATGATCGAATTCCGTCAAACGACGAAAACACGTCATTCACCCCCCCCTTCCCTCTAGCGCTCACCGACGTTCCTACAATGACTTCCCTAGATACCTTCCTAATGACCCTTCTAGGCTTTGAAGCCTTGGTCATTGTGGTCTTTTCAAGGTTAATCTTAGGAATAACTTCTCTTGTAACCTTGTTAGTGGTTTTTCTAGGTTTTTTTGAAACCTTAGCCACTAGACACCTACCATGGTCAATTCTAGAGATGACCTCCTTTGTGACCTTGCTTTTCCTAGATCTAGATTTAGTTTCATAGTCAAATGGAACACTATGGTAGATTGGCATGACTTCCTTGGACTTAGGTTTATGACCCAAACCTTTCCTATCCTTGGATGCACCTTGCCTCCTAACTTTTGCCTATTAGACCCATTTAGCATATTTTCCATCTTCTTTAGGGTTTTTTTTTTTAATTTTTCAAACCTCAAAGCTTAATTTTCCAATTCCAAATGCCTAATTTTTGAATTTTCATTCTTTCTTTGGGCATTCCTCTTTCTTCTAAGCATATGTCTAGATTTCTTAGGGTTATTGCCTAGGTATTTGTCATTCTTAGATGGGGTAATCTTAGAGTTATCCTTCGACCTAATATTATAAGATTTTGCACCTGAGCAAAAATACTTATTTCTAGCATGCTTTTCATGATTAACAATAGCAAGTGAATTAAAACATGATATATTGCTAGCATACTTGTTGTCCTTACATAAAGAAAGAACATTATTAAAATTTACCTTAGGATTTACCTTAACTCTCCCTACATATGAAGCTCCTCCTTTAACCTTCTGAGGGTGACTCCCCCTAGGATATTGACTTCTATAGTGACCCCTTTATTGGCATTTGAAGCACACTATGTGCTCCTTGCCTTTCCATATTGGGGCTCCAGTCTCCTTAGCCTTCTCCTTGGCTTTGGGCACTTGAGTCATCTTCTTAATCAATCTAGGAGACTTGCTCTTATAGTTCCATTTTTTCCTACACTTAAAACATATTATATGATTTTTATTTTTATTTACCATGCTAGAATTAACTTCATGGATGGTGATAGGGAACTCTTGAGCTTGTTCTTCACTTCTCCCGGGAAGGTTCCTCTTCTTGTTCCAATGTTAAAGCATTATCCTCCCCCTCAATCCTTGAAGAGGCTTCCGAAACTTCTTCTACCTCGGACGTTGAGCACCTCTCAACCTTCGATTCTTCAAGCTCTAAAGAGGATGATGATGATTCTTCCTCTATGGATGTTAAGCACTCTTCCTTAGACTCCTCCTCTACTAGTGCCGATGAAGGTTTCTCATGAAGCTCTGCCAATTTGCTCCATATGTCCTTGGCATCCCTAACTTCTCCTAATTTTGACATAATATCATTAGGAATTAAATTAGTTAGAAGTTTTGTTACCTTAAAATCAGTCTTAAGTTTTTAGCATTGCTCCTTGGTCTATTTTTTTATTTTAAGGAGTCCTCCCTTCTTGTCCATGGGAGGTTCAAATCCATCCATGATGATGATCCAATCCTCTATGTCCATCATCAAGAAGGTCTCCATCATTGCCCTCCATGCTAGAAAATCTTCTCGATCGAATGATGGAGGGATCTTGGTGTCATAGCCAATCCATCACTTGGCTCCATCTTCTCTTCACCTCCTAGCACTTTGCTCCCTCAGTTGTTAATCCTTGAAGAGTGACCCACTTTGATACCAATTGTAGGGACCGATTTGTGCGTGCTAGAGGGGGGAGAATAGTGATTTCTCTGATTCATCGTTCATTCGGGTTCGTGCTTACTTACAAGTGTTAGTATGCAGTGGAATACAAATATAAATACAAATACACAACAAAAAACCAAACACAAGCACAAAACAAAGGATTTTACGTGGTTTAGAACTAGAGTTCCTACTCCACGACTGAGCTCTAGTGATGCACACACCACTATCAACTTCTCCTTCTCGGAAATAATTCGAAGGTGGAGAAACATCATACAACAAGTTTATATAATGAAATACAACCAAATACAAAGCAAATGAAAGAAGTCAAAACCAAAACACTTTACAAGTACAATTTTGATTGCTTTGAAAGGCTTTGAAGACCTGGATGTAGCATCAATTCTTCCCCCCAAAGATCCAAGAATCGACTGCCATCTCCTCCCCATCGCAGCTCCTTATAAAGCACGTCTCGAGGTGATTTTCCATCATCTAGTCGACTGCTCTTACTTAGCAGTTGACTAGTCATAGTATCATTGTCTCATAACGGCTTAATCCATGTCAGGTTTTAATAAACCAGTCGGCTGTCTTGACTTAGTAGTCGACTGCCATAAGTACCAGTCGACTGCTATAAGCCAATAGTCGACTACTAAACAATCTTTTCCCTAGCCACCTAATTTCTGTCAACTGCTCAACCCCAGCAGTCGACTGCTATTGGCCAGTCGACTGTCAGAGCCACAGATAATAGTCAAGCTTTAGTCGACTACATGACCAGTCGAATGGTCATAATCCCAGTCAACTAATCGAGTCAAACTAGGCTCCTAAGTGTCGTGCACTTGGCCAGTTGACTAGTCCATAATCTCAGTCGACTATAAACTTCAAACATGAGATTTAATCCAAGTATGATCCCCTCATATTTGATCGATCACCCTTAGCCTAGACCTAAGCCTTCTAGTCACCTTCATCAGCCTCACACCCTTAGGGTCCATCCGAGTCCTCCATGACTTCTTTACCCTTTACATTAGCCTTCAGGTGCTTCCATCGGCTATGTCATGCTAAATGGGTCTCCTTTGCCAATGTTCATTTGGACTTATGCTGCCAAGACTACATGTTTGGACTTTACGCTGCCAAAAACCTCATCCTCGGACTTTCTGATTGCCAAGCCTCAATTATTGGGCTTTCACCGCCAAGACTACACACTTGGACTTATGTGATCATGACTTCACACTTGGACTTTCCTTGCCAAGGCTTCAAACTTGGACTTTCCTTGCCAAGACTTCAAACTTGAACTTTCACCGCCAAGACTACATACTTGGACTTAAGTGGTCAAGACTTCAAACTTGGACTTTTCATGTCAAGTATCCAAACTTGGACTTCCATGCCAAGACCATTCTTGGACTTTCCATGTCAAGGTCATTCTTGGACTTTCCATGCCAAGTATCCAAACTTGGACTTCCATGACAAGACCATTCTTGGACTTTTCATGCTAAGTATCCAAACTTGACCTAAGGTTTGATTGCTCCAACAATCTCCCTCAAATAATCTCCCCCATATGAATTTGGATATCTCAATCATCCACTAGTCATATGATCAACATATAGTCAAACTATATCGTCAACTGCATTGGCAAACATCAAAACACTACTCGAGTCTCACTCAAGTTTGGTCAATCGTGACCTGGGTCCATTGCACCAACAGTAATCATATATTTTTTTCTTTTAGAGGAATAAAACTACTTTTCCTTTATCAATATTTATTCCCTCTAGTCTCAGACCGAGGTGTCCATCAACTCTATTTATTCCCTTTAGTCTCCAATCAAGGCATCCAACGACAGTTTGACAATGCTTATTCCCTCTAGTCTCAGACTGAGGCATCCATTGACAGATCGCCAATTCGGCGATATTTATTCCCTTGGTCTTGGACTAAGCCATCCATTGGCTAAGTTTATTCTCTTTGGTCTCAGACTGAGGGGTCCATTGATAGATTGTCAGTTCTATAATGTTTATTCCCTTAGTCTCTGACTAAGAAGTCTTAGTATTATTCCCTTTAGTCTTGGACCGAGGCATCCCTCCACAACTTAGTTTTTCTTTCCCTTAGTCTCAGACTAAGTGTTGGATTTTTCGAGCCGCAAAAACTGCTTTTTGTGTTGCGGAAACCTCGGAAGCCCGGCCACGGATCCGTGCGAAGATATATATAAAATAAAATATGTATGTGTTTAAAGATCCTAGATCTACCTTAGATCGACAAGATGAGAGTGTTACCCTCGTAGCGATGCCCTTCGCTTATCCCGCTCGTCCAAAAGCTTTGTCGAAACTCAAGAGTGTCAAGTGTACACTCCTCTATTGGTATCCACACGAACAAATGGTGGAGAAACACAACCTAGAGTGTGCTAGCACCCCTTGGAAGTTTTGGCCAAGGTAGAGGATTGGGAGAGCAATCTTGAGAGGAAGAGCAAGGAAGAAGATGAATTTAATCCAAATAACTTCACACTAATGCAAAAAAGTGGCTGGCCACTCTTGGATGGGGGGTTACATGCATGCATGTAATTCCAAGAGCCAATGGCTCTTGGTCTCCCTCATGAGGTGGCACCACATGATAAGTCCATGATGATGTGGAACATCATCATTGGCTGGCCCCCATGCTAAGTCATCATGACATGGCAATTGGTCAAGTCAAAATTGACCATTCATCTTCCCTCTCAAGTCAAGTCAAACTTGACCTCTTATCTCCCATGGTTGATCAAATCTAACCACTTGATTCAAGTCAATTTGATTTAATGAATCTCTATTCATTAATTTAAATTGACTCAATGAATCAAATGTAAATTAGACTCATTCAACACTTGAATCAAATTGAGTCTAACTCAATTAGTCTAATTTGGATTACTCTTAATCCAATTTGGTTCATCCCATGAACCTAATCCTCATGGTTCATCATATGAACCTAATCTCTATCTAATTGCCCTTTTTGTGTGACCCTATAGGTTCTTGTAACGTTGGCAATGCTCCTAAACCGATTTAGGAACATAAGCAATGAGAGGTATCTAGCAACACATCATTTCTACCCAAGTTACAAGAATGTTGAGCTCCAACATCACCTTTGTGACTACTAATTGTGACTCTCACAATATGTGACAATGTCCCTCTATCCTTGACATCTAGATTGACCAATTGAGGCATAGACCGTGTCATCCTCGGTACAATCTATATCTTGAACTCCAAGTAGACTCACTCTAATCAAATGAGCTCAATATCTCATATTGACTCATTTGGGCATGGTCATGCACTTCGTGATCTCACTCTATCAAGAATAGCGATGTCACTCCCATCATATAAGAGGGATAGATCTCATCTACATCATTCACATCCCTCCGCATAATTTGTTACATACCCAGTAATCGCCTTTATAGTCCACCCATTTACGGGTAACGTTTAACGAAGCCAAAGTATGCAACTCCTTATGTAGGGAACCATGGTGACTTCAGGTCCAAGAACTAATAGTCATACTAATAGTCACATGAGAAAGTATATGACACTCATATAACGATCCATGATACTTTCTCATGGCGGGTCATTCAGTATACATTCTCTAATGCATACCCATGTGCCAACTTGATATCTCATATCCATGACTTGTGAGATCAAGTCATCGTGTTGACCTACATGCTAGTCTCTATGTATTAACATTGTCCCTGAATGTTAATACTTGACTAGGAATGATAAAGAGTAGTGTTCTCTATATCATCTCATTATCGATTCAACCAATCAATTGATATAGATAAGAACCTTCTACTCAAGGACGTTATTATACTTAGTTTATTTGGCACCAATACAAGTAAATATAATAACCATGCCTTTATAAATAGGAATATGATACAATAAAGTCCATACAACAATCATTACATGATTGGCTCTAGGGCTTTCACTAACACTAAGGCATCCTAGTATTATTCCCTCTGGTCTCAGACCGAGGTGTCTATCGATAGATCACCACTTCGGCGATGTTTATTCTCTTAGTCTTAGACTAAGACATCCATCAAGAATATTTATTCCCTCATGTCTCAGACCAAGGCATCCATCGATAGATCACCAGTTCAGCTATATTTATTCCCTCTGGTCTCTGACCAAGGCATCCCTCGGCATCTCGATATTCTTTTCCTTAGTTTTAGACTGAGGCATCCTAGTATTATAGTCTTGAATCGAGACATCTTTCGGCAGCTCGGTATTCTTTCCCTTAGTCTTGGACTAAGGCATCCTAGTATGTTCCCCTTTGTCTTATCCTAAGATGTCTATGTGATATTCCCCTTTGTTTCAAACCGAGGCATCATTATATTTGCATATGTCCTTATATTTTTCCTTGGTCTCAATCTAAGTTGCTCGGGACATAAGTACTACGTAGGATATACTCCAAAACAACATTCATTACTCCAAAAGTTCATTACAAAATTAGGTTAATACAAGAATTAGTCCCCTAGTACATCGTCAGAGATCTCGTCAAGGACCCTTTTCAAATATAAAAATTCAAACGAGGACCCCATTGGAGGATATTCATCTTCTTGAAAATGACGCATTGCTCCATTGTTGCCTATCTCCAACATTTTTACTATGTGTTCCTTGACTATATCCACAAACTCCTCGGATGAGAGAAATACTTTCTTTTTATTGGCCCACCGATCTTCTTCTCTGTCCTTATAAGTGGTCAGTTCTTCCTTCGCTGTCTCCACCTTGGTCGCCAACAGTTCTTAACGTTGTGCCTCCTCAGCTACCCAAATATCCAAAGTTTGTTGAGTCTGCTCTGACTCTTGTAGTTTTGCTTGAAGCTCGGCTAACTCTTGAAGATTGGTTTGGAGTTCGACAAGTTGGACCTCGTATCTCATAGATCTTGCCTGGTGGACAATTGATTTGGCTTGAGCTATTTCCAACTCCTTTTCTTTTTGTTGAAGCTGTGTTGAACATTCAAGTGCCCGAACTTGCATTGGTCAGTAGGCATCACACAGAGGTGGAAGTCAAGCTATCAATTCCCTTTTATGGGCCTAGAGTTATGAACATGACAAAAAATCAGTGTTGACAGAGCCGTTATGAAGGAAGAAATAGTGTGGTTGTAGGATCGAGATTTTCGAGAGAGAGAGGGGGGGTGAATCTCGGAGATTATAAAATTTTCTTTTAAAACTTTTAAAACTATTCTTTTCTTTTAGAAATAAAAGAATAATGCAGCAGAATAAAATAAATGAACAATTCTTTTTTACTTGGTTCATAACCCGAATCAGATTGCTACTCCAAAGCCCGTAACTCTCTGAGAGTTATCTTGATGGGCAATCCACTAAAGTCCCTCCAAATCGAGAACTCTCAATCTCGGAGGGTTTCACTTTTTACAAAGAATAAAGAGAGAGGTAACAAGCTACCTTCTCTTCTTAAATTTAAGTACAATAAGCGAATATGAAAATAAGAAGAGTTATACCGACACTTTAGAGATGACGATGTAGCTCAGAGTGTCGGACTTGCAAAAGGTCAGTGTGTAGGAGCTTTTGTGGGCAAGGGATGATGGCGACATCACTTTGAGGTCATAGAATTGTTGTCTTCGAATATGGCTCTCCATTTCTTATATAAGCATTTTTTAATTGACTAGAATACCCTCCAGTTGACTCCAAATTAGCCTATCGATTTGGTATTTCAGGCTTTCCAATTGATTGGACCTGGTCTAGTCGACTCCAAGCTGACTGACTCCACTCCTCCACAGTTCGGGAAATTTCCTATCCCAGTCGACTGGAATACTTGTCATCTAGGTCGCACGATTTCCAATTGATCACCAGCTTGCCTTGCCAACTCCAGTCGACTAGGTCTTAGGTGCATGGAAACATTCCAGTCGTCTGGAGACCTACAAAACTAGATTAGAATAATACATAGTATAATATGAAATAACAGTAGTAATACTGGTCGATCTTGACTTCTAAATCCAACACGAACCCTCTGTCGGATCGACGTCTACCTTGTCCTCTATTGAGGACTCGACCTCACCTCTCCACTTGAGGCTTACCTACCATACTTACCTTGTTTGACATCCGATCTGACCCATCAAGGCTTGCCCGATTTTCTTGACCCAACTAGGCTTCCTGTCAGTTGTCCAGTCTCCTGACCCAATCGATCTTCTACCAGATGTCCGGTCCATACGACCCATCTGGACTTCCGGCCTGGTGTCCGATCCTCTTGATCTGTCAAGTCTTCTGCCTAGTATCTGGTCAACACGACCTACTAGGATTTTTTGTTAAGTCTGCACACTTAACTCAATATTAGATCACAAGTTAATCCTAACTTTAACTATGGTTCATACATCAAAACTAAGGAGTGATATTTTATGTACCAACAATCTCTCCCTTTTTGATATATGATAATACATCAATTAAAGTTAGGAGAATTGATATATCAATTTGTAATGCATCAGGTTTAACACATATCGGCATGCAATGCATCAAGCTCAAGTATATCAAGTTTAAGTTCATATGCATTGCATGAAATACCAATATCAAGTAAATGTAATAATTTTAAACCTCTCTTTAAACCACTCTTAACTTTAACTTACTCTCTCTCCTCCTTTGTCATACATCAAAACACTATAAATTATTTTTCAATGCAAAAATTTAAAATTCAAGAATTACTTAACTTTTTCACAAAAGTTAAATCACTAAGTGGAACAAGAGTCAAACCAATAAGTGAGTTCAAGTGATTAGCTTTCAAAATAAGAAAGATTAATTTAAGATAAAAGCTAATTATGCTACTTATGACAAAACACATTAGCGTTGCAAAGTATATAAGCTTTTTAAAGGATATAAATTTTTTTAAAATAAGTTTTTCAAAATACTCTAAGCTTTTCAAAGTATTTCAAAGTATTTCAATGTACTTAAACTTCTAAAGTTTAAATAGCTTAAAGTTAACCTTTTTCAAAAATCCCCTTTAAATTTTGAAACTCCCTATAAATTTAGAAAAATAATTTCTCCCCCTCAACAAAAGCTAAATTTTTTGAAAATTCTTAAAACTCCCTCTAAAATATAGCTTGAATATTTTTTAAATAATATTTGAAATAATTTCCTCCCCCTTAATACAAAATATATTTTAAAATTTAAATGCAAATGCAGTAAAAGTTGTCCAAGCATGAATCCCTTTTCGTAATTGAGCAAATAATATATTGAAAATGACCATCTAAAAATTGCCCTTAAAGTAAATGTCTAACTCTTGAAAAAACTTGAATGATATGAGATTATCACCAAGTTTAGGTAAGAGTTAGTCACCGAAGTGATCCATTTTAATTAAAAAATCCTTTCGGTTCATGTTGAAGCACTAAGTCTACATCTGGAACCTAGGGTGTAGTCCTAACATCTCACGTCCATCGTCGTGGCTCAATACACAAACAGATAATCTTAGGTGTTTGTGAGATACGAAGGTTTGCCTAGATCTATAGGTTCATGAATTCTAGATTTAATCTTAGGCTAGCTCAATTTTAATTTTCCTTAAGAAATAATAATATTTAAATATCAAAATAGGTTTTTGAATGTGAAAGTTAAAAAGAAACTCTATTCTACCAAACATAAACCTAATTGCCTTTAAGATGAACCAAACTTTCAAAAGTCAAAATAGTAACTACATAAGTTCATAATACATCAACGTTTGCATCTAAAAAAAGTCCTAATCTAAAGTAGGAGGTGGATGAGGATGACTCATGACCTAAGATTGGAGCATCTCCATCATCTCTCTATGCTCGTCCCTCTGCGTCTATAGCATCTGCATCGTCTCTAGATGACATGCCTAATGCTGCTACTCCTGATGTTGTATAGCATCCTCCAATCTGGATAATCTCTCTGCTACTGTGGGAGGAGTAGGAAGTCCAAGAAAGGGAGATAGATCATGGATCTCATAGTCTGGTGCCTCCTCAGTCCTATCTAGTTGATGCTCGGGGTTAGGCTCAGGCTCAGGCTTAGGCTGAGATTGGGGTTGGGGTTGTGGTCCATCTCTCCTCCAAGTCAAGACATTATTCTCATCTAAACCTTTCTTAGCTAATGTAAACTATCTAGAACCTATCATGTCATACTCAGTAAGTTGTTTGACGTTACTTGTGGTAACATCAAACTGTAATGTAGCTAATAAAGATGTGATAATGTAACAGTAAGGCATATGTGCCCTACTGCTAGTAATGACCCTAGAATGATGAATGATAAATTGAAACATCTATAGACTAATGTTTATGTCTAATCTATGAATGAATGAATAAAGTAAAATGAATGATAAGGGCGTATCATAGTGATTCCCTAGTAGTTAGTGGCAAAACAAAGTTCACTATGACTCTGTACAGGGCATAGTACTATACTCTAAGTCTAGTGGAACTGAATAGACTCACAGATGGAGTCCTTTCCTCACTAAAGAAATGCAAGTGCATCCTATCTAATGTGATGTTAGAGTAGGGATCACCATCAGATAATTCCCTAGGGGGGAGGGGAAACAAACAACTAGACATGATGAATACTTGAGACCTAGATGATCTCTCAACATGGGTAGGGTAAAGATAAAATCTTTACTTTGTACTATGGTAGAGTTTGTGAAGTCATTGATCCTAATAAAGTTATTGTAAAACTCAGCACATACGCCTATGTTGATTGAGATATTGCAATAAACTAAGTTACCTAAGCCATAATACTCTATAATATCTACGCTTGGTATGCATGACCTACTAAAAAATGACCTACTCAGATACCTAGTAGGCATAGGGGTATATGTGGTGCTATTAAATCTAAGCCTATGTCAGTGTTACCTAGGCATTGTAGACGAATTTAAATGAAAGATTTGATAACCTCAGCATAAAAAATAGCTGAATATCAGATTTTGAAGAGAGAAGTCATCTAGTTTGAGTCGACTCGACGTTGTCTCATCGCTGTACTTATAATGGGAATCCAGTCGACTGTAAATAGTTAAGTAGACTGCATTTGGGTCGATTGGATTTGGTTCAATCAACCTAGTTGCTTTACCATTTACTGCATCTACTCTCCAGGTGACTATTTTTAACACAGTCGACTAGGTTTGTCTTATCCCTTAATGGAGATTTTATTCCAGTCGACCATGTTGGGTCCAGTCGACTAAAGTCGTGATTTTTACCACTACGATAAGTTCCAAGGTTTTAATCAATTGAGCGTGGTCAAGTCAACTGAATAAGTTATTTTTTTGAATTGTTATTTCATGAATTAAACTTTTATAATAGGAATAGTGACACATTTTATTGATTTTGGATTCGTATTTTAACTTTACTTGAAAAATAGTTTTCATCAAAATATTGTAATATTTTAATAAGTTAATTTTTCTTAGATTATCCTTGAATGTTCTTGAAAACAAATAAATTAATTAACCTTAATCATCTCACCCAACCTAGGTTTTCAAAGCACGTTAGCCTTATATGTTTTGTGAGATGATGCTTCACTTTTATTTGTTCAGTTTTAATAAGAATTTAAAGTGTAGGATCTTCGATGAGCGCTAGAGGGGGGTGAATGTCGCGTTTTAGTCGGTTGATGGAATTTGATTGCGCTTGTCTATAAAACGTTAGTATGCAACGAAAATACGAAATATACAATGAAAATAAATACACAAACACATTCACAAATACATGACGATATAACATGGTTCGGAACCTTAGGGTTCCTACTCCATGGATTAAGCTCAAATGAGCTCTAGTGATGCAAATACCACCACTAATAAAAAACACTCCTTCCCGACAACAAGTCGGAGGCAGAGAAACCTCGTACAAGGATTAAAAAAGTAATATAAGAGATTACAAGCAAATATAAAGATGAAATGCAATATAAGTAAAGAAAAACACTTTACAAGAAGACTTTGAATGCTTGCTTTTGGTTGCTTGAGAAGAGTCTTGAAGGTCTATATTGCAGCAGCAAATCCCCTCCAAATCGCCTCAAAGAACCATGCCAAAATTCTCCTCCTCAAGCTCCTTTTAAAGCTGCAACTCGGGCTGGATTTTGCCTAGCAGTCGACTGATCGTGACCATCAGTCGACTACTCCTATAGCCGTTGTGAGACAATGACTTAATCCACGTTTGACAAGTTTCAACGGATAGACCATCAGTCGATTGATCATATCCATCAGTCGACTGATCATGCCTCCACTCGACTGCCAAGCAGTCGATTTAGAAACATTCTATGCCCATGTCCTCGACCATCAGTCGACTACCATCCATGTCAGTCGACTGATCAAGCCATCAATCGACTGTCCAATGCTGACAGTCGACTGTTAAGGTCACGCGACTATAATCGAATGTCAGTCGACTCGCATCAGTCGACTGTCATAATCCCAGTCGATTGATAAACCTCAAACATGAGGTTTAACCCTAAGTATGATACCCTCATACTTGCTAGATAACTCTTAGCCTAGACCTAAGCCTTCTAGCCACCTCTATCAGCCTCACACCTATTGGATCCCTCCAAGTCATCCATGACTTGTTCATCCATACATTAGCCTTCAAGTGCTTCCATTGGCTATTGTCATGCTAATATGATCTATACCACTAAGGCACATTTGGGCTTATGCTGCCAAGACACACGCTTGGACTTTACGCTGCCAAACCATTGGACTTATGCTGTCAAGACTCAACCCTTAGACTTTACGCCACCAATATCAACCCTTGGACTTTCCAAATGTCAAGTACCCATGACTTGGACTTTCACCGCCAAGACTACACACTTGGACTTATGTGGCCAAGACTTGTAACCATCTTGTCTCTTGCCTCCAAAGAGGAAGAGAACCTTTTAGTAGATTGCCCCTTGAACTAAGTAAAATGGACCTTGTCATCGTGTTGTATGTTTTCTAGTATTTTTGTTTCTTTTAACTTTGTTTTAAAGAAAAAGAAAGAAAAGATTTAAGACTCTATTCACCCCCTTCCCCCTCTAGCATGTTTTTCGGTCCTTCACGGTCCTCTTGATCTGTGAAGTTTTATGCCTAGTATCTGGTCAACACGACCTATTAGAACTTTCTGTTAAGTCTGCAGACTTAACTCCATGTTAGATCACAAGATGATCCTAACGTTAACTATGGTTCTTACATCAAAATTAAGGAGTGGTGCTTTTTGCACCAACAGTGGTTACCTTAGTGGTAATAAGATTCATCGAATCACATAAGGTCAATATTGTTGGTGCAGGGGCACTAGAAAATCGAACCTTGGTTTTGATGATGGCAAAAATTCAAAGTTAAGCTATTTTGTTATCTCATGTGATATGATAAGTGTGCAGGAAGTGTTTAAGCTAAGCTAAAGGTCGAGCGACATCCGGAGAATCTCAAGTTGAGAAACCGTGGTGGTCGGGTGACACCAGGAGAACCTCGGGAAGTTGAGGAACCTCGGTGGTGACCGAAAGCTAAGCGATAGGTCAAGATGACCAAAGGTAAGCTCCATGTGTTGAGCGGTAGTAAGGACGCATCCTCGGTTAGAGGACAATCCTAGGCGTTGATCCGACTAAGGCTTCCGGAGGAATGCTGAAGTCGAGATCGGACAGTCAAAGGACTGTCACACTGCATGGCATTATGCATCTATTGTGCTAATCTTGTATTGCAGGAATTCTCAAGTGCAGCAGTCAACTGGAGATGTCAGTAGTCGACTGCTAAGAGGATCAGTCGACTGATGTAGACGAATCAACCCAGTGCACAAGGTCAAAGAGATAGAGATTGATGGCGCCACCTCAGGATAAGATAAGCCGTCACCTCAAGATAAGATAAGCCGCCATCTCAAGATAAGATAAGCTGCCACCTCAAGATAAGATCCACGAGTTTTGGATCTGGATCGGGACAAATTCCAAGGTGCAAATCTATAAAAGGAGGGGAGGACTCAAATCCAATTCAAGAATCTCCCAAGTACTCGTGTTTCTACAACGCCTACTCGCAAGGCCATCTTCTAATTAATTGTCGGAATTATTATTATCTTTCTGTACTTAATTTATATAAGGACCGGTAAGGTTGTTATCGGCCTTATAATCATTGTAATCGTCTTGTCTCTTACCTCCAACGAGGAAGAGACTTTTAGTGATTGCCCTTCGGAAGCGATCAAGGATCGCAGGGCCTTGGATTAGCAGCCGGTGGGCTGTGAACCAAGTAAAAAAGATTTGTGTCTTTCTTGTGTTTGTCTTTTAGTTTTCCATTGTATACTTGGTTTTAATCGTCGAAAAAGAAAAGTTTTTACGAACGCTATTCACCCCCCCCCCTCTAGCGCTCATATCGATCCAACAAATATGGACTTATCCTTCAGATCGACTTCCTCCGTCGCCATGATTTGATGTAAGAAACCTTGAGGAGGAGTTGCTCATGGTTCCCTAGGTATATCATGTCCCAAGGTCATCCCAGGAAGGGAGGAAGAACTGGAACTTGATTCCCATGGAATAGATGTCGACCTCTCTGGAGGTATTGGAGCATGACCCATTGTTTCGAGAGGGGGACTGTTGTTTCTTGAGGGGGAATCTCATGAATCAGGTTGGGCGATTAGCGTTCATGATGTCATGATTACCAACTGATGTGAGCAAAATATATAGGGTTTTAGGAGTAATTTTCTCTCACATCTCACTATATTTTATGTTAGTTTCATGCATATGTCACTCTATTTTGCACGCATTTCCTATTTTCTGGTTCGGAGGTCTGCTCTATGTACTTTTATATGCAGGATAACATTTCGAGGGAAAAGGCACACTTTCAGAGCAAAAGAAGGACATTTTGTAGCTAGATGCAAAGTGAGACATGGCCAAGGCATGTGGCTACACACAGTCGTGTCCAATGGGCGAGATCAGCCACCCTAGGGCCGCACACGGCCTAGCCATGTGGAAACACATGACCGTGTGATGGCCCGACAGATTGGCACAACTAGGGTTTTTTTTCGGATTTTGCAGCGATCCGAGGTGATGTCTATATAAGGATGGCACCGCCCAAACCCTAGGGGGGAGGCACAATGGCTGGGACGACGCATCGAAGCCCTAAAAAGCTTCGGGAACTCACAACGGGGAGGAAGAACGCCACCGGAGGTCAACGTTCTGCACTTCAATGTCGGAGAGAAGGCCACATAGGCATTGTAATTCCTTGTTCATGCACTTTTATTTCTGATGTATTCGAACATGTACATGTCTTGTGATTCCTCTCTTTTATATATGGAGTAGTTCCTACGATTCTAGGATTAGGGAGTAGCTTGTGTGCACATTACATGTTGGTTCAAATTTAGATTCTGTTTTTGAGTTTAAATTTGCAATTAGAAATTATCTATACCCATATCTATGCATATTTGGTTTTCTACCTGCTGTTCTTAGGCGATATGAGGGGTGAAAGCCCTCGTATCTAAGATTTAGGGGGTTTTATACAAGAAACTTAGGGGTAAACCTGATCTCCTGTAACCGTGGGTAGAAGGATGCAATGGAACCGGAAACGGTTCATCGCAGGGATTGATTTGGCATTCTCGTAGCGTCTATCCCGTCCTTGTAAGGCAGAGATAGCTCCCGGTAGATGCAGTGGCTCATCGGGAGAGTATATGATGTCCCTTCCACAAAACCATAGCTATATGTTTAGACAATGCCCAGTTGACAATGTGTTTTGCAACGCACAAGCGAAACTGAAGTCCTAGAATCCCTTTTAAAGACCTCAGCACGCTCCTTTCTTCCTCCGTGTGACACCGTATTAGAGTTTAGTCCACCAACAACCCTCGCAATCGAAACCTTTTAGAGTTTACTTCTGAACAATTTCAACCACTGAATATATCGGTATTCGAATCCCAGTCCCTGTGGGATTGATAATCTTTTATTATTTGACAACATCCATGCACTTGCGGGCGTTGAGCGCGAGCGTGTGCTTCGAGTCCTCGACGACCTCCGTCGCGAGATTTGAGGTCACGTTCGCGTGCATCAAGTTTTTTGCGCCGTTATTGGGGACTGATCGATTCGATATCGAATTGAACAGTGGTAAATTGGATCAGATTTAGGATTAGACTTATTTACTTGCTTCATTTTCTTTTTAGTTTGTTTTATTTACTTTAGTTCTATATTTTCCATATTTAGATTTAGTTTTTAATTTTTATTTTTAGCAGTAGTTTTCTATTTCCTTATTGCATCTTAGATTTATTAGCTAGATTGTTTTATTTTCTGCTTCTTAGAATTAGGTAGCACTCCTAATTTTTGTGGCTCAGTTCTTCTTATGCTTAGACGCTTAGGATCGGAAGGCCTGATTCCGATCGACTTAGAAATTAAACGAACCTTTCATCGTTGGAAAGCAGAACAACGAAGGATGGAGGATCAAGCCGCATCTGAAGTGAATATAGATAGCCGACCTCTGCGGGACTACGCAGCTCCTAGCCCTAAAGCATTTAGGCCGAGTATAGCTGGACCATCTATTTCGGCGAACAACTTTGAACTTAAACCATCACTTATACATATGGTCCAGCAGAGTCAATTTGGGGGAGCTACGACTGAAGACCCGAACTGGTACCTTGAGGCATTTTTAGAAATCTGCTCGACAATGAAAATGAACGGAGTCCCTGCTGACGCAATCTGCCTGAGCCTATTCCCGTTCTCATTGCGGGATAAGGATAAGGTATGACTTCACTCTCTACCTTCGGGAAGCATCACTACATAGGAGCAATGCGAGCAGCAGTTTTTGAACAAATACTCCCCACCAAGCAAGACTACTCACATACGCCATCTCATCACGAGCTTCCGCCAGAAGGAGGGGGAGTCCTTATTCGAAGCTTGGGATTGCTACAAGGGGCTACTCTACCAATGCCCCCACCACGGACTGGAAAGGTGGATGGTGATCCACATCTTCTACAATGGGATCGCGTATGTCACGAAGATGTTCCTGGATTCTGCTACAAGAGGAGCACTGATGAATAAGACCATAGAGGAAGCAAAGGTGCTGATAGAAGAGGTGGCCCAAAACCACCATCAATGGGCTTTCGAACGTGGTCAACATACGCCTGCAGCGGGACGATACACTGTTAACTCCATGGACCACCTAGCAGCAAGGATGGACGCGCTCGGCAGATGGTTTGAATCTTTGAATCCTTCATCTGTATGCACGGTCATTGACTTTGGAGAGGGAGCGGCAGCATATCGAGAGGACCACTATGGAGGGCAGGGAACCTCAGAAGAGTAGATTGAGCATGTTGATGCGGTTGGGGACTATAATCAAAGGCTCAACAACCCATACTCCAATACCTACAATTCCAGATGGAGGAATCACCTGAATTTATCATATAAGAATAACTCGGGAAACTACCAACCATCAGGGGGTATGGGCAACAGCAGGGCAATGGGCAGCAACCACAGAAGTCCAGACTGGAACTGATGATGGAGGACTTCATTGCTACCCAAACTAAGTCCAATGAGGAATTTCGTCGCCAACATCAGAAATCTAAAGAATCGCTCAGAGACTTGAAGGCCACCGTTGACGGCCTTGCAAGTCACACAAGGATGTTGGAGACGCAAGTGGCCTAGATAATCCAAACCGTGTCACAACCCATGAAGAGCTCTCCATCATTACCCGAGCGGAGTCAAGCTAAAGAGGAAGGAGTGGGGCAGAGTAGAAAATTCGCCAAGGGGTGTGTAGCCATGATTTCCACCCTACCTGACCAAGCTAAAATCGAAGATAAGATTCCACCATAGCTTGAGGACCCCGGTGAATTTGTTATCCCCTGCTCAATTTATGAGGAGAGCTTCGATGAAGTGTTATGCGACTTAGGGTCATCAGTTAGTGTGATGCCCTATGCATACTATCTGAAGATGAGACTGAATGGGCTCCAATCAATGAATCTTGGTATTCGTATGGGGGATCACTCAGTAAAGGAACTCGTCGGCTTGCTGGCACACGTGCCTATGGTGATTGAGGATTTCGTGATACCCACTGACTTCATCATACTGGACACAGGACCAGATCCTCAGAATTCTATCATTCTAGGAAGGCCTTTTCTAGCGACTGCAGGGGTGTGCATAGATGTGAAGGCACACCAGATCTCCTTGGAGGTAGATGGGGAGATCATCCTCTTCAACCTTTCGAAGCATAGAGCCCCCTACCTCGACGGCTTCACGTTTAACAGAATGAAGCCAGAGCCACCAGATGAAGCTTCCGAGATGGATGAATGGTGGTTCACTGAACCTCCAGAGCCAAGTTGATAGTGGAGTGTGGTCGAGCTAAATGACCTTAAACAAAGCGCTTCTTGGGAGGCAACCCAAGTTTAGTTTTTAGATTTCCCTTTGATTTTATTGCATGCATTTATTTAATTTTTGTTTTGATTTCCATCTCATTTAGAATTAGGACTAGAAAAGAACTTTGCTAGGTAAAAATAAAATCCATATTAGCTTACACAGCGAAGTGTATGAGGAAATTCGGACCATTACATAAAAATTGGGAGAAAAAGGGGGACACACAGTCTGGCCGTGTGTTTTCCCACGATCGTACCCGACTGACCCGAGGCGCACACGGCCTGGCCGTGTGTTTTCACACGGTCGTGTCGCGTAAGGTTAAAAAGGGTGAGCCGTGTGTTTTCACCTCATTTGCGACGTGTGCTTCGATTGCTCTTGCCCTAGCTATGTGGTTTCATCTTCCCCGCCACCTAGAAGCACTTCTAACCTCAAAGGAAGCCAAAAGAAGCAAGGATGAGGAGGACCAAGCATGTAGCATCTCGATCCGGTGCTTCGGAGCGACGAACAAGGAGAGTCGACGCCCCTCAAGCTCCGGAGGAGGGTAATGTCCTACCAACTCTTCTTTTTCGCAATAATGAACATAAAGATAGATATAATATGTTTTCTACTCGTAAACTCACTGCCACTAGGTACCTAGATGAAGATTTGCTAGAGTTGCTAAAGTTGTTGGGTGATATTCAAGCCCTATTTGCAAAAATGGGGTGGGAAGAGATGATGGGAATAAGACACCCAACCTACCCTAGGATAGTTCTAGAATTTTTGAGTTCCTTAGAGGCAGAAATTTTAACGGGTAGAGAGAGTGAGGAGAGTAGGATAACTTTTAGGATTTTTAACATTGAACATGAATGGACCCTTCACCAATGGAATTCATGCTTTGGCTTGCCAAGTGGGAGAGAGAGAAGAATCCCTATTGGGTTCAACTCTCGGGTATTTTAGACCGAGTTGACGTGGGAGCACGCTTATGACCCTTCTAGGGCCAAAGCATCGCACCTCCAAAACCCTGTCTTCCGATACCTCCACCGCATCATGGCCAGAACTATATTTGGTCGTGGGGAGAGTGACGGTGTAGTTAGAGCTAGCGAGCTGCTTTGCCTCTGGGACATGCTACAAGAAAGGCGTAGCATCGGTGTAGGGTCCCACTTCATCATATACTTAGTGAAGATAGGCAAAGCAGCACGAGGAGAGATTAATGTGGGGGCATACTTACCCACATTTGTCATAGGATGGGTACGATTACACTGTATTTGAGAGTATAGAGGGGAGCCCTAGGATCGACCTAGGAGAGTACATGGCCATGAAGATGATTGTGAGAGAAGGACACTCCTTATGCTTTGTAAGGAAAAATCTGACGGTCCTTAGGCTCCCCGACCCTGATCGTACCACCATCACTACACGCGCTAACTGGCGCCTGGACCTGATAGTGGAGTCCCCTCCACATGAAGGACCACCCACATCGGCACTCATCTATCCCCCTTTACATCACTCTCCCTCCAGTCCACACATGCATAGGAGCCCACCTAGTTCACGCCGACATGAGCCTACACCTGCACCACCACCTTTTTCCACTTTTGAGCAGGATGCAAGTACATCGGTTTATGATTTCTCAGAGTTCCGATCATGCCTCGACAACATATACGGTGAGTAGCAGACGCAGAGGCAGCGATGGGAGGAGCAGAGCGCCTACATGCAGGCAGAGTTCCAGGGCTTCCGAGAGCACTTGTAGTGGGCTGAGGAGTTCTATGACAAGACCCGCATATACTTCCAGGAGGAGGCTGCTCGTCGCCAAGATGAGGCCGCCTACCGCTAGGAGATGCGACAGCACATGCATGCCCAACAGGCACAGTGGGCTAGGGAGGAGGAGCACCGAGTAGCCGCTGCATCCACCAGCTCCCAGATCGACCACATGTACATGTGGCATCAGCGGCTCTATAGCAGGTTCTCCCAGGATCCCGAGATGTATATTTTCATTTAAGTCTAGGGGGACCCCAAATTTTATTTTGTTTTGTTCCTAGCAGTAGTTTCTTTCCTGGTATTTTCATTATTATTAGTATTCATTTATTCATGCATAGGTTGTTGAGTTTCTTGCGGTACTTAGTTTTTTTTATCTGTAAAACTGCCTCAGTAGTATTTTTAAAAGTTACTTACATGAGTTGTTCCCATAGGTAGCTTAACTTCATTTATCTCATGGTATTTTATTTTATTCACTCTAATGAATGTTCTAGACTTACACTGGTTAGCTTTTATTTTTACACCTACACATGTCGAACATTCTGAAAGGGAGAATCTAGTACATACCTAGTTATGATTCATCTCAGTAATCTAGTACTTTGGAATCTATAGGTGACTCTAGGTTTAGCATTTTAGTTACTGGAGATGCTCAGATTGTGTAAGCCCATTTGAAAAAATCAAAATCCCAATGAGCCAAAAAATAAAAGAGAGAAAAGAAAAGAGAAATAAAAGAAAAAGAGAAAAAGAAATGAAAAAGGAAACAAAAAAAAAGAGAGAGAAAAGATTATGAGGGATAAAAAAACAGTTGTCGTGGGTGGAAATGGCTAGGTGCCCCTTTGAGACCGAGTTAGGTTACTAGGGAAACACCTACCAATTTCTCTCAATACCGAGCATGCCTTTGAGACTTTGTGCTAGATCTAGGAAACGACTCTTGCTTTAGGCAGGTAAGTGCCTAAGAGCCGGAGACCTTAGGAAAGCTATAGGATGATAACTTAACTCACCATGGAACGGGTATCCCCTAAGAATGATTCGCTTAGAACGAGCACGAGAAGCTAACTTAGTGAATTTCTAGAATATATTTATTTTGCTTTGATTGTAAATACCACTTGATAAATTTAGTTAACATGCTAAGTATGGAACAATATCTTTTTAAATTTCATGGCACTAAGGTTTGCTTGAGGACAAGCAAAGATTTAAGTCTAGGGGAAGTGATGTGAGCAAAACATATAGGGTTTTAGGAGTAGTTTTCGTTCACATCTTAGTACATTTTATATTAGTTTCATGCATATGTCACTCTATTTTGCACGCATTTCCTATTTTCTAGTTCGGAGGTCTGCTCTATCTACTTTTGTGTGAATGATAGCATTTCGGGAGAAAAATGCGCACTTTCGGAGCAAAAGGACATTTTGTAGCTAGACCTAGAGTGGGACATGACCAGGGCGTGTGGCTACACACGATTGTGTCCAATGGGTGAGATCAACCACCCCAAGGCCACACATAGCCTAGCCGTGTGGAAACACACGACCGTGTGGCGGCTCGACAGATTGGCGTGACTAGGGCTTTTTCTGGATTTTGCAGCGGTCCAAGGTGATGTCTATATAAGGATGGCTCCGCCCAAACCCTAGGGGGGAGGCACGACGGCTAGGATGGCATACCGAAGCCCTAAAAAGCTTTGGGAACTCGCAACGGGGAGGATGAATGTCGCCGGAGGTCAACGTTCTGCACTTCAATGTCGGAGAGAAGGCCACATAGGCATTGTAATTCCTTGTTCTTGCACTTTATTTCTGATGTATTCGAACATGTACATGCCTTGTGATTCTTCTCTTTTATATATGGAGTAGTTCCTACTATTCTAGGATTAGGGAGTAGCTTGTGTGCACATTACATGTTCATTCAAATTTAGATTCTGTTTTTGAGTTTAAATTTGCAATTGGAAATTGTCTATACCCATATCTATGCATATTTGGTTTTCTACCTGCTGTGCTTAGGCGATACGAGGGGTGACATCCCTCGTATCTAAGATTTAGGAGATTTTATACAAGGAACCTAGGGGTAAACCTGATCTCCTGTAACCATGGATAGAAGGATGCGATGGAACCGGAAACGGTTCATCGTAGGGATTGATTTGGCATCCTCGTACCGTCTATCCTGTCCTTGTAAGGCAGAGATAGCTCCCGGTAGATGCGGTGGCTCATCGGGAGAGTGTATGATGTCCCTTCCACAAAACCATAGCTAGACGTTTAGACAATGCCCAGTTGACAATGTGTTTTACGACACACAAGCGAAATCGAAGTCCTAGAATCCCTTTTATAGAACTCGGCACGCTCCTTTCTTCCTCTGTGTGCACCGTATTAGAGTTTAGTCCACCGACAACCCTCGCAATCGAAACCTTTTAGAGTTTACTTCCGAACAATTTCAACCACTGAACATATCGGTATTCGAATCTCAATCCCTATGGGATCGATAATCTTTTATTACTTGACGACATTCGTGCACTTTCAGGCATTGAGCGTGAGTGCACGCTTCAAGTCCTCGACCGCCTCCGTCGCGAGATTTGAGGTCGCGTTCGCGCACATCATCAACTTATTATCAAACCCTCTCTACGCTAATATAGCCTAGGGAATGGCCCGGATTGTCTCGCAAGGAGGGTAGCGGGGTAAGTTGGCTCTAGAGCCTAAATTTTCCTTAAGAGTCGGGGGTTTGGATTTGAAAGTTATGCAACTACACAGGACAACATGAATTACAGAAATAAACTATAAGAATGAAAGAAAATTCTGCAACACACTCCACTAACTAACCAACTATTAATAAAATGCACATGAAGTAAAGGCTACCCTAAGAAACAATTCATCAAACACAATAATTGCAAGATAACTAAACAACCATAACTAAAATTTCATCCAAACTCAAATGCAAAGGAATTGCCAACTATAAATTGAATTTAACAAACAACAAAATGAAATAAGTGATCATCCCACTAAGATATGTTCAAATAATGGACAGAATCCCTCAGGTATGTTCAACGAAGCTTTATCGAGTTTTCAGAGCGAAACGATGGGTGTAGATGGCACAAACTCCCAAATCTAGAAGTTTGATGGTGACTCCTCGCTCTCCCGGATCTGATGGAGCTTGGATGATGTCATTGAGGCAGAATTCTTTCATGAATATGTAGGAGGAGATGATGGTCAGCTGGAATGTGAAGAACTTCGCCAGATTCTTCCGATGGAGCGAATCTTCATCGAATCCGATGAAGAAATGGCGATGGAGGGCTATGGAGGCGTGTGCTAGGGCTCAAGAGTGGAGAAGATACCCTCAATTCCATTCAAAATTCTATTTATACTCCTTCCCAACCGAGAATATGTCTGCGATGCGACCATGGTGTCAACCATGACCTGCCCATGGTGTCCACCACGGTTTGCCCATGGTGTCCACCATGGCCTGCCCGTGGTGGACAAAAGTCGCCGCATAGAAGGGTCTACAATCGTGGGCCTTTCCATGGTCATCCTATTATCAAGTCCACGATCATGGAACCAGCTACGGGTTGGCCATGGACCCGTCTGTAGAGTAGGCTGCTTCGTTCACTTCAGTCCTACAGACTGGTACACAGTTTGACCATGTTTGGGACCACGGTTTGACCATAGTAGGCTCTATACTCACTCTCAAATGGTCTCAAATCACTTCTCCAATGTCCTACAAACAAATTATGAATCAAATTAGTCCGAGAATCAGTATTTTAAGATATATTCATGATAAAATGTCAAATTGATCCACTACTCATAAAACATACACAATCTACCCATATGAGTAGATTAAAACATGGAAAAGTAGCACACAAAGGAACATAAAAATGAGTTATCTGCGATCGACATGAAGAGCTCAGTCCTGCTGACAATGGCTCAGACCGACCTCTCTTGTGAGGTTGGCCCTATCCTTTTGACTCCCCCGAGCTCACAACCTTGGGCACCAAGGAAGGTTGAGGAGAAGGCATCTGATTTGACCCCGTCACCTCAGATGTGGGAGCCTCCAGATGAACTGCAATCGGGGGTGCAACCTGAGCTCTATCCCATTTTAGATGCTTAGTACAAGAAGTCCTAAACATGATTTCAAGTGTGAGAAGATAATAGAATGGTCAGTTCATATTTTCAAATGAAAAGAAAAAACAAAATTTTCCTTGCTTAAAGAGCCACTGAGCTCGGCTTCCATGGGGTGCAATCCAAAATAGTAGAGCAATCCCTCCTCAAGTAGCAAGTTGATATCAAAACGTAGATCAGTTAAGACCTCTGTTATTCCTTGATAAGAGGGGAGATCTTTATATTGGGCTAGCTTGGATGTTGCTAGTAGCACCATTTGCTAAGATGTGGGCCAGTCAGGGTACAGGTCGGACATAAAAGTATCAGAATTTCCAATGCTTATAAGAAGTAGAAAAGTTTGTCAAAATTTTGGTGGATGGCCTAGTGGCAAAGTAAAAAAAAACTCACTTTCTTTCCTTTTGGGGGTGAAGAAGAAGTGGAAGGTTTCAACACTTAGGGGATGTGGTAAAAATGGAAAATAATAACGACCTTGCAGATCAGACTAAAGGAGTTAGATGTCAGTTGTTGTAGGAGGTGCGAAAGTAATTAGATATCTCATTGATGAGAGGAGGAAGAGGTAACTGGAGACCTCCTAGCAGTTGACTGTGGAAGAAGGTGATGAAGTCATCGACTGGAGTAGTATGTGGGCGTTGCTCCGAGAACGGGATACACATTCGATAAGAGTTGGGAATTTCGAAGGCTTTCCTAATGGCTACTCTATCATCTTGGTCGAGAACGGTGAAGATGGTTTAGTACCACAACGATGAGCTCTTAGTCATGAAGTAAAACAGGAAGGAAGAAAGAATAGGACTTACAGGTTGGTGAAGGAAGCTGAAAGCACAGACAAGGACAGAAAAAAATCAAAGAGGAAGACAATGCGGATGTGAGGAGGAGCCCGAACTCGACACACCCTTATAAAGGGGAAGGGAGTAACCGTAACCGTTTGATCAAAAATTTTCGTCATCAGATCAACCATTATGATTCTAGAAATCGCAACTGTCACATCAAATTTTGAAATCTCTGCCATCCCATCAAGGAAGACCTCCTTGATCTCTCTAAGTACCTTAGCACGTGTAATCGCATGACCATGCCATCGTATGGTCCAACGGGATAATTTTGACACATATGGCTCGGCAGGATAATTTTGACGTGTATGGCTCAACGGGATAACTCTAATAGGTGTTTAAAGATGAAGTGATGGTTTCTTGGACATGGATAACATTGCCTCATATCTCACCATGAATCAACACGATCTCATATGTTTTCAAGACAAGGATTTAATACAAGCCCAGTCAATTGGACTTACATCTTATTCGACTAGACTATGTGAGGGATGCTTGTGATGTGGCAAAAATACTCCTCGCCAAGTGGCAAGGTCAAGTCAACAATCAAGCTGAGATTGAACCCAAATTTGAACCCAATCAAATAAAGCATGAGTCAACTCAAGTCCATACAAAGCACACCCGAGCTCAGTTCGACAATTAGATCAGCATGCTCTCCTGAGCTTAGATTTTTCGAGCTCGGTTCGGTGGTTAGATCGACCTGATCTCCTAAGCTCAGATTTTTCGAGCTCAGTTTGACAGTTAGATCGATATGATCTCCTAAGCTCAATAATCACCCCAAGCTCGGACTATACCTGAGCACAATTCGATAGTCAGATCGACATATCTCCACGATCTTCTTCAGGAAGTCGCATCTCTTTGATCCCCTCCACGAAGTCACGTCTCCACGATCTTCTCCAGGAAGCTACAACTTCACAATCTTCTCTAGGAAACCACGTCTCCATGTCACGTCTAAAAAAAAAAGAGGCATATTCTTCTCTTCCTATATAAAGCTAGGAGGGGAATGTGAGGATCAAATAATCTTTAATTTTTTTACTTTTTTTCTCTCTCTACTTTTCACATTTTCTTCGGTTTCTGACTTGAACATCAGAGAGGCTTTGTCGAGGTGCTCCTCGACCCCTTTCTCATCTATTTTTAAGTCCTCTCATATCTGAAGTACTTTCCATGCCAATGACCAATCTGAGGAAGGTCGACCTTGCAAAGGCTGACCTATGGACATCCAACCTTCAACCTCTTGAAATCACACACACATCCGACCTGACAAAGCTCTGAAAAAGGCAAATCTGACTAGCTTGGCACACTGAAGACAGATTTGATTTGTACTTAGTCAGTCGAAGGAATTTGGATGTGAGTACTTTGCTGAGTCTTCCCATCCATTATATCGGACTGGATCAGATAACTTTATTTTTTGATATGTAATTTACAATTATCACACAATGATCATTGTTAAGTAGTGTGATAGTGTTACTATAGATATGAGATATTGCCCCCGGGGCTATCGTGCAGCGGTAAGGCGCCCATACAGTTTCTCAGGCATCTAAAGTTCGAGCCCCAACTGTGACACATTTATAGAAATTTCCTCCAAATGGGATGTTGGGCCTAAGAAAGCTAAGTTGTTGGGCCGTCCGCTTGAGCACTTCCCGATTTATCCTAGTGGCCAGTAGAAAACTTCCGTGGGACTGGATCGATCGTCCTTAGAATTAGTTAAGCCAAAGGCATGAATACCTAGTGCCAGCTAAAAAATAATAATAATAAATAGATATGAGATATCGCTACAAGTGTATGCGTATTTAATTGTGTAAATATTTACGGTAGTAAGTCCACTCACTCTCTTCAATAAAATGGTGGATTGGACGGACCACTGAGCTAACAACTATTAGCTACCTATTATAGCAGAGCAGAGTTGCACCAATTAGCTATCTATTATAGATTCTATTCCTTATGTAACTAAAGTCAGCTCGAGGAGACATGATTTATGTTGCAAAATACAAAACAATAACATTGTGAAGTTAATTGCCAATCTACATCATGTTAGTAAGGGATTAACAAATACGAGAATGAGATAATAACTGAGCATCATCAAGATGCACCCAGCTTGAGGCAGCATGTTTTATGTTAAAAAATAGAAAAAAAACACAGGGAAGTTATTTGCCAATCTAATTGAGCGTTAAGAAATACATATGACAGAGAACGAAGTGCAATATCATAAGTTCTCCACATTAAGCAGCAAGTTTATTGTGATTAAGGACTTGTGCCAGTGAGTTTGTGCCCTAACAAGAAAATGTGCTGCTACTGAATGTACTGGGATAAAATTCACTTTATCCTGAAGAACAGGCAGTAGTTGGATAGAAATTGCACCACACAAGTACCAGCATAAATACAAATTTGTAGTTCACATTATGTGTGAACAGTTTAGAAGCAAGTGGCACACAGATATTTGGCTGTTGGCAAATTGAATTCTGCTAACTGACATCATAGGACAGTTTTCTAACAAAATCAGGATCTAGACTATAGTTAAACTGGGATGTTAGAAATTAACCTGGATGAGATTAAAGTTTGATGCTTGAGTTAGCTCAATATCAAACTTGGATTTGTTTACCCACTATCTGAAAGACAATACAGAGAGGAAAAGGTAGTGAGAAAGTAGAGAAGTCGAGTAGTGATATAATAAGTTATTTTCTCCACTGCTGATTCCACTGACTTCATCCTTGAATGCAAACTTCATGAAGGCTTTGCCACCATAGTGAACAGAAATAGACTAGCAATGGAACAAATAAATATCTCAGAATTCTTCATTTGCTCTGACCAATCTAATGTGGATTTGAAAGAAGCTGATTTGAACATCAAAAGTTTAGTAGGTAAACAATATTAGTGTTATGGTAAAAGCAGCAATAGTTGTTGCAGTGGTAATTCTTCAGTAGAGCTTGCAATAAAGAGCCCCTTTCAGGCCAAAAACTTTAATGATATTTTGTTATGTTATCAAATTTTAATTATTAACTATATGTAATACACGACAGGAAACACATTCTGTGAATTTCTTCATTTGAATTGTGTATGATACTACTGGTACCTTCTCTACATAATCCCCGATAGAGGGGTTAGCAGGTGACCCTAGATCCGATCCGAAATACACGGCTCCGCTAAGGAAGAAAAGGAAGATTGGCACGGGCGAATATTAGAAGTGTTAGGGAAATCTCTTGCCGTAATATAGTTTTGATGGTGTGGCAAAGGGTTTAAGTTAGTGTGTTATGTTGATTTGATATGTGCGTTGAAGTCATGCAGGACTTAGTAATTCGCACATGGAGCCTTGGCGGGTTCACCTTCACAACCTCGGTCCTTGAGTCGGTGAAGGATGACTTTGCGGAAGCCGTGCGCTTGGAGCATCCGAGGGACCGCCGGACGAGATGACTTGAAGTGAAGCTAAGGAAGCAGACTTCGGAGGCAAGAGACGCGAAGGAGCATTGCAGAGCTGTGCGCCTGATGCTGCCGAGGGACGTGGCCGCGAACGAAGAGAGCTTCGGCGAGGGACTTCGAGTGAGATGAGAGAATGAGTGAAATGTAAGTAGCTCATTAGGTGAACTTGGCCGAATGGCTGAGTGTCGGAGACTTGACCGCAAGGGTTAAGGTTTACCCGATCACGAAGCTCAAACTTATGTTAAGTTTGAGTTTCACCGCGCACCGATCGATCGCTATGCATGTAATGGCAATGACCGATCTAGTTGAGTTCGATGGTATACGATCGATTGGATTATGGCGTGTCGGATCGCCATACGGCGCCGATCGCTAAGACCATCGATCACAAGAAGCAATGATCGGGTCAATAAGTTTTGGAACGTGTAGCCGATCGGGCGGTCGACTACGGAGGAAGATCGGTGATGAGGTCCATCGATCGACTGCCAAGAGTTCCGTTGGACTACAAGTCGGGATCCGACGTGTTCGAGGTCGTTGTAGGTGACGATCGCCAAGGGCGGCGCAATGATCGTGGCGGCCAACGGGAAGAAATCAGCCCTCTTTATAAAAAGAGATGGTGTAAGCCTTTGAGAGGCTAATGCTTATGCTCTAAGTGATCTTCCTAGTGCCCCACAAGCTCTAAACTCTTCTTACTTATTTTTACTTCATTCTATTTGTAAGAAGAGCGATCTTGATTGTAAAGGTTACCTCCACCTAGCTTGGTGCAAAGGAGAGACCAATAGTGATTGGCTTTGGAGGAGTGATTCACCTCGGACGAATCGGAATCGTGGATTAGCAGCGTAGCCGTGAACCACGTTACATTCCTTTGTTAGCATTTGTATTTTCGTTTATCACTTTGTCTTTATTGTTTATGCTTCCGCTTGCGCTAACGATTGTGTAGACGAGCAAACGAACGAGAGAATTCCAACATCCATTGGAAGAGGGCTATTCAACCCCTCTGGCCGCGACGATCAACCTACAAGTGGTATCAGAGCCAAGGAAAGCTTGTCGAGGACTAACCGCCACAACAAGCAATTTTCGAAATGGCCGGCTCCAACATCCATCCTCCAAAGTTCGACGGCGAATTCTCTTGGTGGAAAAAGAGAATGGAGGTATTTTTCAAAACAGATTTTGATATTATGATTACAATGGAATCCGGTTTCGTTTTGCCTAGGGATGAAGAGGGGAAGCCAATAGAGAAATCTAGGTGGACCAAAAGGCAAAGAGAAGAGCACCTTGCAAATTCAAAAGCCAAGCATCATCTCTTCAATGTGCTCCCCCAACAAGAAATCAACCGAATAGGAGAATGCCTAAGCGCCAAGGAGATGTGGGAGAAGCTAATTGAGCTTCATGAAGGCACATCCGAGGCGAAGCTAGCTAGGAGAGATCTCCTCCGCTCCCAACTATCCAACATTAAATTAGAAAAGGGAGAAAAGGTAACTTCTTTGCATTCTAGATTCAAAGAAATTTTAAATGGACTAACAAGTGTAGGAGAAAGGCTCTCCAATCGCGACATGATAATGAAGGCCATAGATGCTTTCCCCCGATCATCCAAGTGGAGTTCAATGATGGACTCATTTTACATTTCAAAGAATCTGAGGTAAGTACTCTAGATGAATTTTTCTCCACTATGGAATTACATGAATCTAGGCTTGAAGGAATAAAAGAAGAGCCAAAAATACAACCTTCAAGGGGAGTAGCATTGTTGGCAAATAAGGGGAAGAAGAAGATAGAGATCTCCTCCTCCGATGATGATGAAGCGTCTTCCTCCTCCTCCATGGATAGCACCGAAGAAGCCTATATGGTAAGGAGGGTAAGACGTGCTTTAAAAGGTTTTCATTTTCATAAATCAAATGATAGGAATAGGAGACCAAGGGGGAAGGTCATATGCTACAATTGCCAAGGAGAGGGGCACATAAGGGACAATTGTCCTCTCCTAAACAAGAGCAAGGAAGAGAGGAAAAAGAAAGAAGAAAAGAAGAAGAAAAAGGGGAGCAAGAAAAAGAAGGAAGAGGAGAAGAAGACAAAAGAAAAGGGAAAGACCAAAGCTCTAAAGGCAAGGACTTGGGATGACCCATCCTCATCCTCCTCATCATCATCGGATGAGGAGAATGCCTTTGTCACCAATTTGGCCTTGATGGCTTTTGATGACTTGGATTGCTCTTCATCCGAAAATGAAGGATCAAGCTCAAGTGGGGAGAGCTCAAATGAAGGGGGAGCTTCTACATCCTCATCATCCGAAGAAGAAGAGGACATGGAAACTATGGTAACGAAAGCCTCTCCTAAGAAAATAGTTTCCATAATTTCTAGTTTAACTAAGGATTTATTTGGAATGAAAAAGAAAAATAAAAGCATGCTTAATCAAATTAAGGAATTGGAAAATAAGCTAGAAAATGCATGCTTAAATGATAATATTTCTTCTAGCTTAAATGATGCATGCTCACATGACCTTTATGTGCCATTAGATGTTAGTGATGCATGTATAAATGAAAATAGGGCCTTAAGGGAAAAGGTAGATTATTTAACAAAAGCCCTAGAAAAATTCACAATTGGCTCCAACACATTGAACATGATCTTAGGGAGCCAAAGAGCTAGTTTCAACAAAAAGGGCCTAGGCTACAAGGAAAAGAAAAATGAAAAGGCCTATAAATGCCTTATAGCTAGGGGACAAGATAAGAAGAAGGTAATAGCTAGAAAATGGATCCCCAAGGAATACTTAGTGAACCCAATAGGAAAGAACTTATTTTGGGTTCCAAAATCCATCCTTAATGGTTAGGATAACCCTAGGGTAGTCAATCATATGGAATTAACCTATTATATCATATTTTGATTGACTTAGGATGACGAGACAACATTTTTTTTTTTAGATAGTGTTGGGTGATGATAACGTGCCCATAAATAGATAATATTGCTTAAATCATGATGATTGATGTAATTCCTATGTATATTTGCAATCATGATTTATGTTTTTGAAATTTGGCACGTTATCATGAGAAATAGGTTTGAATCATGCTTTAGGTGATACTTTGTTTATTATCATCATATAATACCTAATGCAGGATTATAATTTGATGAAAACATGTATTTCATGATCATTATGTGAAATTGATTCATATATGCCATTATGATCATGTTAATTGTTAGGTTGATACTTAACCATGATAGAATTGCATGAATATATTGGTTAAGTATATACAAATACCCCCTAGGATGCATCTCACACTCACTATAGGCTAACTTGATTGCAAACTTAGCATGGGTGAGATGTTAGGATGATACAAATGTCCACTAATGTCTATGGCATTTAGATGGTCATTTAAAGTATCAACATAGCAATAATAGACCAATCATGGGGAAGGCTTATGTTTAATTCATAGACATATTGCCCAAAGATCATGGTTGGATATTTCATATGTTTTCAAAACAATTTCTTAATCTAAAATCTATGTATTCATGTTTTGAAACAATTGGATGCAAGACTAGGTGTTAAGATGGATACTCTTATGATCAAAAACCTAGTAGTTTTTAAAGCCTTTAGAATTTTGGCAAATCTCGGAAAATATAATGATTTTTCTTGAAAAATTATTTTTCATTGATAGATATACTTAAAAGAAATATGTTCCCCAAATTTCATGATTTTTCGAATTTTTTAGAATTAATAATGCATTTCTGAAATTCATCCAGAAAATCAAAAATTCGGATTCCTTTGTGCGATCATTGCCATACCGATAGCTGATCGATGGATGAATAACAAAGAACCTGATTTTATCAGGTTTTGACTGATTTTAATATATGTTTCTCTTTATATACTTGATGTCATGAGTTTATAACTTAGTATTAATATTTTTGATGGTGTCAAAGGGGGAGAAATAATTATGTTTAAGTTAATTATGATAGGGGGAGAAATTAAGGGGGAGTTTCATGGATTAAGGGGGAGTTGCATGTTGCTATATCATGTTTATGTTTACATGCTTTCTTTCCTTTAAAACTTATATCAAATGTTTTTACCTAACTTAAACGGATTGCCACACATCAAAAAGGGAGAGATTGTTAGGGCAATCTCTTGCCGTAATATGGTTTTGATGGTGTGGCAAAGGGTTTAAGTTAGTGTGTTATGTTGATTTGATATGTGCGTTGAAGTCGTGCAGGACTTAGTAATTCGCACATGGAGCCTTGGCGGGTTCACCTTCACAACCTCGGTCCTTGAGTCGGTGAAGGATGACTTTGCAGAAGCCGTGCGCTTGGAGCATCCGAGGGACCGCCGGACGAGAAGCTTGGAGTGAAGCCGGAGGAAGTAGACTTCGAGGCAAGAGACGCGAAGGAGCATTGCAGAGTCGTGCACCTGATGCTGCCGAGGGACGTGGCCGAGAACGAAGAGAACTTCGCGAGACTTCGAGTGAGATGAGAGAATGAGTGAAATGTAAGTAGCTCATTAGGTGAACTTGGCCGAATGGTGAGTGTGAGACTTGACCGCAAGGGTTAAGGTTTACCCGATCACGGAAGCTCAAACTTATGTTAAGTTTGAGTTTCACATCACCGATCATTGCCATGTAATGGCGATCGGTATCGATCCGAGTTGAGTTAGTATCGAATGGCTGGATTGGCGGCGCCATCAATGATCGCGTCATACGCAACCATCGATCGATCGCAGCAATGATCGGGGTCAATAGGGTTTTAGCCAGAACCGTTCGTAGCCGTGAGCGATCGACTCGACGGAGTGATCGGCTGATAGAGGTCCATCGGTCATTGCCAAGAGTTCCGGACTACAACGGTCGGGATCCGCGTGTTCGGAGGCCGCGTTGTAGTGATCGCCAAGGGCCGGATCTGGCGCTAACGGAAGAAATCAGCCCTCTCTATAAAAAGAGAGGGTGTAAGCCTTTGAGAGGCTAATGCTTATGCTCTAAGTGATCTTCCTAGTGCCCCACAAGCTCTAAACTCTTCTTACTTATTTTTACTTCATTCTATTTGTAAGAAGAGCGATCTTGATTGTAAAGGTTACCTCCACCTAGCTTGGTGCAAAGGAGAGACCAATAGTGATTGGCTTTGGAGGAGTGATTCACCTCGGACGAATCGGAATCGTGGATTAGCAGCGTAGCCGTGAACCACGTTACATTCCTTTGTTAGCGTTTGTATTTTCGTTTATCACTTTATCTTTATTGTTTATGCTTCTGCTTGCGCTAACGATTGTGTAGACGAGCAAACGAACGAGAGAATTCCAACATCCATTGGAAGAGGGCTATTCACCCCCTCTAGCCGGCGTATCGATCAACCTACAAGAAGTCATTGGCACGGGCGAATGTCAGAAGCCATTGGCACGGGCGAATGTCGGAAGTCATTGGCACGGGCGAATGTCGGAAGTCATTGGCACGGGCGAATGTCGGAAGTCATTGGCACGGGCGAATGTTAGAAGTCATTGGTACGGGAGAGTTAGCGAAAGCAATCGACACGGCAAAGGAGAGACGGAAGGCGCTTTGCCAAGAGGTCGGTCCAATCTGATCAATACAAAGGGAATTTGACATGGGGAAAAGAGGAAGTGGGTCGGGATGATACACAGCCCGAGGGCTAGGTCACCCCTCGGCTATAGACCTAAACTAGCTTCCCTCGATACGGAAGGCTGAGGGAGGTAGTCTAGCCTAGTTTCCCAAAAAATAGAGGAAAAGGTGTTAGGCAACGGCCTGGGAGGCCCCACACAATATTCCAAGGAGTCTTCACTCCTTATATTTGTAACAGAATTATTCTCCAGGAAGAGGTGGTGGCCACGTGTACGATGGAGATAATCCACGACGTTACGATGAAGGAGGAGGGAGGATAAAAGGAAGGAGGCAAAGAGAAAAAAGGGATCCGCAATCATTCCGACAAGAAGAGAGAAGAAGAGGCAAGAGGAGACGGAAAAAAGGGAACAACCATCTCGCAGGAGAAGAAGCACGGAGATCGACCATTGCTACATCTCTTGTTTTTTCCTTGACTTGTAATATCATTGTAAGAGGTATTTCTCCACCACCTGCGGAAACTTAATTTCTGTAAAAAGGGCCTTCATAGTGAAAGTGCTTAGGCACCACATCCGTGAGAAAACTCACCTCGAGTAGGAATCCTCATTCAACCACGTTACATCTTAATGTCTGAATCTCGATTCTTGGCGTCGGTTTCTTGCGTTTCATCTACTTCATCCTCTTATTCTTTCTTGATTGCGGTAGGGAGAATCCTCTGAGACCTCCTCGGTGCTTCTTTGCATTAGCGGAGCGACGATTTTTTCCCATACCGCATCGATTGTTGCGCCGTCTGTGGGAACATTTGAAATTTGGATGTCGAGATGCAACTGAAGAAATACAACAACGATATGCGGCGGAGCGCCATCACCCTTCTACCATCGCGGTGAAGGCCACGATGGATGAGCGCTATTGTGAAGCCCTCGCCAGGAAAGGAGAAGGACCGGATATCTGCATCCGCACTCGGGAACCTTCTTCCGAGACCCACCCGTAAATGCCTCCTCCCTCTCGTCTGACAACCGCCAATGGGGAAGTATTGCTTGGAGGCGGACTTGGGGAAGAACGCCTCAAAATACTATGCCCTTCACCCAAAGCCGAGAGAGGAAGCAGGTGAAAGTCAATCAACGGACCTCACGGAAGTATACGAGCCCGATCCCTTCACGATGGACATTCTCACCGAGCTCCCTCCATCCTACTTCCAGGAATCCTCGGTCAATAAGTATGATGGTTCGACGGATCTGAAGAGCACATATCTCAATTGGCGGCCTCACTTCAACTTATCTTGGCGCTCTCAAGTCAGAGTCTTCGAACTACCTGGCCGGTTGTGTAAAGTGATTTACTACTCTTGCCCGGGTCTATCACTGTTTATGACTTCGGAGAATGTTCGATCGAGAATTTGTCGGTAGGCGTATAAACAAGATGCCTCTATGTTGTCATATCACAGGGACCTTCGGAATCCCTTAGGGGGTATATTCATCGATTCACTTCTGCAGCCAGGGGAATCCTCGCCACCCGATCTGAATCTTTCAGAGGCACTATCCAGCATGGGCTGAAGGAGGGCCCCTTCCTCAGTTCCTTGTTGAGACAACCTATGGATAGTTACGAAGAGCTACTGAGCCGTGCGGAGCAGTTTATCCACGAAGAAGAAGGATTAAAGGTACGAAGGGCGAGCAATCGCCGCAGCGATCCCAATCCCAAAGAGTTCGTCCCCGCCGCTTCCTCAAGCACCCCTCGGCGAGTATACAAGACCTTTTAGGCGGGAGAGGTTCCGAGGCCTTGTCCAATCGCAAGGTGTTCGCCCCACCCCGCCATTACAAATCATGGCAGCTGAAGCGCTTCCTCCTGTGAGGACATGGAAAGAACGTGAAATGGAATTTTACGACTAGCAGGGTCTGCTACAACGACCCTTGGGACACAGGGGGATCCCGTGTAACCCTCCAGCCCCATTCTTTTGCCAATATCATACAGAATACGACCACAATAGTGGTCGATGTTTCAAGTTACAAGAAGAATTGGATCGCCTCCATACTGCATATCCGCAAGTAAGGTTTCAGGCAGGAGGGCCGGTGCGGCGAGGCCCCCCGACCCAATGTAACCCGTCCAGGGCCGTATAATCAACAACCCCGGGTCACTTTCCCCCAAATGCCATCCCAGGAGGTTGTCTCTCAAGAAGGTCCATCAGGTGAGGGCCCTTCATCCAATCTAGATGACATTCCCACACGGGGAGTTATTCATGTTATAGCTGGAGGACCTACCGACGGGGACTCTAACCGGGCGCGGAAGTCGTACGCCCGTCTCATGGAGAGTTTGGCCATCATCACCGACCATACTATTCAAGTGGCACCGCCCGTTTCGTTCGGGCCAGAAGATCTGCAAGGTGTCCTGCTGCCCCACACGGACGCCTTAGTTATCCGTATATCCCTGGCCAATTATGAAGTGACCCGGGTACTGGTTGACTCGGGAAGTTCTGTCAACATCCTCTTCCAGGAAGCCTTCGGACAGATCTGGTGAAAACGCTCAACTAGAAGAGGTGGCCACTCCCCTCTTCGGATTCGCAGGGCACGTGGTCCACCCGACGGGGCAGATTTCATTGCCTTTAACTCTGGGCGTAAAGCCCAGCCAAAAAACCAGTATAATTCCTTTCCTTATCGTGGACGCTCCGTCCACTTATAACGCTATTCTTGGGCGTCCTTTCCTCACCCTTTTTCAGGCCGTGGCTTCCCCGTACCACCAGAAGCTAAAATTTCCAGTAGGTCAATCGGTGGGAGAAGTTCGTGGAGAACAGAAGGCCTCCAGAAGCTGCTACGTACAAATGGTTCGGGACGATCAGAAGAAAGCCCGAACCGAGGACCTCAAAGGCAAAGCTGTCATCATCACTGATGTCTGCGTCCTGGAGGAATCTCCCCCCAAGGCTGATAAAATAGAGGAGGGAGAACTGGTGGAAATCGCTCCAGGAAAGGCCACACGGATAGCACAACAGCTGGATGTCAAAGAAGAGCTGGTGGCTTGCCTGAAGGAGAATGAAGACATCTTTGCAAAAGATGTGCATGATCTCACGGGGATCCATCCTCAAGTGGCGGAACACCATCTCAATATCATTAAAGGAGCCCGACCCGTCCAACAGAAGAGGCGACATTTTGGACCAGAAAAGGACAAAGTCATAGCAGAAGAAGTGGACAAACTACTAAAAGCGGGTCATGTAAAGGAAATCCAGTTCCCCGAATGGGTTTCTAATGTAGTCTTGGTCCCCAAGCCTTCGGGGCAATGGAGGATGTGTATCGATTTCCGTGATTTGAATAAAGCATGCCCTAAAAGGCGCTACCCTTGCCTCGTATTGATCATTTGGTGGATTCTCTTGTGGGATATGAAGTGGTGTCCCAAATGGATGCATATCAAGGATATCATCAAATACCTTTGTGTTGGTGCAACAATGCTCCAAGCATTTATATGTTTTGATGTTTGGCTAATCATCTAAGTTAGGCAATATCTTGTGATCTAATTACGAATGTGTTTAAGTGACAGGGAAATCCAAGGATGAAGTACTTGGTAAAAGGAAGTCCAAGTATGATCTTGGCAAAGGAAGTCCAAGGGATGGACTTGGCGGCATAAGACCAAGCTTGTAGTCTTGGCAGCATAAAGTCCAAAGTGAACCTTGGCAAAGGAAGTCCAAAGTAAAGTCTTGGTAGCATAAGTCCAAGCTTGTAGTCTTGGCAGCGTAAAGTCCAAGCATTTGGCAACCCAAGACATGACGAAACCGAAGGAAGCTCTTGGAAGCAAAGCGCAAAGGATGAACAAGTCGCAGACTCGGAGGGATCCTGAAGGTGCAAGGCTTATTGAGGAGCTAGAAGGTTGAGTCTAGGTCTAGGGTATAAAATCAAGTATGAATTACTCATACTTGATGAGTATCAGTCGACTGATACGATGTATCGATCCGATCGTCAGCGCTCGAGTCGAGTCGATGAAACCTCGACCATCACCGATCGCTGATCGATCACGATCGATCGCGATCGCGGCCGGTAAAAGGGCATCAATCGACCGATCAAGGGAAATATCACCACGAATCGCCTCACTCGATCTGCCGCTTGATCACTCGATCGATCACCCCATCACCGATCGATGGAGGGATCGATCCGATCACCTGGCCGTTGGAAATTGCGGCTACGAATCTCCGCGGAGATCGCGTTTGGCCGTTGGCCAGCGATCCGATGGCATGCATCACGACCGATCGACGATCTAACGGGAAAAATAGCCTCTTCTATAAAGGGGCCATAGGAGCTTAGTGAAGCTAGTGCTCTTGCTCCTAACTATACTCTCGTGCTCACCAAAGCCTTCCAAGTGTTTTTAGTGATTTAAATCCTCCTCTTCTCTTGCTCTTGATCATCCATCATTGTAAAGAAGAGGAGAGCATTGTAAGAAAGGTTTCTCCACCTTGGTTCATCCAAAGGAGGTGCTAGTGAAGGTTGATTAGGGCTAATCCACCTTACGGATTGCCGTGGAGTAGGAGCATCATCTCCGAACCACGTACATCGGGTGTTAGCTTTGTTCTTGCTTTGATTTGTGTTTATATTTTGTATTGCTTCCGCTAACATTTTTTGTAGAAAAGAAGAAAGGCTAATCACCCCCCCTCTAGCCATTCCAAGGGTCCTAACAAGTGGTATCAGAGCCCGGTTAGCTTGGAAGATCTCACCATCAACCAAGACATCAATGGCTCTTCAAGAGGGATATAGCATCGCCAAGCCACCGCTCTTCGATGGGAGTCATTTTGCATATTGGAAAGGTAGGATGAAGTACTATCTTATGAGTAATATTGAAATTTGGCATAGTGTTGTAGATGGCTTCGAGGAACCGGTGGATGAACATGGACATCCTATTCCAAGCAAGGATTGGACAAGAGAAATAAACAAAAAATTTGAATCAAATGCAAAGGCCGTCCTCACCATCCAATGCGGCATCACAATGGAGCAACTCAACAAGGTGGGGTCGTTTGAATCCGCCAAGGAGCTATGGGAAAAGCTCATTGAGCTAAATGAAGGTTCCAAGGAATCAAAGAGGGCCAAGAAGGACCTATTAATTGGGCAACTTCAAGCCTTCCAAATGAAGATGCATGAAACCGTAAGTCAAATGCATGGAAGGTTCAAGGAAATTGTAAACAGACTCCATATCATAGGTGAGCGAGTTGACAATCGGGATTTGGTAAGATATATTTTACAAGCATTTCCTAGAAATTCTTTATGGACTTCAATAGTTGATGCCATTAAGGTAACTAGGGATTTATCTCAAATTAAAATTGATGAATTATTTTGTGAGTTTGAATTACATGAGCAAACTAACATGTCCTCTAAGGAAAAGGGGTTAGCTCTATTTGTTGAAAAGAAGGACAAGAAAGAAAAGAGGCATCATCATCATCCGAGTCGGAGGATGAGTCAAGTAGTGATGGGGACTCATCTAGTGAAATGGCAAATTTCGTCAAGAAGCTTTATAGAAAGTCAAGAGAGTTCAAGAATAGAGAAGCAAGGAAGGGGTCTCATTCCTCAAAAGGTAAATTTAATGGTAGTTCAAGTTTTAGCAATAATGTGATTTGCCATGCTTGCAATAAGAAGGGGCATATAAAGCCGAATTGCCCGGAGCTAAAGAAGAAGGAGGAAAAGGAAAAGAAAAAGAAGGACAAGAAGAAAAAGAAGAAGGAGGCCATGGTGGCTCAAACCACATGGGACACACCAAGTGTTGAAGACTCTTCATCCGATGATGAGCTTTGCCACATCACACGCCATGTGGCACTCATGGCATTAGAAGATGATTCCGGCGCATCAAGTCAAGAAGATTCTTCAAGTGATGAATCGTCATCTAGTGACGATGAGGTAATGAATTCTCCCAAGGTTATGCTTCTCTATAAATCAATTGCTTATCTTAAAGAAGCTCTAGATAAGTCAAAATCTAAGGTTAAGAGCATGAAGGTAGAACTAAAGGCCATTAGGAATGAAAAACCTTCACATATTGACTCTTGCATGCTTAGGGAAGAAAATGACAAACTTAAGGATGAGGTTAGTGGATTGAAAGCATGTTTAGAAAAATTTTCAAATGGCTCAAAGTGTCTTGATATGATTCTTAGTAGACAAAGAGCCGTTTATAACAAGGCCGGGTTAGGATATAAGCCAAAAGAAAAAGAAGTTGCTTATATTTCATTAATTAATAGGAAAGCAACCATTAAGGGTAAGGTTAAGAAAGCTTGGGTACCTAAGAAGTTTTTACTTAATGTTACCGGTCCAAATGTTTGGGTACCAAAAGCTTATGTTTTTCATGTGATTTAGGTAGGAGAGCGAGGTATGTGGATTGTGGATAGCGGTTGCTCAACACATATGACCGGGGATGTGAGCAAGTTATCCACAATTAAATATGTGAAGGGAGCGGTGTCCTTTGGGAATAGTGGAAAACTCAAGATATTAGGTAGAGGTACAATTGAGGTATCCCCTAAAATTGTTATTCACAAAGTATTGCTAGTTGAAAATATGAAATTTAATTTATTAAGTGTTAGTCAACTATGTGATGCAAACTATCATGTCTCTTTTGAATCCTCAAAATGCATGATTAGACACAAGGAGTTAAATGATTGTATGTTAGTTGGATATAGGAAATCAAACATCTATTATGTTGATCTTTCATATGCTTCTAACATTTCTACTAAGTGTTTTGTTGCAAAAGAAGAGGAAATTTGGCTATGGCATATAAGATTGGGGCATATCAACATGAAAAACATAGCCAAGGTAGCCAAGATGGAGTTGGTCAAAGGGCTACCAAAGATCAAGTATGTCAAGAACAAATTGTGTGATGCATGCCAAGAAGGAAAACAAACAAAGGCATCACACAAAGGTAAAACCCTAACCAATACCTCTTTACCATTAGAATTATTGCATCTTGACTTATTTGATTTCCATAGTACTCCATCGTTAAATGGTAATAAATATTGTTTGGTTATAGTAGATGATTTTTCTAGGTATACTTGGGTATATTTTATGAAACATAAGGATGATACCTTAGAAATAATCATAGGATTTAGTAAAAGGGTTGAAAATGAAAAGAGTCTCAAAATCAACCGGATCCGTAGTGATCATGGTGGTGAATTTGAAAATCTAAAATTTTCATAATTTTGTTTAGAGCAAGGGTACAAGCATGAGTTCTCTTGTAGAACACCCCAACAAAATGGGGTGGTGGAAAGGAGAAATCGTGCCCTACAAGAGAGGCGCTAGGACTATGCTTAATGCATATTCTCTACCTAGCTACTTGTGGCGAAGCGTTAATACCGCTTGCTATATCCAAAATAGGGTTCAAATCCATAGGTTTTAGGAAAACACCATTTGAAGTATGGAATGGGACTATACCCACAATTCATTATTTCAAAGTCTTTGGATGTAAAGTTTATATTCTAAACACCAAAGATAACTTAAGAAAATTTGAATCAAAAGCGGATGAGGGAATCCTAGTTGGATACTCATCCACAAGTAGAGGGTATAGAGTCTACAATAAAAGAACCAAAGGGATTGAGGAGTCTTCCAATGTTCAATTTGATAAAACTACTAGTACCTACCCTAGAAAGTCCTCCATTGATAAGGATATTAATGACAATAATTAAGACATTACCCAAAAACTTCATAATTTGACCATTAGGGGTAATGATCAAGGGGGAGGAAGAGGAGACTCCGATGATGAAAGAAGGGTGGAAGATAACAATGATCAAATTGAAACCCCTTCTAGAAACCTAAGAATTCATCAAGATCATCCACTTGACCAAGTTGTAGGAGATCTATCTCAAGGAGTAAGAACTAGGTCATTTCATAGACCTCCTACTAGTCAAGTTGCTCTTATCTCACAAATTGAGCCCAAATCGATCAATGATGCATTACATGATCCGGATTGGATTTTGGCAATGCAAGATGAATTGGGTCAATTTGAGAGAAGTCAAGTGTGGGAACTAGTACCTAGACCCAATGATAGCACCATAATTACTACAAGATGGGTCTTTAGGAATAAGCTAGATGATCAAGGAAATATCACTAGAAATAAAGCTAGGTTGGTTGCTAGGGGATTCAATCAAGTTGAGGGGCTTGACTATGATGAGACTTATGCCCCGGTTGCAAGGTTAGAATCTATTAGGATCCTCTTAGGGTATGCTTCCTACATGGGATTTAAACTTTTCCAAATGGATGTTAAATCGGCATTCTTAAATGGTTTTATTAAGGAGGAAGTATATGTAGAGCAACCTCCCGGATTTGAGAACATAGATTATCCAAATCATGTATGTAAGCTTAGGAAAGCATTATATGGGTTAAAACAAGATCCCCGGGCATGGTATGAAAGATTGTCATCCTTCTTAATTTCTAAGGATTTTAGAAGAGGTCAAGTAGATCAAACTTTGTTTATAAAGTCAACGTTAAAAGATATATTCATAGCCCAAGTATATGTTGATGATATCATCTTTGGGTCAACAAATGATGATCTTCTTCAAGACTTTATAAAAAATATGGAAAATGAATTTGAAATGAGTTTGGTTGGAGAGCTTACCTTTTTCCTAGGGTTACAAGTCAAACAAACCAATGAGGGTATTCATATTTATCAAACCAAATATGCAAATGAAATGATCAAGAAATTTGGTTTGGAAAATGCCAAAATTGTAACCACTCCTATGGCCACTAGCACTAGGATAGATAGTGATCATGAAGGTAAATCAATTGATCTTAAACTTTATAGGAGTATGATTGGTAGCTTACTATACCTAACCGCTAGTAGACCCGACATTTTATTTGGGTAGGTATGTGTGCAAGATACCAATCTTGTGCCAAAGAATCACATTTGGTAGCCGTGAAAAGAATATTAAGGTATATTAAAGGCACCCTAAATGTAGGACTTTGGTATCCTAGGACTAGGTCATTTGAATTACTTGGTTATACCGATTCCGATTATGCCGGGTGCAAATTGGATAGGAAAAGTACTAGTGGTGGATGCCAATTTCTTGGGTCCTCCCTAGTTAGTTGGAGTAGTAGGAAGCAACATTGTGTTGCTTTATCAACCACCGAATCCGTATATGTGGCTATGGGTGGTTGTGTAGCTCAATTACTTTGGATGAGGCATACTGTTGTGGACTATGAGCTACACTACTCTAACATTAAAGTTTATTGTGATAATGTGAGTACCATCAATCGACCAAAATCCGGTACATCACTCTAGGACTAGCACATTGAAGTGAAACATCACTTCATAAGAGATCATGTGGCAAGAGGACATTGAACTCAATTATGTAGAATCTAAGTCAAATCTTGCCTATATCTTCACCAAAGCTCTACCCGAAAATTAATTTTCATCTTTAATGAGAGAGCTTGGTATTTTACTTGTAGAGTAACATTCTAGGTTTGCATGATCCCAAGTTTATATGTTATATTTATACCTTGATACATCTCACAAAAAGCCTTAAGAAACCTTGATTTTTATATTGAAACACTTAGAACCATGTGAGATAATAGGGAAGGTGTACTTGGCTCATCATGCTTGTTATGATGCATTACTATGAGCCAATGACACACCTAGAGACATAAATACCTTATGGACCAACCATTGGGAAGTCTTGTATTCAAGTAATTAGTACATAGCTCTAAGAACATGGTTGGATATTCCATATCATATTTATTTTAAACTATGTTCATTATATTTTGGAAAACAGTGTTCAAGTGAATCACAAAAGTGATACAAAGGTTGAAAATTCTTTAGAACTGTTGTAAGTTTCAAATTTGTATCAATCTTGAAATCTGGAAAACATATATTTTTCAAATTATTTTTCCTTAATAAAATATGATTTCAGAAATGTGTATGCAAAATTTCGTGATTTTTCGAGATTTCTGAAATTTCTACGCATTTTAAAAATAATTTGAAAAAGGTGAAATTTCGATTTCAGGATCGGCGATCGTTCGATACCAGTCGACTGATACACTGGTTTTTCTGATAATAAGCTCCATTTTCTGATATTTGGTGTATTTTTGATGTCCTACCACTCTAGTATGATAATATTATGTATATAAGCGAGTTTTAGGATGCTTAATCTGATGGTTTAGGGAGTTTCAATAAATTCTATCCTTTTATTCCCAAAACCATTGTTGGTGCAAAGTTAGGATTTAACTTTTGAATTTTAGATTATGCTTTGCTTCAAATGTAATTTACATCCTATCTTGGATTAAGGGGGAGCTTAATTTCGATCTAATACCTTAGTCCAAGATCCAACATTCTTAATTCTTTCATCCTTCTCTTTTTGATGTATGTCAAAGGGGGAGAAGGAATGCTTAAGTTAGATGATTATGTGTGTATCTTTAAAGACCTAACTTAAATGATTGTCAAACATCAAAAAGGGGGAGATTGTTGGTGCAACAATGCTCCAAGCATTTATATGTTTTGATGTTTGGCTAATCATCTAAGTTAGGCAATATCTTGTGATCTAATTACGAATGTGTTTAAGTGATGAGGAAATCCAAGGATGAAGTACTTGGTAAAGGAAGTCAAGTATGATCTTGGCAAAGTAAGTTCAAGGGATGGACTTGGCGGCATAAGACCAAGCTTGTAGTCTTGGCAGCATAAAGTCCAAAGTGAACCTTGGCAAAGGAAGTCCAAAGTAAAGTCTTGGCAGCATAAGTCCAAGCTTGTAGTCTTGGCGGCGTAAAGTCCAAGCATTTGGCAACCCAAGACATGTGAAGCGAAGGAAGCTCTTTGAAGCAAAGCGCAAAGGATGAACAAGTCGCGGACTCGGAGGGATCTGAGGCGCAAGGCTTATTGAGGAGCTAGAAGGTTGAGTCTAGGTCTAGGGTATAAAATCAAGTATGAATTACTCATACTTGATGAGTATCGATCGATCGATCGATGTATCACGGATCGTCGGCGTTGGAGTCGAGGATGAAACCACGACCATCGATCGGTCGATCGTGCCTTGATCGGATCGATCGATCGCGATCACGATCAAAAGGGCATCACGATCAAGGAAATATCGCCACGCACGCGCCTCACTCATTGCGCCTTGATCACTCGATCGATCACCCCATCGATCGTGATGGAGGATCGGTCGGTGATCACCCGGCCGTTGGAGTGCGACTCTGAATCTCCGCGAGATCGCGTTTAGTCGTTGGCGGCGTGATCGATCGATGGCATGCATCGGTCGATGATAGCCCTCTTCTATAAAAGGGTCCATAGGGAGCTTGGTGAAGCTAGTGCTCTTGCTCCTAACTATACTCTCGTGCTCACCAAAGCCTTCCAAGTGTTTTTAGTGATTTAAATCCTCCTCTTCTCTTGTTCTTGATCATCCATCATTGTAAAGAAGAGGAGAGCATTGTAAGAAAGGTTTCTCCACCTTGGTTCATCCAAAGGAGGTGCTAGTGAAGGTTGATTAGGGCTAATCCACCTTACGGATTGCCGTGGAGTAGGAGCGTCATCTCCGAACCACGTACATCGGGTGTTAGCTTTGTTCTTGCTTTGATTTGTGTTTATATTTTGTATTGCTTCCGCTAACATTTTTTTGTAGAAAAGAAGAAAGGCTAATCACCCCCCCTCTAGCCATTCCAAGGGTCCTAACACTTTGGCCCAAGACGATCAAAAGAGGGGTAGCTTTGTATTTGCAGGTGTTATACGCTTATGTGGTAATGTCGTTCGGACTAAAGAACGCAGGAGCCACCTATCAGTACCTTATGGACAAAATCTTCGGGCGAAAGGAAGAATGTGGAGGTCTCGTGGATGACATCTTGGTCAAATCGAAGGTCACTCGGGATTTAGTCAAGGACTTGAATGAAACCTTCGCTACATTAAGGCGGTTTAATATGAAGCTAAACCCTAACAAATGCCTGTTCGGGGGGTACATAGTAACGGAGAAGGGGTTACAAGCCAACCCTGAGAAAGTGCAAGCCCTATGCAACATGAAATCACTGCTAATCTGAGAGACCCAAAGTTGGTGGGCGGGATTGTTTCTTTATCGATTTATAGCGGATCGTGCGGACAAAATTTGCCTTTTTCAAGATTTTGCAAAATTTGCTAAATTTGATGGGATGATCAATGTGAGCGAGCTTTCGAGAGTTGAAGAAATATTTGCGTTTGGACTCCCCACCTAGCCAAACCAATACCTGGAGAACCATTATGGATGTATCTGGCCGTCTCGGAGGGAGCCGTTAGTTCGGTATTATTGAAACAAGAAGGTTCTCACCAGCAACCTATTTATTATACCAGCCATATCCTGAAGGGGGCGGAATTCCGTTATACGGAGCTAGAGAAGTTGGCATATATCCTAGTACTAACTGCCCGCAAATTAAGGCCGTACTTTTTGGCTCATCCCATCACCGTTCTAACACACAGCGAATTGGGTAAGGTCGTCACTAAGCCAAATTTCTCTGGAAGATTGGCCAAATGGGTGGTAGAACTAAGCGAGTATGATATTCACTACCAACCTCGAACGGTTATCAAGGCCCAAGCACTCGCTGATTTTCTGGCAGAGGTACCTTGCGGCGCGGAAGATGGTTGAACAAAGGAGGAGGAGGATCGAGGCATGGAATATATTCGTAGACGGTTCTTTAGGATCTATAGGCAGCGGCGTTGGTATTTTATTAATTTCCCTGGAGGGTGAAGAAACTCGATTAGCAGTTCGCCTGGAATATTGGGCATCTAATAATGAAGCGGAATATGAAGCCATTCTAGCGGGACTGCAGGCTGCTAAAGCGGTGGGGGCTTCTTCCATTGTGATCCACTCGGATTCCCAGTTGGTAATATCACAACTTCAAGGTTCTTTTGCGGTTCGGGAGGAAAGGCTGCATAAGTACTTGAAGACTTTTGAGAAAGAAAAAGCTCAATTTCGTCAGGTCCTCTTGAAGCAAATCCCGCGGGAGCACAATGGGAAGGCAGATGAATTGGCTCGGATGGCTAGCGCTATGGGAGGAATAAAATCCTCGGAAGCGATCCATACGAGAATTCATACTTCCTTAGCAATATGCAGCGTGGAGGGAGACATACCCGAATCAAGCCTAACTCTTGATTGGAGGACCGACATCATAGCTTATTTACGACACGGGAAGATCCCTGAAGGGAAAATAAGCGGCATCCACTTTAATAAACCAGCCATCCTCTTAAATGAAGACCTATACAAGACCTCTTTTGGGCGACCCTTGTTAAAATGCCTAGGAAATGAGGATGCGGAATGGGTACTCCGGGAGATCCATGAAGGATGTTGTAGCAATCATTTAGGAGGGAGAGCTTTAGCAAGAAAGGCCTTATTGGCAGGATACTTTTGGCCTACTCTTCAGCAAGATGCTGCTCATATAGTCTGCAAACACACATCGCTTATCGAAGCATAGCAGTTACGAGCGGCCGGTGAGTTAATGAAAGCCGTAATCTCTTCTTGTCCTTTCGATCAATGGGGAATGGATATAGTAGGCCCGATGCAGTGCACCTTCTGAGAGGAAGTTTTATTGGTAGTGGATTATTTTTCCAAATGGGTGGAGGCGAACCCTTAGCCAAAATTCTTGAGAATGTCGTATCTGATTCTTATGGAGAAATATTATTTGTCGGTATGGTATCCCTCGGAAAATAGTCGGTGACAATGGGCGGCAGTTCAAGGAAAAAGATCCAAGAATGGTGTCAAAGTCTCAACATTCAGCAGGCTTTCACTTCGGTAGCCCATCCTCAAGCGAATGGGCAGGTGGAAGTAACTAACAGGATCCTCATTCAAGGATTAAAGACCAAGTTGGGTGCTCAGAGGAGAAACTAGGTAGAAGAGTTACCGCGTCTGTGGGCCTATCGAACCACACCCAAGACGACAGGAGAAACTCCTTTAGTTTGGTATACTGGGGAGCCGTTATTCCGGTCGAGGTTTTGTTGAATAGCGCTCGGATAAAGGCATCTGAACCAAATCGGAACCAACTTATCAAAACCGAATTGGACTTGGTGGATGAAAGGCGGGAGAGATGGCGGAGGCGGCGGAATTTTACAAGCAAGAGTGCGTGAGCCTTTAATAAGAAAGTGGTGCCTCGGAGATTTCAAGAAGGGATTGGGTTTTGCGTAAAGTCAATCCCGCTGGAGACCCTGAAAAGCTGGCTCCCAACTGGGAAGGACCCTATGAAATAACGCGCTGCGTAGCAGGGTCAGCATATTATCTGAAAGATGACCAAGGCAAAGAGCTTCCACGACCTTGGAATGCCCTTCATTTAAAACTCTTTCACACTGTATGAGAAATATGGAATAGAAGAAGGGAAGTTATGAAACTCCGAAGGGGGTGCTTCTTGAATTGATTGCGTTAATTAGATGCCAAGTATTCTCTAAATTTCATTAAGGGGTTATTTACAAGGGCAATATGGTATTATCAATACATCTTGAAGAAGAAGAGGAAAAAGCAGAAAGAAATTCCCGTTTCAAAATGGGATATTAAATTATAAGCTTAAACTGGTCGGGGGGATAACGTCGAAAACCAGCCTCCCAATTTAAAGAAAATGAAGGATAAGTGGGAGGAGGTAATCCTTGGGCGGCATACTGCCGAACCGCGTCATTAAATCCGTCTTGATAGGTGGCGCGCATTAAAATGATGAGCCGCTCCTCGCGGTTCGGACGGTCAGGGCTTCGCTCTCGATGCAGCCTCTCGCATGTTTCTTGTTGTTCTTGAAGACTTCGACGCACGTCCACATAGCACCGCGACACCTCCATAATAGCATCGGCGAGATGGAACATCATCGGCTCGGGAACTTTGGTCTCTTGCTGAGGTCGTCGTCATCTCCACCTGTATTTTGCAGCGCATGGAAGGCGAAATCCCCTCCTTTGCTTGAATACGATCTGGTTCGGGCAAGTTCGGTGCTCATCCTCTGGAGGAAGTTTCTTACTGCGTGAAGCGGGCATGAGCATGCGTCAGAATTTATAAGGGATGAGTTTTCTTGTACCTCCTTGCCGTGGGTGCGGAAGGTCCCTATCTTATCTTGTGCTCGTGATGTGAACTTGAAGGCGGCGATGACATCGAGAATCTGTTGCTTCCCTTGAGGAGTTACGCTACACGCCCTTGAAGGCGTAGTAACTCTTGGGCGAGAAGATTTTGTGTCAAGAGAGGCCATTGGACTTCTATTTGGGGGCGAGTGGCTCTGCACTGGGCGTGGTTGCTCCTTTAATCTTGCAATAGTGTCGACATCCTTACGAATTCTTTGGCGAGCTTGGCTAATTGCTCTTGCACGCAGTGCAATTGTTGTAAGAGTCGTTCTCGATTGAGCATTACAAGCCTTCCGTTGTTGGCTCCCATTCTTGGAAGAGCACGGTATTGATGAAGAAGCGATCCAATTCTTGATGGTTGGTCGGGGCCTACATACGTCGTGTGGAAAAGAAATTGGTCGACTAGACAATGCTAAGGAAGTGAGTAAAAACATACCAAGTCGAGCATGACGCAGCCTTCCATGCGAGGAACCACTTCCTCTAAGTTCGGGATCCGAAGACTCACAGGAGAAAGGGAAGAAGGCGGGACGGAAGATCTTTGAAGGAGGAATCTAAACATAAAGGGAAAATGGGGCGGTATCCATTGGTTGAGAATGGAAAGAAGGAGGAGCATCATTTGGGCGGCCCATGGAGGTGGTAGTCGAGGCGGCATATCCGGAGTTCTTGAGGAGAATATGTGTCACGCTGGTTGGGGTTGAGTTCGGAAGGAAAGGCGGAAGGAGGTTGATCGGAGGAGGATCTTGAGAAGATGAGATGATGAGCATTGGTGGAGGAGCCTTGATGGGGATGCGAAGTAGAGGACCACAGTCGAGGCCACAGGAGGAGAGAGGATTCTTGAGCGATGAGCGAAGGGAAGTTAGCGATGAAGAATATCAGCCATGGGTTGAGAAAAGGAAGAATGACGGGCCGGGAAAGAGAAGACAGGGCGATCCAAATCATTATCATCGACATGGGAATACATCTTCCTGTGTTCATCCCTGTGTCATGGGAAGAAGAAAGCGATTTCTGAACGTCGTTGGCGGAAGGAGAAAGAGTGGGAAAGTTAGGGCTTGTAAAGACCGGAGGAAGTGAGGAGAGACTAATGACCCTGGCTTCCTCCGGGATGGAGGTAGTGAGGGTCGCCGGAGGAGGAGAGGGAGAACGACGAGGTGAATCAGGTATGGTGGTGATCGGGGAAGGTGAAAAGGAAGAAGAAGCGAAAGGTAAAGATCCCGCTTCATGATTGGTAGCGCCCGCTATCTCTGGAAGAAGTTAGAATGCATCTTGGGGTCTAAAAATAAAAGGAAAAGAGGGGCTGGGAAGAAAGGATCGAGGAAACGAGGTTTGGCGGCGGAGGAGCAAACAGATGAAGAAAAAGGAGACCAAAAGGCGAAGGGATGAAGATGGCAGAAGAAACGAAGACAAAAGAACCCCCTATAAAAGGGGGAAGAATGGGCTTGCAGCCATTAGTGGGCTTCTCGTCTGTGGTGAAAGGGAAAGAAGGGTTTACATTTCTAAATGACCCATTATGTATTAAAGCCCCCCATCTGCAGGAAGGGGCGGACATAGGCGTTCACCCTTTAGGAGAGGAGAGCCAAAAGAGGAATGATATGAAGGCGTTGCCTCCTTTATGCTGATGGCCTTGGCGCTATACATATAAATTTCTATCCCCGCAAGGCAGAGCGGAAGATATCCCCGTGTGGTGGTGGAACGGAAGAACCGATATCCTTCGGTTATTATTTATTCTATGTATAAATTTCTATCCCCGCAAGGCAGAGCGGAAGATATCCCCGTGTGGTGGTGGAACGGAAGAACCGATATCCTTCGGTTATTATTTACTCTATGTATAAATTTCTATCCCCGCAAGGCAGAGCGGAAGATATCCCCGTGTGGTGGTGGAACGGAAGAACCGATATCCTTCGGTTATTATTTACTCTATGTATAAATTTCTATCCCCGCAAGGCAGAGCGGAAGATATCCCCGTGTGGTGGTGGAACGGAAGAACCGATATCCTTCGGTTATTATTTACTCTATGTATAAATTTCTATCCCCGCAAGGCAGAGCGGAAGATATCCCCGTGTGGTGGAACTAAGAACCGATATCCTTCGGTTTTTATTTACTATGTGTATAAATTTCTATCCCCGCAAGGCAGAGCTAAGATATCCTGTGGTGGTGTGGAACGGAAGAACCGATACCCTTCGGTTATTATTTACTCTATGTATAAATTTCTATCCTCGCAAGGCAGAGCGGAAGATATCCCCGTGTGGTGGTGGAACGGAAGAACCGATATCCTTCGGTTATTATTTACTCTATGTATAAATTTCTATCCCCGCAAGGCAGAGCGGAAGATATCCCCGTGTGGTGGTGGAACGGAAGAACCGATATCCTTCGGTTATTATTTACTCTATGTATAAATTTCTATCCCCGCAAGGCAGAGCGGAAGATATCCCCGTGTGGTGGTGGAACGGAAGAACCGATATCCTTCGGTTATTATTTACTCTATGTATAAATTTCTATCCCCGCAAGGCAGAGCGGAAGATATCCCCGTGTGGTGGTGGAACGGAAGAACCGATATCCCCGCAAGGCAGAGCGGAAGATAGCATGGTTGACTCATTTAAGGGTTCTACATACCCGGCAGATTGAAAAGACGGAAGAGCCGAAATATGCCTCAGTCCTGTGAGTCTACGTGAATACAAAAGGAGTAAAGAGTGGTACAACTCAGAAGATACTGGAGAAGGGAGATAAACTAGGAAAGTTCATTGATGTGAGAGAATTACATATTCTAAGTCATCTACAAGGGAAAATAACAAACAGCAGCCCTTATATATCCCGGGCATTACAGTTCTTTGTTAGGAGGGACAGAGGGAGTTCCCTTGTATGGTTGAGGTTGGCACCATAGTTGACGCCGATAGGATTGCTGCAGGAAGGTCTGCTTGGCCAGTTCCTTTTGGGACCCGACCAGTTGTTGGCGCAGGGAGCGATTATTGGCGGAAGTTTCCTCCAGCTGTTGCTGTAAACACTTCACTTGTTCCTCCAAGATAGCTATGTATCGGCGATCATTTATCTGTTCTTTAGAAGGCGAGGAACTGCTGCCCTGTTCCGATATTCTGTCCATGGCAAGCAAAGGAAAAAGGAGAATGATGGAAGCTATCAGGTAAAGGTCGGGGGTTTTTATGGCGACGAAGGGGAATAGTGCATTTATTGGTAGGAGAAGTAGGGACCATAAATGCCAGTAAAGAAGAGGAAACATGGGGGCAGTAGTGGGAAGGTCGACGGGACTACAATTGTAATTAAGAAGGTCCGAATCCCCGAGAAATGATAGAAGAAGGTATGTTCGGATCGATCATCCCTTTTGGAAGACAAAACCTTACTTCTAGAAAAAGACAAAACAGTATATCATTTGCCTCCCTTATTTTTTATTAACATATTTGAAACGATTACATTAACTTGATCTACAAAGATTTTCCATGATTACTCCTAACAGATGAAGCGGGAGATGTCTCTTCGGGGGGAGAAGGAGCCAATATAACTCTGAAGCGTTCGCCTTGAGGTGGAGGAAGAACTGGTGGACCTTCATCAAAAGGAGGGAACGGAGAAGCCAGCCACTGGTGGAAGTGAGGAAGTTCAGAGCGCGAGGATCTCCCATCAGTATACTCCCATGTGAAGGGAGGATTCCACACCTGCTACTAAGGAGGGAAAGGAGCTGGAAGGACCTCCCGAGGAGGGGAGTTGGAGTTGGAGGGAGAGAGGCGAGTGGAAGGGCGGAAAGTCAAGTAGCATTGAGCGGGTCTCCTAATCTTCCATATCCTCAGAGACCTACTTGTAGTTCAAAAGATTCGACTCTGAAGAAATTTCGATAGGATGCTCTGCTGAAGCCATGATAGTGAGATAGAAGGATGAAGACATTGGGGACGAAGGATTTATAATGGAAGAAAAGGGGAAACAGAGGTTCTGGGAAAGGGGAAAGAAGACAAAGAAATTGATATCGTTTCCAAAGCAAAGAAGAGAGATAGGGAAGATTAACGGGCAAGAGCTATTTAAAGCGCCGCCAACCAGAATCGGACGGATATGAATGATATCGGGTAAAACCCTTCCAATTCGAACCGTAATCGGACGGATATGAATGATATCGTAAAAACTCTTCCAGAATTCGAACCAGAATCCTCGGATATGAATGATATCGTAAAGACCTTTCGGGAATCCCAACCAAAATTAGAGCGAGGGGAATAACGGTATTTGAGATCTCCGATCCCGAAGACGAGGTTATTGCATATCACGACACGGAAAGAGATAATAAGATAGAGCAAGATCAATTTAAAATTAGTTCAGAGTTCCCAACCCTCAAGGAGCATAACAAGATGATGATAGTTAGTTATATGGACAAAGTTATCGCTCGTACAAGCTTAGAAGCCATCGTGAAATTACTAAAAAGAGAATGTTATAAATTACAGCCAAGAGATCTAAGTGACACTTTAGCTAACGCCTCAATGGATCCAAGTAACTAGTGTCCGAATGAGGATCCTCAAGGACCCTCAATATTTTAAGATCACCGCTTATCCTGAAAATACGTAACTGAACGAAGTATATCTTGGCATTTGGCTAGTTAGCATCTTTGTCGAGAGGGCCTCTGAATATTCTTGGTGAAGGATGGATTGCTGCTGAGCTGCCGTTGATAAAGCTTGAGGAAAAGATGCCACTATAGAAGACAGCTCCTGGCATTTTTCAATACAAGATCTCTTGGTAGCCTCCCAAGATTGACGCTCCAATTGGAGCCTGTAGCGCTCCTGCTGAAGCTGTAGAATGGTGGTTGAAGAGTCCGCAGCTTTGATCATGGCCTCCCCAAGGTGCCCTTTATATTCTTTCAACTCCCGGGCCAAGTCATCTACTTGTTGCAGCTCACTGGATTGGAGGAAAATCCGCTGCTCCAATTCCTCGTTCTTTCGCTGCAGTTCTTCCTTCTCGCTCCTGACCAAGGCTAATTGCACCCTCGCCTCCTCACATTGGCCCCTCATATCAGCCTCCTTCGCCTCTTGTTCGCTTAACTGCCGAACGAGATTCTTCTGTTGTGTCACCGAGGCGAAGTGGCGAGTTTCCACAGTAGATTGAAAGCGGGCCAACCGAGTTACCATTTTGCTATGCTGAGTGGCGGCCTGCAGGAAAGAAAACTATCATTATACATCATATAGGGAAATACCCATAGCAAAGAGAAAGAGGAGAAGTAATAGATACCTCGGCCAAATGGTTTGCTCACTTGCTCGCATGGGCCTTATGCCGATCGATTAAAGAATTTCACCTCCGAGGGTGCCGATTTGCAGCAGGATCCCAACGTGGCCTTGGAGGAACAGAAGGAAGAGTCTTCCCTTGAGGAGGAGGGAGGTCGACATGGCGAAGGGGGTGGGAGCAGTTCTTGAGTTAGAAGGAACAGGAGCTTGGAGGGACTCTATATGAGAAGGTGGAGGTGAATTTTGTGCAAAGGGGGAGGAATGAAGAAAATGAGAGGGAGAATCCCCTCCTTGAAGAGAGGGAGAAGGGACAGGGAGGTCTCGCCTCCTCTTCTTGGCTCATAAATGGTTAGGGCCGAGACCTCCGGTTGAGAAGATGAGGGAGACGAGCCGATGAGCTGGAAGCTCCTTTCTTGATGAGCCGAAGTTTTTTCCAAGGAGGTGACGGAGCTGCTGTGGATTTGCCTCTATTAGTTGATGTCTTCTTCTTCTTGGCAGCCTCGATCGACTCCCCTTCCACCAAATCCTTCTGCATCAGATTATCTACAAGATATACTGGTAAGAAAGATGAATGACCTAAAAAGGAAGTCACATTGCAGGATAAATGTCACCCTCCCTACAAAGAACCAAAGTCAAAGGTAGAGGAGACAATCCAAAATGGCTTAAGAGGGGAGCTTCTACCAGATGGTTTGAGCAGTAATGTAACTCTCCTAAAACTCTATACACTTCCGGAAAGGGACATTTGGTCCTCATTTCCCGGAAGGGAGGCAATTCGGGAAGGTCTACCTTCCAAGTATCAGAATAGGGTAAAGGCTGGAAGTACAAAGAAGTATAGTGCTTCCCAGCCCTTGTGGAAAGTAGGTAGGTTCACCAGGAATTGACAGTCTGAACGGCTAGATAAATAAAAGAGACCTGCCTTAGAAGACTTTAACTGGAAGAAGCAATGGAATATTTCGGGGGTCAAAGAGAGGTTCAAGTGTTGGAACACTATGTGGGCTCCCGATAGAATCCGGAAGGAGTTGGGGGTGAATTAGTTCAGGGGTAGTCCGTAGTAGTGTAGGAGGTCTAAATATAACTGTGGTAATCGAGTGATAGGCCTGCTAAAGAAATTGTTCAGAAAAAGCATGTCAAACCGGAGGAGGATTATGAGGCCGATGCAGCTTTAGTCGTTCAACAACATTTTATAGAGGGGTCTATGTAGTCGTTCTTAATATTAAAGAAATAATGGTTACAATCTAACTGGGTTATGGTATGTTCATATCAGGTGGGTGAAGAGGTGGTCATAGGAGTCATGGGTGTGAACAAAGCAGAACACTTACTCGGGGGTTAAAGAAGAATCGTGTGGGGAAAGGAAGAACGGGGTCGCCGCAACGCCGCTGGTTAGAATCACGGGAGAAGAAGAACAGACTGGATTGTCAAGCACACTAAACGATACCTAAAAGAAGAAGGCGAGGGTTTATATAAGGTTTTCGTGATTCATGCATGTAAAGGAGGAGGAGAAGCGGAGCCCATGGGCCCAGCGGGCCTCCTTCAATATACTGGGGGGAGTTATAAGGGAATGGATGGATTTAAGTCGAGAAATGAAGAATAGGTCAGAAACTTTATGTACATTGGGAAAGTCAAGCTTATAACTTCGCTTGACTATTTTTCGGGGTTGACTAATGATACTACTGGTACCTTCTCTACATAATCCCCGATAGAGGGGTTAGCAGGTGACCCTAGATCCGATCCGAAATACACGGCTCCGCTAAGGAAGAAAAGGAAGATTGCACGGGCGAATATCATAAATTATCGCACGGGCGAATGTCAAGTCATGGCGGGCGAATGTCGGAAGCCATTGCACGGGCGAATGTCGAAGGCTTGGCACGGGCGAATGTTAGAAGTCATTGGTACGGGAGAGTTAGCGAAAGCAATCGACACGGCAAAGGAGAGACGGAAGGCGCTTTGCCAAGAGGTCGGTCCAATCTGATCAATACAAAGGGAATTTGACATGGGGAAAAGAGGAATTGGTTCGGGTTGATAAAAAGCCCTAGGGCTAGGTCACCCGTGGGCTATAGACCTAAACTAGCTTCCCTCGATACTAAGGTGAGAGAGGTAGTCTAGCCTAGTTTCCCGAAAAATAGAGGAAAAGGTGTTAGGCAACGGCCTGGGAGGCCCCACACAATATTCCAAGGAGTCTTCACTCCTTATATTTGTAACAGAATTATTCTCCAGGAAGAGGTGGTGGCCACGTGTACGATGGAGATAATCCACGACGTTACGATGAAGGAGGAGGGAGGATAAAAGGAAGGAGGCAAAGAGAAAAAGGGATCCGCAATCATTCCGACGCAGCAAGAGAGAAGAAGAGGCAAGAGGAGAAGGAAAAAAGGGAACAACCATCTCGCCGGAGAAGAAGGACGGAGATCGACCATTGCTACATCTCTTGTATTTTCCTTGTCTTGTAATATCATTGTAAGAGGTCTTTCTCCTCCACCTGCAGAAACTTGCTTTCTGTAAAGGAGGACCTTCATAGTGAAAGTGCTTAGGCACCGCATCTGGTGAGAAAACTCACCTCCGTGGAGTAGGAATCCTCATTCCGAACCACGTTACATCTTGTGTCTGAATCTCGATTGCTGGCGTCAGTTTCTTGCGTTTCATCTACTTCATCCTCTTATTCTTTACTGATTACGGCCGGGGAGAATCCTCTGAGACCTCCCTCAGTGCTTCACTGCATTGAAAACGGAGCGACCAGATTTTTTCTCATACCTGCATCAGTGTAAATACTTAAATAAACAAGCAGTCATGAGCCAGCTATTTTAAAGTTCATTTATTCATCCAAATTTTATTATTAAAACATATATAAACGACAAGTATACGGAGCAATTCAATGTAGTTTATGGATTATCATTTAAAAGACAACTTCGAGATGACACTTTGGTGAACAATTTTCAATAGATTGTAGGGTATTGCAATCCTGCTATGGTTATCCATGCCCAAGATCCAAAATTAAGGTCTCTTATATTCCCAAGCAGGAGTGCAAGTATTAACCTTGATCTTGAAAATAAAACTTCTCAACAATTCTACAGTGAATATGTGACTCGACTTATCCAGAATTGAAAACATGAGCTTAACGAGTATTATTTGTCCACAGCGATATCTGCATACAGTAACTCACAGATCAAAGATGCATCCATACCTTCTCCAGTATGTTTCCTTCTGATCTGGACACTTCATTAATTTCTGCAGAGATGAGAGGAAAACCAACTCTAATGCCTTGAATGCACATTCAGTTGTAACAGCTGTTATTCTCCTTATTCCCTTGGCAATTTCCTACTCCGATGAGAGAAAACTAATGTCTATATAGAACAGGAAAAGACCATAAAAGTCAAAAAAGAATGCCACACCTCCACATAATCCTGTTGATATGGACAATCATTCTTTATTGTCAGGATCTTGTAGAAGATCTTCCACCTTACCTCCAATTGAAACTACTCTCACAGGATCAGGATAGATCTAAGAATGAGCACAATAGACATTGTATTTAGGTTCAAAGAACATCCCATAATTTTTACAAAATCCTAAGGCAAGTTAAAGATAAAGGCAAAATTATTCAGAACAAGATAGTTCTTACTTCACCAAAAACTGCTGTTAATCCATTTATGCGCTTCGCAGCTGATAGGGTTACTTCATTAGTGTACACATCTAATTCATCTCTAACCTGATGGTTTACAATTGACTGAATTTTTCACAAATCTTCAGGATGCACAGGTTTTCCTGTCAAATTTTTGTTAATAAATAAGGTCCCTGAATGCTCAAATTTAACAAATAGAATTACATAAATTAGAAGAAATCAAATCTCAACTTCTCAGGAAGAACAATGGAACCTTTTTTATCAACATGGTCCCCAAGCACTTCCTACTTTCCGTCAAAAATAAGCATAAATAACAAATAGCAGGCTAATTATACAAAGCCAGAAAATTGAAATCAGGGTTAAACCATACCCTGAGAGCAAAATTAAGCATGTGAGTTCATGTGTGGTTGGGAGCAATCAGAGACCGTCTATCATAATCAACCTGCTAGGACAACAGATACTTTCATTGGTCTAGAAAACCAACATCAGGACATTCAAATAACGGGTATACTTAACTTTGCATGTTACTTTATCACCAACATACAATCCCTTCCCTCCAATTAATGGATCCGACATGAACAAAGCCTCCATAAACTTGAACTTTAGTTACTATAAATGATCCAAATGACCATTCAATTGACCCAGTATCATATATCTACAACAAAGAAGTGAAAGATTATGTTTCTTACAATTGTCAAAGTAGATCTAAGGAAGTAAATTAAGGAAGTGCCATATTTCATCAGTAGATTTAGGAAACAGCAAAATGAAAGTAAATTGAAACATCACATTAATAAACAAAAGCACAGACATGACAAAAACACAAAAAATAGTGTTAATTCAAAAGGAAGTTAATACAACCCACCTGATCAAACCATATATATTTAATATATACTAAAAGGCATATAAACTCCGTCCATGATGAGTGAACCCTGTAATAGCCAATCTCAAATCTGGATAAGGAGGAGAGTTGCATTAGGTTGTCAGTCGATATTAAACTAAGATAAATGTTTAATGAATTGATCCATTAAACTATTGTGATAATGCTAAAGGTTTTGCTCGGAACCGAAGCTCTTATACCACTTGAAGGTAGGAAACTTCGCTTCCCATTTCAACTTGGTCGCTTGTTCATGGCGATCCCGTCTACGTCCCAGGATTAAAAAAAATTAATCCTAGACAAAGAGGGATTACCCAAGCAACCGTTTCATCGTCGTTCTATTCGATTAGAGTGGTCACTTGAACAAACTTGTTATTCAAGCAACCTACCTCTATTCTTCGAATAGCCGCGGAATAGACGATGTACGAATCGCCGATTTTTGCGTTTGTATTCGGGGTCCAAGTAAATTAGCCACATAACAAAACATACAATATGCATATAATTGAAAAACAATTATAGACATAATACAAAAGAATATAAACAAGCATTATACCTCTCGATCTTCTATTGTATGTCCTTCCTCCTTTTGGACGTCGTGTGGACGACGATCTTCCAAAAGTCGAAGCCTCCTATATCACCAATCTTCCTTTCCTTGTTCACTCCGAACAAAGGAAGATCATAAAACAAAACTCTTCTCCTTCCTTTAACCGACCACCAAGCTCCAAGCTTGGTGCTTGCCGCCGGCCAAGGAGAAGAACAAGGAGATGTTGCCGGCCAAGGGAAAAGGATCACCCGCAATCCTTGATGCCGCCGGCCCTTGGAAAAGGAGAGAGTGTGTCGGCCAAGAGAAAAGGATGAGAAGATGAAGATTGGACGTCGGCCAAGGAGAGAAGAAGAGAAGATGGGCGCCGTCCAAAACCCTAGGAAGAAGGAAAAAACTTCCAAAATTGTGGCCGCCCAAGCTCTCCTCCAAAACCCTAGCCACCCTTTTGTTTCTTGCCGCCCAAGCCAAAAGAAACAAAAACCCTAATCTCTCAAGTCATTCCCACGCCCAAGCCTTAAGCCCTTATTTATAGAGTTAGGCATAAGCCTCCTTTTAATCTCCACCGTCAGTTCTAGGGATTTAATCTCAACCGTCAGATCTAGAGATTTAATCTCAACCGTCGGATCTAGAGATTTAATCTCCATCGTCGGATCTAGAGTTTTATTTTTCATCATTGGATCTAAGCTCCATGAGGTTTTAATAGACTACAATAGGGACCATGAGGAGGAGTTGGATCTTGGCCACCCAATGGATCAAGCCCACATAAAGTTCGATCTATTAATGATTATCCATTCCACTAGAGGATTATAATTGATCTACCTCACCAACCTCCATAAGTTAATATGGACTCCATATATTATTTGTATATATATCTCCCCGTGTTTAAGATCTCGAATGTACGTTGATTAATTAATTTACTAACAATTAATCAATATCTAACTCCATGAGTAGTACCACTCAACCTTATCATCATGTCAGACCAAGTCCACCTACAGGGTTTACATGATGAACCTTATGAGCACCTCAAGGGGACATCATCATCCTAATATATAGGACACGGTTTCCTTCTATAATCAACGACACACCATATAAATAATATCATTTCTCAACTTACCGAGTCTATCGATTTACTCTATAAATCTCGCCCATTGGTAAATCAAAGAAATGAATATTAAGTATATGTGCCCGTTATTATATCGGGACTAAGAGCATGTACACCATAATATCCGAGATCCGATTCGATTATGTAGTCAGCAATAAATCAAATCACTTCTAAGTCGGTCCTGCTCAATACACTCAAAGTATACTAGTGTAATTCTATGGTCAAGACAAACCAATACCAAATTATACTATAACCATACCAATGGTTTGTCCAAAATCATCTCGGTTGTGAGCCTTTACTTATACTTTACAAGGAACTGATAACATGATCTCCCGTATGACACTACACATCATGTTATCTACAATATAATGTATTAGACAAAATGCATAACCATAAATATGCAAACAATGATCATGTGATTCTTATTTCAAAAATAAAGATGTTCATTAAAAGATAAACTTTTCAGTATACATCCCAATAATCTCCCACTTATACTAAAAGAATATGTTGTCCTCAAACTGTCATACATCTGATTCTCATTCCCTCCACATGCCTATCAAAATCTCTCGCCGGAAGGGCCTTAGTGAAAGGATCTGTCAGGTTATCCTCCGATGCAATCTTGGTCACAGCAACTTCTCCTCTCTTTACGATTTCTTGTATCAGGTGGTACTTGCGCTCTATGTGTTTACTTGCCTTATGGGCTCGTGGTTCCTTCGAGTTTGCAACTGCACCACTATTATCACAATAAATTATGATAGTTCTGGGCAAACCAAAAATCACATCCAAGTCCATCAAGAAGTTCCTGAGCCATACAGTTTCTTTAGCCGCCTCAGAGGCTGCCACATACTCAGCTTCCATGGTGGAATCCGCAACGCATTTCTGTTTGACACTCCTCCATACAATGACTCCACCTCCCAAAGTAAACACAAAACCTGAGGTAGATTTACTGTTATCCCTGTCTGATTGGAAGTCGGAATCTGTGTAATCCACAGGGAATAATTGGTATGCCTGGTAAACTAGTATATAATCCCTAGTCTTTCTTAGGTACTTCAATATATGTTTTACCACAGTCCAATGTCCCTATCCTGGATTACTCTGATATCTGCTAACCATGCCAGATGCAAAGCAGATATCCAGTCTCGTACATAGCATCACATACATGAGGCTTCATACTGCCGAAGCATAAGCAACCGCCTTCATCTCCTCTATCTCCTTAGATGTTCTAGGACACATCTCCTTAGATAAAGGAACTCCATGCCTGAAAGGTAGAAAACCCTTCTTGGAGTTCTGCATGCTAAAACGAGCCAAAATGGTGTCTATGTATGAAGCTTGAGATAAGCACAACATCCTTTTCCTGCGATCCCTTATAACCTTGATCCCAAGAATGTGTCCCACTTCTCCCAAGTCCTTCATATCAAACTGTTTGGAAAATCATACCCTTACGTCCGATAATACTTTGACATTGTTGACAATTAACAAAATATCATTTACGTATAGTATAAGAAATACCACTACGTTTCCGTCACATCTCTTGTATACACAAGACTCATTCGGACTTTGAATAAATCCATGAGACTGGATTACCTCATCAAAGCGGATGTTCCAAGACCTTGAAGCTTGCTTCAATCCATAAATGGACCGATTAAGCTTACACACAAGATGCTCTTTGCCCTTTGCAATAAATCCCTCTGGTTGCTTCATATAGATGTTTTTCTCAAGACTTCCATTAAGGAAAGCTGTCTTAACATCCATCTGTCATACCTCATAATCCATATGAGCAGCAATACATAAGAGAATCCGGATAGACTTAAGCATGGCTACCGACGAAAAGGTCTCCTCATAATCGATACCCTCTTCCTGAGTATACCCCTTCGCAACAAGCCTTGCTTTGAAGGTCTCAACCTTCCCGTCTATTCTCCTCTTTCTTTTGTAGATCCACTTACATCCAATGGTTTTTACATCATTGGGTGGTCCTACTAACTCCCAGACCTGATTTGAATCCATAGATTCAATCTCAGCATTCATTGCACTTTGCCAAGATATCGCATCTTTATCTTGGATTGCCTCGTCATATGTCCAGGGATCTGGTTCATGTTCGCCAGGGACCAAATCAGAAGATTCTCTCAAGAACATGAATCTATCAGGCTGTCTCATAACCCTCCCACTACGACGAGGTATCACCTATGTATCCTCTGTGATACACAGTGCAGTGACTTGTGGTATATCCTCTTGTACCGGTGGTACTGAATAGTGACTTCCCCTTTCAATTCCTCCAGAACAATCTTACTCATGGGCTTGTGGTTCATCACATAGTCTTCCTCTAGAAATCTGTCATTCGTGCTAACGATCACCCTCTGATCTCTAGGACTATAAAACAAACCTCCTTTCGTTCCTCTAGGATAGCCAACGAATATGCGTACTTCTGTTCGAGGTTCCAACTTACCAGTATCTACCTTTAGCACATGTGCTGGACTCCCCCAAATCCGAATATGTCTTAGACTAGACTTTCGCCCAGTCCACAATTCTGTAGGAGTCGAAGACACTGATTTAGATGGTACCAAGTTCAGAATATACACTGTCGTATCTAGAGCATATCCCCAGAACGAATCTGGCAACTCAGAATAACTCATCATCGATCTAACCATCTCCATAAGAGTCATATTCCTTTGCTCTGCTACACCATTCTGCTGGGGTGTGCCAGATGCAAACAATTGGGATTGAATCTCAACCTCTGATAAGTAATTCCTAAACTCTCCTAAGAGGTACTCACCACCACGATCAGATCGTAGTGCCTTGATACTTTTACCTTGACGTTTCTCCACATCAGCCTTGAATTCTTTGAACTTGTCAAAACATTCAGACTTGTGGCGCATCAAGTAAATGTATCCATATCTTGAATAATCGTCTATGAAAGAGACGAAATACTCAAAACTACCTCTAGCCTAGATAGACATAGGGTCACACAAATCAGAATGAACCAATTCCAACACATCTTTGGCTCTATACCCCTTGGCCTTAAAATGCCTCTTGGTTATTTTACCCTCTAAGCAAGATTCGCAGGTTGGGAAATCTTCCACCACTAATGAACCCAAAGGTCCATCAGCTATCAACCTTTGAATTCTGCTTAGGTTAATATGACCAAGTCTTAGATGCCAAAGATATGTTTGGTTCATCTTCGAAGGTTCTTTTCTCTTATTGGAATTAGAAGATGAGTTATTAACTTCTATTTACATCGTGGGAGCTTTTGGTTCAAGTGTATATAAATTTTCTATCAATGCACCAAAACAGATAATCTCCCTATTCCTTTTTATAACAACTCTGTCATTAAAAGAAATAGAATATCCATCCATAAATAATTTAGAAACCGAAATCAAATTCTTTCTAAATAAAAGTACATAAAGAAAATTTTCCATAACCAAAGTTTTATTCCTATCAAAAGATAAATAAACATCTCCCACTGTAATAGCTGCTACCTTCGTGGCATCGCCCAAATAAACGGTAATCTCTCCTTCAACTAGTTATCGGGTTTCCTGGAACCCCTGCAAAGTATTGCAGACATGATCAGTAGCTCTCGTATCTATACACCAAGTGTCGGTAAATAACACCGCTAAATATGTTTCAACGACTAGACCAAAGGATATACCTTTGTTCTACTTTCGGTTGGGACAGTCCTTCTTCCAATGTCCATCCTGCTTGTAAGTGAAGTACTTGCCTTTCGGCTTCTTCACTCCTCCCTAAGATCCTCCCACCACCTTTGCTCCACCTTGTTTCTTCTTCTTCTTGCCTTTCGGCTTAGAAGTAGAAACCTTCTGAGCAACCATGGCCTGAGCCTGAGCAAGCCCTTCTGCCGCCTGAAGTTCTGTCAGGAGCTCCGCCAACGAATACAACCTCTTATTTATATTGTAACTCAGGCAAAACTGCTCAAAACTCCTAGGTAGAGACTGGAGAATGATATCGACCTGGGTTTCCCCATCGATCTCAGCTCCAAGGACTTCCAGCTCATTCGCAGGCTTAGGAGGACACTCTTTGAAGAGTACATACTTGTACTCCTCAGCAGTTAAGATAATATCAAGATTCCTTTTCCAATCAACATAATTGGGTCCAGTAAGTTTATTCTCTTTTAGTATCACAGCAAGTGGATTGAAAGTCATTTTTGAAAATTCTAAGAATCACTTAGATCATTACTTTAGATTTCAAAAAATTATTGATTCCTCAAACAATAAAATTTTAAAATCAACCAACACCTCAAAACACCGAGAATATCATATGCCACGATCGTGTGGACGTATACGAATTCTACATTTGTAAGAGGAGGTTTTACCCATTAATTTTACTATCTTGTCAACCTAACTTTTTGACAAATAAAATTAATAGTTGGTTTCTCTTCGGCCCTACAAATAAAAGCAGTGACTCCGATGGGGAGGATACTCCTATTTGCATCTAAGTGTTCACCATTACTCAATACCAAGAAAATTATCTCGGATTATGTGCCTTCCGATGGGGACGTACACACGCTCCTAAATAATTTCCTATAACCATATCCGACCCTGTGATCCATAAAACAAACTCATCCGATGGGGAGGAAGGCACTCAGAGCCGACGCACAAGTTTGTTTGCATCACATGTCAAATCGTAATGGAGGTCGTGGGAATTTATAAAAATATCCCTCTCCACTTAGTAATTTAAAATTGAGGAATTTTTCTAGCACACGACATGCATATCAAACAAGAAGCAATAAATATGGAAAAAATATTTTCCAACTATTATGACTTTTGTTCTCCAATATGTCTCCCGTCGTATCGCCATCTCGTCCGCTCCTCCCTACGCCATGTACGAGCCATCCGGAGATCCGAGCCGAGACTAACTATTTTAATTTACATCCATCGATCCTATACTCCACGAAGGAGTGTACATGAAATCTAGATCGAAAGTAAATTAAAATAAAATGAGTGGCTAAACAATGTCGTATCTAACTACAAAAATTAAATACTAGCCTCGTCAACCCCGAGGATTCAAATAATATACAATTACACACATACAATCACATACACACATATGACCATAATAGTTGGATCCTATGCCTGCAACTAAAAAAGTTAACCTACGCACATCCTACTATTATCCGGCACATATAATATATGAAAAGTGTATAAAAGTAATAAAATTCTAATCACACAAAATCGAAAACCTGGGCTCTGATACTAAATTGAAGGTTTTGCCCGGAACCGAAGCTCTTATACCACTTGAAGGTAGGAAACTTCGCTTCCCACTTCAACTTGATCACTTGTTCATGGCGATCCCGTCTACGTCCCCGGATTAAAAAAAATTAATCTTAGACAAAGAGGGATTACCCAAGTAACTGTTTCATCGTTGTGCTATTTGATTAGAGTGGTCACTTGAACAAACTTATTGTTCAAGCAACCTACCTCTATTCTTCGAATAGCCGTGGAATAGACGATGTATGGATCACCGGTTTTTGCATTTGTATTCGGGGTCCAAGTAAATTAGCGACATAACAAAACATACAACATGCATATAATTGAAAAACAATTATAGACATAATACAAAAGAATATAAATAAGCATTATACATCTCGATCTTCTATTGTATGTCCTTCCTCCTTTTGGACGTCGTGTGGGCGACGATCTTCCAAAAGTCGAAGCCTCCTAGATCACCAATCTTCCTTTCCTTGTTCACTCCGAACAAAGGAAGATCATAAAACAAAACTCTTCTCCTTCCTTTAACTGACCACCAAGCTCCAAGCTTGGTGCTTGTCGCTGGCCAAGGAGAAGAACAAGGAGATGTTGTCGGCCAAGGGAAAAGGATCACCCGCAATCCTTGATGTCGCCGGCCCTTGGAAAAGGAGAGAGTGTGTCGGCCAAGAGAAAAGGATGAGAAGATGAAGATTGGACGCCGGCCAAGGAGAGAAGAAGAGAAGATGGGCACCGGCCAAAACCCTAGGAAGAAGGAAAAAACTTCCAAAATTGTGGCCGCCCAAGCTCTCCTCCAAAACCCTAGCCACCCTTTTGTTTCTTGCCGCCCAAGCCAAAAGAAACAAAAACCCTAATCTCTCAAGTCATTCCCACGCCCAAGCCTTAAGCCCTTATTTATAGAGTTAGGCTTAAGCCTCCTTTTAATCTCCACCGTCGGTTCTAGAGATTTAATCTCAACCGTCGGATCTAGAGATTTAATCTCAACCGTCGGATCTAGAGATTTAATCTCAACCGTCGGATCTAGAGATTTAATCTCCACCGTCGAATCTAGAGTTTTATTTTCCATCATTGGATCTAGGCTCCATGAGGTTTTAATAGGCTATAATAGGGATCATGAGGAGGAGTTGGATCTTAGCCACCCAATGGATCAAACCCACATAAAATCCGATCCATTAATGATTATCCATTCCATTAGAGGATTATCATTGATCTACCTCACCAACCTCCATAAGTTAATATGAGCTCCATTGTAAAATATGAAAATAAATAAATAAATAAATAAATAAATATAGCCCTTGCTAATTGAGAATTAGCTCATGGAATTTTTAGGAATTTATAGAAATTTTTCTGATTCAAAAGGAGTCCATACGAGAAAGATTTAAGCTTAAATGGTGGTTGGGTTGACATAAGTTGACCCGGACTTAACCTAAGTTAGCTTTAAGTCAGGTTGAGCTAGCCCAACCGAACCCGTCGCTTTTTTTATCTCGATCTTTTCTTTTCCAGCCGAAATCTCTTTCTCAAATCGCAATTTCCCCTTTCTCCGCTCTTCCGGCCGATTCTCCTCTTCGTCATTGCCGCCGCACTGTCGCCGCTGCCGGAGCTTACCATCGCTGGCCACGCTGGAGTTCTTCTCCTTTCTTTGTTCTCATCATCGCGACGCCCTCAATTATCCTCGATCTCGATCTGGATCTCGTCGTAAAGCTTAACCGTCGTCGGTGTTCTTCTTCCCCTCCGCTGTGTCGATCGCCACTGTCATTGGTTGCCTCGCCGACAGTTGCCTACCCACATTCGAGCTCTATTCCTCCATCGTCGGCCCAACTGTCGGTAGCCATCCGGCTCATCGGTCGCTCTAATGTCGCGCCTTGCGCGAATCATCGCCAAATCGACGAGCTTTCGGAGTGCGTCGTCTTCACCTTTCGACCATTTCGAGCTGCCCCACGATTTGCCTCCGACCACCATGGACAACATCGGCAGCCATCAGGAGCTTAATCTACCATTGCTGTCGTCTCCTTGTTGAGCTCCACCGATCCAGATGAGGGGCACCTCTGGTTGACTCTGCACCGTGAGCAGCAGTTCGGCTGCCACACTCGGATCTACCATCGAGCCTTTTTCCTTGTTGTGGGTCGTTGTGTACCGTCACCAGTTATGCTATGCTTTGTTGATTTGGACGGCAGCGAGCTCATTGCTACAGCTCAGATCGTCGCTAGGCTCATCCGTTGCCATCTTCACCACTATAGAGGTTAGCCACGGTTGGATCAGTGAATCAAACACAGTTGTTGATCGACTTATATATTCTTTGAATTTTTGATAAATCATGTATGATAGGTCATGAGCTCCAGAGTGCAGATTGGGTTGATTTGTTGGCAGCCTAGCAGTTGGGGTAAGTTCTGTATCGACCTATAAATGCTATCAGATGTCTATTTTTTTTTACGTGAACTGTTGATAGCTAATTGGATAATGTTTTGTCGTGGAAGAATTGTGTGCTAGAGAGATTCGGTATGAGTGAATCAACATTGAGGTTGAGCTTGTAACAAGGATTTGGATGTTTATCATTGTACACTAGTTTGGTTTAGTTAATTGGTGATGATGTGGATCGAATGGATTTGAAATTCAACAGGATGCTTTCTTTGGATAAGTGTGGTGATTATGGTGATTGAAGTTGGGAGAGATTAAAGCAATGTGAGGACTTTGATTAGTGAAGATGCTCATAGTTATGGACGGCCGATCGATCTACATATATAGTGGGTAATATCTACAGTTGGTAGTTTTGATCAAATTCCTGTGCATGATCTTGGATATGTATGTTTATACCTGTTTACCTTAAATCCACTCATGTTTAATCATATGCTTGTACTGCCTTGACCTTTGAGATATAAATTCTGGTACTTTATTGATTATCTACCTCGGATAGGAACTATAAACCCTATTATGTATTAGCTGATGGATGTTCAGTAAGTACAGGTGGTTAGGGTTATCTTTGTGACTTCAGATTGGATTACTGTATTACATCACTAGGGTTAGGTGATGGATTGGATTATGGAGTCGATCGTTATATCATAACCGTATTAGTGGTGCATTTATGGTGGATCTAGTTGTCTGTGCATAGATAAGTGTATGGTTGTCGGTATGTGACGATGGACTAGAGGTCCTAGCGCGATGGTATATCCATTATGGATTGTGTGCCTATGTATGGTTATATGGACGGTCGATTGTATATCGCTACTGACTAGAGGTCTTAGCGTGGTTGACTGTCAGATGAGTATGACTCTTTATGCGATAGAGAGAGTCTTGTGGATTGTAGTCCTTGCATAGTTGACTTTTAGTTAACCAGGACTCCCCGTGGGATAGGGAGTGTCGCTAGGATACATGTATGGAGCTATGCATCATTACATTTGCATGCATCTTGGGAGTCTTCCTTGTGGATGAGATGGGTGCGTCAGTCATCCCGCCTCCCGACCACTCGGGGTAGTGGTAGCAGGTTGAGGCGAGCATTGGATGTGCACGCGCTTCGGCCACTATGGATGGTGGTAGCCGGAGATCGCGACCGCCACTGACAGAGTGGTGTTAGCACTCGCCCACTATAGGCAGTGGTTGTGTGAGTGCACGATTGTCTGTGTCGCGGCGTTGTCTACTCATGGGTAGGGACAGCGTGGCTTGCGAGGGGCCCCTAGGAGTAGTTAGCTTTTACGCTCGCTACGCTACTCACCATACTACCTCGGCCACTCGAGAGTGGTGGCAGCTGGAGTCGGGCTAGTTGTCATTTGTTGTGCCACCCTGGCCACTCTGGGGTCGTGGTTGGACGGGTCCGCAGACAGTGACCATGCATATGCATTACTGATATATATGTATGCATGTATTTGATATATGTTTTACATATGCCTGTGAGATGCTGCATTTGATTGAGCTATGATTGTTGCACATGCTTGTACATCATGATACATGTCATTTGCATTTTATTTACTGCTATGTGTTGAGCATGATACATGCGTTGATGCAGACTGTTATATGCATTTGATTAGCATCATGTCATTGTGTGGTACGGACCGGGTTATTATACAGGTGATCATATACTGTTCATATGTCTGAGTATTGGTCAGGTATGGGATTGACCTGGTACGTTATATGGTTATGTTATAGTATACCTGTTCAGGATGATCTAGCATATGACGTTACAGACCATCAGGTACATTGGTACATTACTTTATGTTCAGTTGATTAGTTTAGTATATACACTGAGTATGACTTTACTATAGTTACTTGTTATTAGATTTGGATATGACTGTATGTCTATTGGACTCATATTGTATACCTATAGATCTTCACATGTATACTTGCATATCTATCCTTATATGTTGTTCATGCACTTTCTATATATTACCCACCACCCCTGGACCTTGGGTTTTCTGTCGCCCAGATAACAGGTGGAAGATTCCTTGGACGTTTGGAGCTCCGTCAGCTGATCCCATCTCACACCGAACATTTGAGGTTTTCCACGTATTTGCTTCCGTTGTTATTTTGTATTATGGCCATGTATAATCAGTGTTGTATCTAGCTGTGGATTTGTACGTTGTTGTGTGTAGTATGTTAGAGTCGCACCGGTGCGCACCTCTTGTGTTGTTGTGGATATATTGTTTGGTATTGTCCATTTATATATTGTTGTTGTGGACCTACGGGCCTTGTATTAACCCGATATGTTGCCACGTACAGGGGAGATGTCGTTCGTTTGCTTTTCGGCATGGCATACTCTCGGGGCGTGACAATTTTATTGGTATCAGAGCCCTGGGTTGCGAAGTCCATTTTCGGATTTTATTTCGTTCGGACATCGAGTTTTGCTTTACTCGGTCTTGGTTTTGTGAGTTCTGGGATCTGGTTGTTGCGGACATCTCCGAGCTACAAGGATTAAGGTATGTTAACTGTTATTACATATCCTTCTGTTGGCTATGCATTTAGTTGCTTATAACAGTGCATGACTTGTAGTATGTTAATTAGTATTCGTAACTGTGGTTTGTGTTGGTCACGGGAACGACATGTTGAGGTTATTAGATATGTACCTGCTATCGAAAAGGTAATTACCTTTGAGAGCCGACTGATACCGAGTCGGAAAGCAGGGGTTAGGTAGTCACATCTCTTGTGGAGATCAAGGATTATAGTCCTAAGATTTTCACTAAATATGTTAGTTAGATCATTACCTATGGGGTAATGGATAAACGAGTACACTATTGCTGATGCAGATAGTAGAGGATTATTTTGGTGATATTCATAGGGATTTTGATCCCTGAGTTGGTCGTTCTAGGTTGTATAACGTCGAGGGTACTTTTGAGTACTTAACTCGTATTATACAGAGGACGCTAAGTTAGTTGCATACCATTATCCGGATCTAGCCGCAGTACTTGGTGGAAGAGATAGGAAATAACCTCGGAAATAATGTATCACTTAGTCACGGCGGTGATGTTGTGAGATAGTATTTTCCCCCGTCATCTTCTTTGACTCATTGTCAGGGAATTCTTGGGCATCGAGTAGGGTGATCGTTTGATTACGAAAGTACCATGCAGAGTCGTTAGACTTGCGAAGGTTACGACTATTTAATAGCCCAAGAATGTGATTGGGTTGGTTTTGGCCACCCACGAGTTATCGGTTGACATCTTGATCAGGATGTTTGGATCTCCTACTAGATCCTACCGGAAGTCCTTAGACCGAGTCATGTGTATAAAAAATGACTCTGTAGTAAGTGATTTAAGAGTTGGAGATTTGATAAGCAGATATTGCAAGTCAAATTATTGGAATTGGAAGTCTCCGAATGTTTGACAAAAGGAGCAAGATTAAAGTCATGAGTCACGAGCGACTATTGGAGAGTTTTCCGATCATAGAAGATTGATTGCAGATTGTCAGCAGCTTCTCATATTTATCAGCGAACTCAGAGGAAAGACTCCGAAAGGAGATTATATGTGTGCAGTGCAGGTTATGACAAGACACAGAGCCAGATTATCCGATGGACCATTGTATTTGTTTCTACTATAAGCAGTCGGTATTTATGAGGAGAGTATGTATTTTTAAGACTCAGTTGAAGACTATGGATGATGCTTTCGAGCGGACGATCCACAACCTCGAAAGCCGAGATCATGATAGAAGAATGGAATATCACATCAGCAGCGATTTACTACCCCAGATATAGTTGGAGTTCTTTGATACTTCCATCCGGAAGAAGTAAGTTACTCAAAGAGATTACCAAGACATCTCGAAGACTCGGGCGTCGGACAACAATTGTACCTTCTCGCACGAACGATTACCTTCCAGCGGGATTATGATTTGTTCGGAGGAGAGAGATTTTACGCGATAGTCGATCTATGCAGATTCTCGATTCTGCGCTATACCTTTCACAGAGAGATGGAGCGTACATGATGTTTCTGATTCTTCAATATTTACACCGGATGTGTATCTTTGCCAAGATAAATGTTGTTTACCATCCCCACTAGTTGCATTTTGTACTTGTTTTCAGCAGTGATTTCAGTTCCTCCATGATAGTATTTGTATTTACATGAGCTCAGTCGAATAGATGTTGCGAGTTTACATGATTACTCGAGAAGAAGTATAGAAGAAGAAGGATCGGTCCTTCGGGTATTATTTTAGGTTATACTATTTGCGGATATATCGAGAGATCTGTAGTTTATAGGTATCTTTGTCTAGAACATTCTTGGGTAGGGTTCGAAGGGTTCCTATCGACTTGTGGGTTGGTGATTTTCTCTACCGTCAGGTGAGATGTTGATCAACCACCACAAAGTCAAGGGCTACCCTTCGCCTTTGCTAGACATACCTACTATAAACATATCCTTATGGATAGTTAGATTGTTGGAGCGTTGGTATACTAAGACTCTCGGATGTACGTATAATCGAGAGTATTCGGATGTAGTTTTGGATGAACTCTCAATTTGTCAACTTTGCATGGGCAAGTGGAATATGCGATTGAGGTGATTTGAATAGTCCTGATATTGGGGACCTCATACCGGGAGATGATTTTATTGGTATTAGTGTTGCTAAACACTATGGGAGATTTATCTACCTCAGTGTTCTTCTTGAGAAGACTTGTAACTCTTTGTTAGAAGAGAGTCAGACCTTTGAGGTTATGCATCGATTATCGATGATTGGAAGCGAGTTGAGAATGAGTATCCTTCGTCATGGATAGATGATTTGTTTAGATCACCTAAATGACACTGTGTATATCCTAGGGTTGGTCTACGATCGGAGGTTTGATATTGTAGTGACTTAGTGTCATATAATTATCATTGTCGGTGTGATGATTGAGCTATCGTAGCTTAGAGTAAAAGGATGCAGTGTGTAGAAGATGATATTTCATACTTGGTATGAATTTAGGAGATGTTGATAATGTTGTTAGACTTATCGACGATTTAGTTGTTCATGGACTTGAGGAATCAAGTACTCTTGGAGTATTTGAGATCGATGATATATATTGGAGGATATATTCACGATCTTAGGGAAGTTATGGTTTCCCTAGATTGATTTGGTATTTACCATAGATGAGGATATAGATGTTCTAGCGATACTATACCAGATTTGTTGGACCAAAAAGGTGATGGAAATCACCTGGTCGGATGTTTGTGAAGCTAGGTTTCAGGGCCTAGACGGTGACTGACTCTCGTGTCAGTGTTAGTTAATCCGTCCGATATGGATGGAAGGGTATTGTACGCAGATGCAATATTTTCGGGATTAGGAGCGATCCGTCGATGCGCTTTAAATGAGACGATATTATGTGTATGCTAGTTGAGAAACTAGCGAGATTAATCATTATAGTCTTCTAGTTACTTTGATCAGGTGACATAGTGAATTTTGGACAGTAGATTAATTTCTCTTGTGAGAATAAATCTCCGTCTCTGGGAAGGATGGTGGTTCCCAGAGTTGCATTCGATTTAGAAAAAGTTGTTTCAGGAGACTCTTCATTCGAGAGTGATGATTTATTCGGAGTGTATCCGAAAATAATGAGTATTGGGAAGTTCATGTTGGTGGAACTATATATGAGATATGGTTAATCTCGTAATTTGAGGTTGGGTGTGCCAACAAGTAAAGGTGGAATATTAGTGACCTGTAGGGTTACGTACCGTGATGAAGTGGGAGCCTAGTACGTTAGACTGTGTTGGGAGAGCTGACTAGAATTCGGAAAGGACTTGATAGGATTTGGGTAATCGATGATCGATTAGCTAGGTTCACTCATTTTATTCCGAGTCGTAAGAGGACTCCGTTGGATCGCTTGATGGAATTATATCTATGGAGTATCCTTGAATATCATTTCTGATAGTGATTCATGATTCATCTTACGATTCTGGTAAAGTCTCCTATCAGTTACGAGTATAGAGCTCCACTCTGGTACAATTATTGATCTATTAATAGGTTGGCGGAGAGTGTATAGCAGAGCTGGAATGTAATATTCAAGCTCAGTACCCCACTTAGTACTTGAGGTGTGTGACTTCCCTCCGGATACTTGAGATGATTATTGTGACATCTCGCTTGTACATGAGTCGGAAATTTGGGGACCAAATTTTTATTAGTGGGGAAGAATGTAAAATATGAAAATAAATAAATAAATATAGCCCTTGCTAATTGAGAATTAGCTCATGGAATTTTTAGGAATTTATAGAAATTTTTCTGATTCAAAAGGAGTCCATACGAGAAAGATTTAAGCTTAAATGGTGGTTGGGTTGACATAAGTTGACCCGGACTTAACCTAAGTTAGCTTTAAGTCAGGTTGAGCTAGCCCAACCGAACCCGTCGCTTTTTTTATCTCGATCTTTTCTTTTCCAGCCGAAATCTCTTTCTCAAATCGCAATTTCCCCTTTCTCCGCTCTTCCGGCCGATTCTCCTCTTCCTCATTGCCGCCGCACTGTCGCCGCTGCCGGAGCTCACCATCGCTGGCCACGCTGGAGTTCTTCTCCTTTCTTTGTTCTCATCATCGCGACGCCCTCGATTATCCTCGATCTCGATCTGGATCTCGTCGTAAAGCTTAACCGTCGTCGGTGTTCTTCTTCCCCTCCGCTGTGTCGATCGCCACTGTCATTGGTTGCCTCGCCGACAGTCGCCTACCCGCATTCGAGCTCTATTCCTCCCGATCTCGACGGCAGCGAGCTCATCCAGCCGTACGCGATCGTCGACGACGGTCCAACTCTGTCAGCCGCCATCCAGCTCATCCGGTCACCCTAATCGGCCTGTACGCGAATCTCATCGTCGCACGAGCTCGGGTCGTCGTCTTCGCCTTTGCTCAGCCATTTCTGAGTTTGCCGCCAGCCAATTTGCCTCCGACCACCATGGACAACATCGGCAGCCATCAGGAGCTCAATCTGCCATTGCTGTCGTCTCCTTGTTGAGCTCCGCCGATCCGGATGAGGGGCACCTCTGGTTGACTCTGCACCGTGAGCAGCAGTTCGGCTGCCGCACTCGAATCTACCATCGAGCCTTTTTCCTTGTTGTGGGTTGTTGTGTACCGTCACTAGTTATGCTATGCTTTGTTGATTTGGACGGCAGCGAGCTCATTGCTACAGCTCAGATCGTCGCTAGGCTCATCCGTTGCCATCTTCACCACTATAGAGGTTAGCCACGGTTAGATCAGTGGATCAGCAATGATTGTTGATCACGATTATATATTCTTTGAATTTTTGATAAATCATGTATGATAGGTCATGAGCTCCAGAGTGAAGATTGGGTTGATTTGTTGGCAGCCTAGCAGTTGGGGTAAGTTCTGTATCGACCTATAAATGCTATCAGATGTCTATTTTTTTTTACATGAACTGTTGATAGCTAATTGGATAATGTTTTGTCGTGGAAGAATTGTGTGCTAGAGAGAGAGTTCAGCTATGAGTGAATCAACATTGAGGTTGAGCTTGGTAACAAGGATTTGGATGTTTATCGTTGTACACTAGTTTGGTTTAGTTAATTGAGCTGATGATGTGGATCAATGGATTTGAAATTCAACAGGGGATGCTTTCTTTGGATAAGCTGTGGCTGATTGTGGCTGATTGAAGTTGGGAGAGATTAAAGCAATGTGAGGACTTTGATTAGTGAAGATGCTCATAGTTATGGACGACTGATACGATCTACATAACAGGTGGGTAATATCTACAGTCCGTAGTTTTGATCAAATTCACATGCATGATCTTGGATATGTATGTTTATACCTGTTTACCTTAAATCCACTCATGTTTAATCATATGCTTGTACTGCCTTGACCTTTGAGATATAAACTCTGGTACTTCATTGATTATCTAGCTCGGATAGGAACTATAAACCCTATTATGTATTAGCTGATGGATGTTCGGATGAAAGTACATTGGTTAGGGTTATCTTTGTGACTTGATTGGGTTCTTGTATTACATCACTAGGGTTAGGTGATGGATTGGATTATGGAGTCGATCGTTATATCATAATTAGTATTAGTGGTGCATTTTTGGTGGATCTAGTTGTATGCATAGATAAGTGTATGGTTGTCGTATGTGACCATGGACTAGAGGTCCTAAGCGCGATGGTATATCCATTATGGATTGTGTGCACTGTATGGTTATATGGATCGATTGTATATCGCTCGACTAGAGGTCTTAAGCGTGGTTGGTAGTCGGATGAGTATGACTCTTTATGCGATAGAGAGAGTCTTGTGGATTGTAGTCCTTGCATAGTTGACTTTTAGTTGACCGGGACTCAGTGGGATAGAGTGTCGCTAGGATACATGTATGGAGCTATGCATCATTACATTTGCATGCATCTTTGGACAAGTCTCCCTTGTGGATGAGGCAGGTCGTGATCATCCTACCTCCCGCCACTCGGGGTAGTGGTAGCGAGGTTGAGGCGAGCATTGGATGTGCCGCACTTTTCGGCCACTATGGATAGTGGTAGTGGAGATGTGCACAGCCACCTGCAGTGGTGTTAGCACTTGCCCACTATAGACGGTGGTTGTGTGAGGTGCAGTTGTCCTGTGTGCGGCGTTTGTCTACTCATGGGTAGGGACAGCGTGGCTTGCAGCAGGGGCCCCTAGGAGTAGTTAGCTTTTTACGCTTATACGCTACTTAGTCATACTACCCAACTCGGCCACTCGAGAGTGGTGGCAACTGGAGTCGGGCTAGTTGTCATTTGTCGTGCCACCCTGGCCACTCTGGGGTCGTGGTTGGACGGGTCCATGACGATGACCATGCATATGCATTGCTGATATATATGTATGCATGTATTTGATATATGTTTTACATATGCCTGTGAGATGCTGCATTTGATTGAGCTATGATTGTTGCACATGCTTGTACATCATGATACATGCCATTTGCATTTTATTTACTGCTATGTGTTGAGCATGATACATGCGTTGATGCAGACTGTTATATACATTTGATTAGCATCATGTCATTGTGTGGTACGGACCGGGTTATTATACAGGTGATCATATACTGTTCATATGTCTGAGTATTGGTCAGGTATGGGATTGACCTGGTACGTTATATGGTTATGTTATAGTATACCTGTTCAGGATGATCTAGCATATGACGTTACAGACCGTCAGGTACGTTGGTACATTACTTTATGTTCAGTTGATTAGTTTAGTATATACACTGAGTATGACTTTACTGTAGTTACTTGTTATTAGATTTGGATATAACTGTATGTCTATTGGACTCATGTTGTATGTCTGTAGATCTTCACATGTATACTTGCAGATCTATCCTTATATGTTGTTCATGCACTTTCTATATATTACCCATGAGTTTATACTCACCACCCTGGACCCTGGGTTTTCTGTCGCCCAGATAACAGGTGGAAGATTCCTTGGACGTTTGGAGCTCCGCCAGCTGATCCCATCTCACACCGAACATTTGGGGTTTTCCACGTATTTGCTTCCGCTGTTATTTTGTATTATGGCCATGTATAATCAGTGTTGTATCTGGCTGTGGATTTGTACGTTGTTGTGTGTAGTATGTTAGAGTCGCACCGGTGCGCACCTCTTGTGTTGTTGTGGATATATTGTTTGGTATTGTCCATTTATATATTATTGTTGTGGGCATACGGGCCTTGTATTAACCCGATATGTTGCCACGTACAGGGGAGATGTCGTCCGTTTGCTTTTCGGCACAGCATACTCTCGGGGCGTGACATCCATATATTATTTATACATATATCTCCCCGTGTTTAAGATCTTGAATGTCCATCGATTAATTAATTTACTGACAATTAATTAATCAACATCTAACTCCATGAGTAGTACCACTCAATCTTATCATCATGTCAGACTAAGTCCACCTGTAGGGTTTACATGATGAACCTTATGAGCTCCTCAAGGGGACATCATCATTCTAATATATAGGACACAGTTTCCTTCTATAATCAACGGTACACCATATAAATAATATCATTTCCTAACTTACCGAGCCTATCGATTTACTCTATAAATCTCGCCCATTGATAAATCAAAGAAATGAATACTAAGTATATGTGCTCGTTATTATATCAGGATTAAGAGCATGTACACCATAATATCCGAGGTCCGATTCAATTATGTAGTCAACAATAAATCGAATCACCTCTAAATCGGTCATGCTCAATACACTCAAAGTGTTCTAGTGTAATTCTATGGTCAAAACAAATCAATACCAAATTACACTACAACCATACCAATGGTTTGTCCAAAATCATCTCGGTTGTGAGCCTTTACTTATACTTTACAAGGAACTGATAACATGATCTCCTGTGTGACACTACACACCATGTTATCTACAATGTAATGTATTAGACAAAATACATAACTATAAATATGCAAACGATGATCATGTGATTCTTATTTCAAAAATAAAGATGTTCATACAAAAGATAGATTTTTCAGTATATATCCCAACAAATGCTAGATTGTTCTTTGAAAGTAACACATTGCAAGGTCCGATTATAATATTTTGGCAAGAACCGCTATATCTCTAAAACTCAGATATAGTGATAAATATACAAGAGTTAGTATTACAGGATCCAATTGTAATGTATTGGCAAGGACTGCTACATCTACATGAGAACTTGAGTGTAGTGTTAAATAAGTAAGAGTTCTCACACTATAAATTGGGCAAGAATAAATATTATACAAAAATTAATAGTCTAATATTTGAAATATTGAACATAAGAACCCTCACTAATAAAACAATAGAGGTAGTAGATACAATGATTAGGAAAAAAAATAATATTTTACATGTACAAGAGATAAAATGAGTCGGCGAAAAGACAAAGATGATAGAGAATTGAGATTTTAAGTTATGGTAAATAAGAAAGAGTAAAATAAGAAATAGAGTGAGTATTATTATAGATGGTTCGTTAAAGGATGAAGTTGTAGGAGTAGTTAGAAAGAAAGATAGAATTATAACTCTCAAAATAGTAGTGGAGAAAGAAATTATGAACATAATTAGTATATATGCTCTTGAAATAGGATTAGATAAATATACCTAATCAAGGTTTTGAGATGATCTAGATGAAGTATTACAAAATATTCTGTCAAATAAAATGATTTTAATAGGAGGCGATCTAAATGGGTATGTCAGAGTGAAAAATATGAAATATGAGAGTGTACATGGGGGTTATGGATTTGAAAAAAAAATGAAGAAGATAAAACTATATTAGATTTTACGATAGTATATGATCTTATACTAGTGAATACGTTTTTTAAGAAAAGAGAAGAACACTTAGTCATGTTCAAAAGTGAAAATAATAAATCACAAATTAACTTTATTATGGTTAGGAAGAGGGGTCGAGAGATTTGTAAAGATTGCAAGGCTATCTCTGAAAAAAGTTTAACTATATAACATAAGTTAGTGGTATTGGATATACGCCTCAAGCATAGTATCAATAAAAGAAAAATATACATGACTCCTCAAATCAAGTGGTGGAAGTTAAATGATGGAAAACATAACATATTTAGAGAGAAGATAGAAGTACAAGTATTAGCGAAATATACAGTGACCTTAATATGATATGAGATAAGATGATATCAAAATTAAAAATAGTAGTCAAGAATGTACTCGGTGAGTCAAAGGGGCATGCTCCACCAAGTAATAAATTTTGGTGGTAGAATGAGAAAATACATGAGAAAGTGAAGGGAAATGAACAACTTATAAGAAATTATATATTTGTAAGAACAAGAAAATTTAAAAAAATACAATAGCCAAGAAAGAGACTAAGAAAGCAGTGAATGAAGGTAAGAAAGAAATTTTTGAATGATTATATAAAAAATTAGATACAAAAGAAGGAGAAAGAGACATTTATATAATAGCTAAAGTGTGAGAGAGTAAGATAAAAGATCTTATCTAAATAAGATATATTAAAGATGAATGCAATAGTGTACTATATAGTAAATGATGGAGAAATAAAAAAGCGATGTAAAAGGTATTTTCATCAACTTTTTAATGAAGGTTTAAGCCACCAACTTAACTTAGGTAATTTAAGTAGATCAAATGAGTATAGAAATTTAAAATTTTATCATAAAATTTAAATTTTAGAAATAGAACAAACTTTAAATGGGATACAAAATGGAAAAAATCATTGAACCAAATGATATTCCGATAGAAGTATGGAAGTGCTTAGGAAAATAAGGTATTGAATGACTTACAAAATTATTTAACATGATATTAAAAATAAAAAATATTAGATCAATGGAGGGCAAATACTCTAATTCCCTTATATAAGAATAAGGGGGGCATACATACTTATACAAACTATAGGGGTATTAAACTAATGAGTCATATCATGAAATTTTGGGAAAGAGTAATAGAAAAAAGATTAAGGAAGAAGACCAGATTTTTAAAAATCAATTTGAGTTTATGTCTCGAAGGTCGACAATAGAAGTTATACATTTTCTCTGACAACTAATTGAAAAGTATCGGAAGCAAAAGCAAGATCTATGCATGGTATTCATTGGCTTAGAAAAAACTTATGATAGAGTTTCAAGAGAAATTATATGGATAATTCTAGAAAAGAGATGTGTTAACATAGTATATATTGAGCTGATTAAAGATATGTATAAGAAAGTAATGACGAAAGTGAAGACTTCAGGCAGATTAACTGAGGCATTTTCAATAAAGATAAGGTTATATCAAGGATCACCTCCAAGTCTATATCTTTTTACACTAATCATAGACGAACTCACTGAACACATTTAAGAGAGTATCGTGGTGCATATTATTTGTAGATGATATTGTTTTAGTAGATGAAGCACGTGAGAGAGTAAATGCTAAACTAAAATCTTAGCAGAAAATACTAGAGCCAAAGGTTTTAGATTTAATAGAGTCAAAACAAATTATATGAAATTTAGATTTAACAATATTAGACGTAATAAGACAAGTGGTAAGATAAGAGATGACGAGTTGTTTGGAACTGAGAGCTTTAAGTATTTATGATTATTTTTGCAAGATGATGGAGGTATTGAAAGAGATGTCTTACATAGAATACAAATAGGAAGATTAAAATGGAGGAGAACGTTGGATGTTTTATGTGATCATAAAGTACATTTAAAATTCAAAGGGAAGTTCTAAAAAATGACGATTAGATCTGCAATGCTATATGACGCTGAATGTTGGGCAATAACTCGAGCATATGAGTAAAAGATGAGAGTTGGAGAGATGAGGATGTTAAAATGATGTGTAGACATACGAGGAGAGACAAAATAAAAATAAAAGAACATTAGAGAAAAAGTCGATGTTGTATCTATTGAGAAAAAACTCAGAGAAACGTTTAAGGTGGTATGAATATGTACTTAGACGATCAATAAATACTCCAATTAGACAATGTGAAACTATGACAAATACACATATAAAATAAGGAAGAGAAAAATAAAAAAAAGACTTGATTAGCAATAATAAAATAAGATAAAATTTATTTAAGTATTGATGATAATATAATAAAGGATAGAGCTCAATGATATATAGTCGACCCTATCTGATGAGATAAGATTTGATTATTGTTGTATATTAAAAGATATATAAAATGAAGATGTCACGATTGTTAGTATATTCATACCTTAGAACATCACCAACTCAGCTAAATATCGATGCGCAAAAAGATAGCGGTGTTTGCTCAGGTTAAAAGTTGTAAATATATAGTTAGTTTATAATTTTTATTATTGTTTCCATATAATTAGCTTATTATAAATATTAAAAATGGTACTTTAGGGTGTGGTGTAAAATGGATCAGATCATCTATAATCCGACTTAACTTGGTCAATCTTCACCATGACTAACATAGTTTGTAAAAAATCAAGTTATTTCATGTTGAGTCTAAACTCGCGTGGATCAAGCTCGGTGGCAAAGGCTCGACCCGCATGTTGGGTTAGAGCATGCAATGAAAAAGAAGAGAGGGATAATTTCAATGGTTCAAAAGGCATAAAAGACCAAAATTTCTGAAATTATTAAAGTAACATTAAGGGTTTAAAGGTATTTTAAAATTTGCCTATACATACTCCAAATTTTATTTTCTTTTTTAACATATTCCCCTATTTTTGTTTATAAGATTTTTTATATTATTTTTACCTAAGTCTTTATTTCTATTTTATATTATTTTTCCCTAAGTATGGGCTAAGCAATGTTGCCATTAGGGGTTATACTCAACAAGGCCCATGACAAAGCGTATTTCACCGAGCATGAATATGACACATTAACATCACAACTATAGCGACCACAACTCAACACTACTTGTATTATAGAAACCTATTATCAAGGTAACTTCGCCCTTTCATTATTATTTTTTTTCATTTCACTTTGATGGTGTAGGCGATCCTTGATAATGACAAGTGATTGAACAATTTATGGTGATTAATTATGAGACATTGAAATGATACCAACTTAATTGATATCTTTTAGAATTATAATTTTATCATGCATCATTGTTATTATAAAATTATTGACTGTCATTTAGTTTACTTGAATTAGATTCGACGGACTTTTATTGAATGTGCCAAATTAAATTTTAATCCGTCAAAGACATTTTTTAAATGAGGTATAACCACTACTCTGTCTTAGATGAAATCAAATTTCATGATTAGCTAGTTGTTTGATCACAATTTTACTACCCAATAATCACTCAACCAAGTAGTTGTGATTTTCATAGGTAGGCGGTTGCTTATTGCGATTTCAAGGTCATCCATGACAAAGAAAAGGAGTTGAACTGAATGAAAGAAAAATATTAAAACATTTCCATGAATTATCTTAGTCCTTGTATTTGCTAAGTCATCCACAATACTAGATTCTAGGTAGTACCAACATGTTATCTTCTTACTAAATCATTTGTAGACAAGTTAATGTTAGATGGATGCACATGAATCCCCTTCTCTTGATCATTTGCATATGCTACTACCTCATTAGTCCAATAAAACAATATTACACTACCCAATCTTGATAAAAATATAGATAATTTATTGAATCGTACACTTAAATTTCTCAAAAACTTAAATTTGACATCCTACTTTTTAAATCACCAAATTGCATACTAATTTTTTTTTTTTCAAAATACCCTTTTGTTTTTTCCACTAATCTGAACCAAATTGAAGGGGAAAAATCACACCATGAAAAAAATAACCTTGTGGCCAACTCATGGCCGCTAGTTGCGATTTGTGACCAAACTAATATAGGAGGTGCTCGTCTCAGACTCACTTTTTAGAAAGGTCTAAATCACATTTTAGATGTGTCTAAAAATTAATCTATGAATAATATTTTTTAAAATTCGACTTTGGCCATCAAAAATTTAGGTACGCTACTCATCATTACTATCATTAGAGAGGGAGGAGGGTGAATAACGAATCTTATTTTTTGTCAATCGTATGCTCATCTACAATTGTCTGCACGATGAAAAATAGATTCATAAAAACACAACAACAAATTACAACCGCACAACATATCAATTTTATATGATTTGAAATTCCATATTTATACTTCATAGTCTAAAATTCTACCACAAACTCTCTTTTTCCCTATCAAATACCTTCTAAAGTTGGAAAAATTTCTTACAATAAATATTCTTACAAGCAATACAAACATAAAAACAAAGATACAAATGAAAATAAATATAATTCAAATAAAATTTTTACAAAATAAAATTTTGCTTTGCTTGTTTTTTTGTTGTTGCTTCTAATTGTTTCTCGAATCCTTTAAAATGCAACAATACTCGTTCACAAATCCATAAGAATTGATATCTTAAAATCTCCACACAAATTCTCTTTGATACAGTTGTCAATTATCAATGAAACTCATTTATCAGTCACCAACTTATAACTTTTTCAATCGATTGCTCATATATATCAAAATTCAAATATTGCTATGACTTTAACTACTAAATATAGAATTATATTCTCATTGATATTTGGATAAGATAATATCTTTTATACTCATTGCAAAATAAATAACATGGCCATCTTAGTCTCAATTTATTTTTACTATTTCATTTTTTTTAAACCTGTTCAATCGGGTTAACTTATGTGCCAATGCTAATCCAGAATGGGTGTGACTCCGATCAAAGTATAGACACGACCTATGACCACATCACCCGAGATGAATACACCATCTCTCTTCTCTCATAGCAGTGACAAACTAACTATTCAAACATCATATTGCACATCATGATTGTACTTGACTGCTACCTGTCTCATTTCTCTCCCTTCTTAGAAGAATTCAAAGAACAACGGATGTCTAGTTGTAGGTGGAAACTGCGCTGTCACTGGGCTGTCTTATCAATCACTATAAAAACAAATAATATACAACATTTATGCTGCGTTTGGTAGGACGTAATGTAATCTAAGTTGTAATGTAATTCAAGTTATAATGGAATGCAATGTAATCTTGATTACATTACATTGTTTGGATACAAATTATATATAATCTTGGATTACAAAGGTCATTACATTCTTTTGTTTGGTATCCATTACAAAGACGATAGGAATGGATCGACGACGATGACATAGACAACGACGACGATAGACGACGGCCAATCGGTGATCGAACTTATCGTAGGCCAGCCGGTCACATCAACCGTACCGTGCCAATCACTGCCGATCGTCGGCGGTCGTCAGCGATCGTCGGCCGTCGTCGGATCGGTCGCCGTCGATCACCACCCGTCGTTGGTCGATCGTCACCCGATCGATCCGCCGCCGTCGTCGTGGTCGATCATGGCCGATCGTCGACGGTCACCCGCCGATCCGCCGTCGATCCGGCCGGTCGGTCTCCGATCGCCGACGGCGTTCGACCGGTCGCCGTCGTCGGTCGATCGCGCCGATCATTGTCGGTCGTCGGTCGATCGTCGTCGATCGCCGACCGACCACCGATCGACCGTCGTCGATCGTCAAACGCAACCTAAATTCCATTTGCATGCAATAAATCGCATTTGCATGCATGCAAATGTAATTTATTGCATGCAAATGGGAAGCTTGTAATGTAATCTGGATTACATAGGTTTTGCTTTGTAATCCAGATTACAAAACTTTAGTGCCTTTTGTAATCCAGATTATATTACATTACAATTCTAAGACAATAACAAACAAAAGAATCTGTCTTGTAATGTAATCTGGATTACATTCTGGTCTGACATAGCTTTTATAAAAAATATTGTTATTTTTTCGTTTAACAATGTTTTTAATACAAAGCATTGTCTTTGTTATTTTTAAATTACTATAGACAACACTATTTTAAAATCGTTGTGTATTAATATTTTTTTTATAATCAAAGATAACAGTTTTTAAACAGTGTTGATTTTTATTTTTTTTATTAATAAAAGATAATGTTTTATAAGAAGCATTAATATATTTTTTATATACACATATATAAAAAAAATCAATTATATAGGTTTATAACTCATCGACGATCCGGCAGGGCTCGACTTCTGATTGGTTAGCGTTCGAAATTTAACGTAAAACGATCGAAAATGATAAAATCATACGGGCGACAGTACCGCGACCACTGTCGACTGCGATCGGGTCGGATTTCGATCGAATCGCGATCAGAATCCGACGGCGGACGGATCGACAACCGACACTGGTCTGTTCACTATACTCGGTCGCCTGCGATTCGGCCATCGGGCGGCGGAATGATGGTCGAAATCGACCGTCGGAATTAGGCGACCGATTTTGACTGTCACACCGCTGGATTCACAGTCGAAATCCGACTCAATCGTGATTGCGGTACTGTCGACTGCGTGATATAGTCATTTCTGACTTTTTTACGTTGGATTTCGGATGCTAATCGGTCGTGTGTATATATATATATATATTATGCTGCATTCTTTACGCTAAACGACTGCCACCTTGGAAGCTGCGTCAGCGAGTTTTCTCCGCAACGCCCTCGAGTTTCTTTCTCCACGCCGCTTTCTCTCACCCTAGCTTTTCTTCCCTCCATCGCGAGCATCCTCTCACCCCATCCTCCCTTGAGATCTCGCCCTGCCGCCGCACCTTCCCCTTCCTCGCCTAGGTTTTTCTTCTCTCCATCACGAGCAGCCCCTCAACCCCTTGTTGCTGAGTTTTTCTTCTCTCCATCGCCAGCCTTGTCGCTGCACCTTGCTGCCCCTTCATCGCGAGCAGTCCCTCAGCCCCTTTCTGCCGAGTTTTTCTTCTCTCCATCGGCGGCCTTGCCGCCGTACCTTGCTGCCCCTCGCGTTGCCTTCACCGCCGCACTTTGCTACTGCTCGTCTTCGTCGCCGCACCTCACGACTGTAAGTACTTAGAAAAGATCAAATACGGTTCAAGGATTACTCCGTGCGTTGAGCAACGAAGCATGGTCTCTTAAGTTACTCCTTTTTTTTTTTATCTTTTCTAGTTTGTCACACAGGGATTAGTTTTCTGGAAACGTATAGATTTGGATCAATTCCTAATTGCTTGAATTTGTAGGATAAGTGCCCATATACAGAATTTAACATGGTAAACTCCACTAGTTATTAACAGAGATGAAATTAATATATCCCTTGTTACTGTCTGGGTCTTGTTCTGTCCACTTGCCCATACTTATGAGAGATAAGTATAATTAGTTGATCTCTCAACAGGTAAATATTTTGGGAATAATTATAGTCACTGATAAGACTATTAGTTTAAAATAAGATAGCAAACACTCTAGAAGTTGTACAGTTAAGATTTATGTAAGTTAGGAAATATGTGGAACTATATAGTTAATACTAGGCCATGTTTGTGATGCATTTTTCCTTCATTGTTTTTCTCCACTCTCAAATGTGTTTAAAAAAGTTGTTCTCCATTTGATTCCCTATAGGTTTTCTTATTTTAGAGAAGAGAAGAATGTTCTTTTACCTTCAGCTGCTTAAGGTTCAAAAGTCTGCGGACAAATCACGGTCATAAACACTTGAAAGCATGAAACCTATGGGATTCCACAACTCCTAGATATGATTTAGGTTTAATTTTCTATCCTAATTTTCTTTAGTAAAATTCTTATTATGTTAGAACCATCAACTCCTCGTTCTGATCGTAACGGGCATAAGTTCCATGAGGTTTTCCAACTAAAATAAAGACGCTACAGTGAGCTTCCTGCCGCTAAGATTTTAGAAATGTTGAAATCAAACAATTTAGATGTAAGCTACAATGTTGAGGTTTGTTTTCAAGTAAGTTCTTACATCTTCACATGATCACCTATATTCATTGAGCTAATGCAGTCGGGATTAATACTCCTACTGATTGATTTTTTACTTATTTACTCCTCTTATTATTTTGATAATTGATTGCTAAATTAAGATGCTCATTGAGCTGATGCACAGGCTATTGTTATAATTACAAAGATCATCATTGTTTTTTCTTGAAGGAGGCGAAAGCTAATTGGTGATGCACCACCATTGCTCCTCGCCGCATACGCCCTGCGTTGTCACTGCTAAAATGATATATCTTTCATTTTATACTTTAAATTTTATCTATATAAAATTCTAAATGTTATTTTTATTACAGGGGAAAACATATGTTGTCTTTGTTGGACATAAACCTGGTATTTATGACACTTGGGTAGAAGCATCTAGTAACGTTAATGGCTTCAAAGGCGTTGTACACCAAACTTTCAAGAGTAGAGAGGAGACAGAAAGGGTTTTTCAAACATACTTGGATAAAAAATCTCCCCTCAATTCCTTTACATTGAGTAGAAATGAAAGTTTATATACAAGTTCAAGTTCATTATCAAGTTCAAATTTAGGAAAAAAACTTTCAAAGTCCGAAAGATTAACTAAGTTGAAAAATGCATTGGAAGAGATAAAACAACAGATAGAGTCTCTACACATTAGTGATGATGATTAGATATGTTTTTTCAAATTGTTATTTAAGTTTAATTTCATACACTGGTTGTAACATAGTTGAATTTCATACAACTATGTGTTGGATATGAATACATTGTATAATTTTGTGAGCCAGAGGATTAGGGATTTGATCATGTTATATATATATATATATATAACCATTGTCTTTTTTGGTTCAGCATTTGCTTGCTGGTTGAGGAAGCTAACCATTATTCAACTCCAAGGATTCATATGTTTGTTGTGAATACAAACTGCTAGTGTTCATAGTCCTTTATCTTGTTTGTGTGCATGTTCCAACTACACGAGGAGACTAATCCAATTTCTTATCCAGCCCTTGCTGGGAGATTAATAGGCTTTGGCAGGAATTGTTGCGAAGATTTTGAGCTTGGGCAAGATGAAGTCATAGACATAATGGATAAATATGTGAATAAGCAGAAATTGTTGTGAAGGATTTCTCAGTATAAGGTATTCTTGTTAGGAAGTGCATATGCTATTGCTTTCTGGGTTGCTTTTTTTTAGGGCATATATGCATTCACCGTCCTGTATTCGCTTATGAGTTATAGAGAGCTTTGATGTTCCTCAAAAAGAATTATGACACTGATGGTAGTTCTTGCGTTTTTGCTTGCTCTAGCTTTGATATACTTCCTTTTTGTTTTTTATCGTTGCACAAGAACAGAAAACTGGACGAGATTTCGATGCAATCTCCTGCCTCTTTATCCTCCAGCTCTCGCACGATCCCTTGCTCGAGGAACAAGTTACAAAGTAAGAATTAATATATTTTACAAATTAAAGTAGGAATCGAGCCGAGAATCAATTAATGCAGGGTTCTACCACCAGAAAGCAGGAATCGAGCCGAGAATCAATTAATGCAAGGTTCTACCACCAGGCACCAAGGCAAAGCCTTATCTCTTCCCTGCACCAACAAAAGCTGCTAAAGATACCATTCGGCGGTCGTTTTCATACTTGCCGGCTGGCTTCCGGCCAAATCGCAGTCGGAGATCAGCCGGGGAAGGATCGCTGTCATCGACTGGTCCTTCCCCAGTCGCGATTTGGCCGGAGGCCGCCACCGACCAAGAAAAACTAGCCGCTGGATTTTTCGGCGTTGGTCTTGCTCCCGGTTGGTCTCCGACCGCAATTTAGTCGGAGGCCGGCCAGCCAAGTATGAAAATGGCCGCCGAAAAATCCGGCGGCCGATCGATCGGTCTCTGGCCAAATCGCGATCGGAGATTGACCGGGGAAGGACCAATCGACGACGGCGGTCCTTCTTCGGCTACGATTTGGTCGGAGATCGGCTGGTCGGTCGTTGAAAAATTCGGTGGCCGTTTTCATACTTGGTTGACCAAATCGCGGCTGGAGACCAACCGGGGAAGTACTAGTTGACGATGGCGGTCCTTCCCTGGCCGGTCTCTAATTGCGATTTGGTCGGAGCCAGCTGGTCAGCTGTCAGAAAATCTGACAACCATTTTCATACTTGGCCAGTCACCCTCCGACTAAATTGCGATCGGAAATCGGCCAGGGAAATCCAAACGTAAAACCGGACAGGACCATCAAGCACTATTTCCTTTTTTTGTTTTATCGTTGCACAAGAACAGAAAACTGGATGCGAACATTTTACTCGAGCATCGATTTCACATTTTAGACAAAACTGAAGCCCTCGACGATAGAAATTTTTCACTCAAACATCATAATCACACATGAAGTTAAGAAAGCAAAACAGGCCCCATTTATTGACAATCACTTTCAACAAAGGAAGTGAGATTTATACAAATAGTAGCTTCCTACAATAATCAACAATAATTAATTTATCCAGTGCAATTTATACAAATACAATAAACAAAAAAATCTTGTAAACTAGCTTCCTTATAATATGGTGGAGCCCATACATCAAGCACCGTAAAAAAAGCACAAAAAGCCACTGAGGTTATCGCATATGCTCCGAGGAACCCCTTGTCAGGTTATCTTCCTCCCACAACCTCCAACCTCAAGGCTATAACTGCAGTTTTTAGCTTCGCTGTCATCGCCCATAAATCTCAGGAATGCAATTTATATAGGTGATGTGCCCAGCTAAAATGCCTCGAAGTGTAGGCAGAAGAACTGTCCAAAGCAACTGAAAACCTAAATAAAGCACAACATTTTTGTTTGAGCATGGAGAAGATGAACTATATATATTTTTTCATATATAAAAGAAATTTGAGGCAAGCTCTAATAATATCATCTGAGAGCACTAGATAATTAGAAAAGAGCCAAAGCTCATGACAATGATTTGCTTGCATAAAAGGTACGAAGTTTCAAGCAAGGAGCATTGCTAGGATAGTTAATTCTGCAGAAATCAAAGTTACAAAGCTCATGACCACTATGCCTATCTAAGGAGAGATGAAAAAATAATACTACTATCAGTCTACACAATCACATATAACTATGCCCAATGTTGTAATTGCATGATCAAATTCTGTTACAATCACATATATAATCTACATAAGAGATTCATCAATTAATAATAAAAATACAAGATCATGTGTATTTCAGAACACCACTCCTGGGCCCAATTTCTTATGCTAAATGCTCAGTGGTTGAGAAAAAGACGTTTGATTCATCAATAAGAAGTAATTGGCCATGTACAAGCAGGCACACATCTGCTTAATGTATTTCAGACAGACACACACATCTTCCCTATCAATGAAACAGAAATATGTGAACATCATTAAATCATCCAAAAGTGCAAAGAAGAGCAAGACATGCACAAGTGAGATTTATAAATTCAAGGAGAACAACAGTCATTCTAGGAGGGTCATGTAGTGTCATCAACAAAAACAAACTGCAATGCCATCAACAGAAATCAACCTAGTGCATATTGGCAGAACCTACAACAATAAAAATAATTATTCGCATCAATTTCTAAATCAATCAACCAACCAATATAATTTAATACAATGAAACTCTTATAATACCAGCTATAGATGTCAAATTTTCCTTATATGTTTCGTCATTGCTGTTAGAATGAATATCTACAGTTGATCTGACAATGCACACAATTTATTTAAATTTTATGAATTACAAATAAAATAATCATACAAATGCAAAATTTATCAACACATACCCTTGTTGTAAAATTGGACAGTTGCGCTTATCATGTGACACACCTCGATGCCCGCATCCACGACATAACCTGGACTTTGAAGTTGAATTTTCCTTTGATGATTTCAATCTCTTTCCATATCCCTTTGTTCTTACAGAAGAAGGATCAGTAATACCAAGGTGCTCATCCATAGATTTCTTCCTTTGGCTTTCATTGTTGCATGTTCTATTAATGTTCAACTCTTGAATTTTACTATAGATACTATCAAATTGTTCATCCAAGAAGTTTTTCCCCTCATCAGTCAAAGATGCACCATCAACTAATAATGAAGCTTTATAGGATAACCTTGCATGTCTTGACATCAAAAATCTTTCTGGATTATCGATGAAATTTTGCTCCCCCAAAGCATATATCGCTCCAACTTTTGCATCTCGTGTCCATCGTTTGAGTATATATTTATCAGACAAATGAAACACTTAATTGATACGGAAAAAAGCTAACATATGCCTACACGGAATACCCTCGAACTCAAATTTCCTACAACTACATGATATATAGTCATTCTGTTTGTCTTGCATAAGTAGCCTTGGTTTGGAGGAAGAACAATTTTGAAAATTCATCACATGGTAAACCACTAACTCAACTCCTATAGATGTTTGTTGCACATAATAACCATGACTCTTGCTCATTTCACTTTGAAACTCCATCCATTTCTTTTTCGTATACAACTTAACCATTTAAGTTTCCATTGGCTAGTTTGTTTGAATCCTGGGATGCTTGTTCACATCAATATGGTCAGCAACTAACTCATTGTGTCTTTGATGTCTCAATGCCCTATTGAAACGGCCGATAAAATCCATCAATGAGTTCTTATTTGAAACATACTTCTTGAAAAATGAATGTAAGCCTTCAGATCTCTTACTACTTGACATTCCTGCACAAAATATATGGCTAAAATATGTTGGCACTCACCTGTGTCGCAATTCATACATTAATGACAACCAATCATTGTTTTCCAAGTTAGCACCCTTGATGACATCTTCCTATGACTTCTCAAATTCATCGGGTGTTGTAGAATTTTCAATGACATTCTTTATGTTGTGGTAGTAGGCACGAAAAGTCAAAGGATTTAATTTTTTTGGAAATTTATTCAGTATGTGCCATAAACAATACTGATGCACTGTATGATGGAAAACATGAGCAATGACTTTTGTCATAGTAGGATCTTGATCAATGATAATAATGTTTGGTGCACCTTTAGGCATGACTTCTATAAACTTGTTAAGCAACCAGACAAAAGTCTCAGTTTTCTCATCGCTTATAAAGCCACAACCAAAAATAGTTATTTGATGATGATGATTAACTCCTACAAATGGTGCAAAGATCAATCCATATTTGTTGGTGTTATATGTCGTATCAAATACAACAACATCACCAAATACAATATTTGTCGTCCTTGATACATGATTTGTCCAAAAACACTTACTAAATCTATTATCTGAATCAGTCTCATAATCGAAGAAAAAACCTGAATTCTTTTCTTTCTCAGATATAAAAAACTCAATAAGTGTTTCGGCATCGATACCCTTTTGTTCATCCCTTAGATCTCTCTCAAAGTTTCTAATATCTTTTTCTGTGCAACCTATCTGTTCAGGCCCTCCATACTCTATCTCAAATAATCGCATTTGTTGGTAAGTTGGCACATTGGCTTCTGAAAACTGTTGAGTCAATACTTTCTTTGCTGCCGAAACATGACGGTGTGAGCGTAGTAGATGCACCTTTGAAGGAATTGAGAGTGGATGATTATGACTTTCCATGATATTTTTGACAACCCAATTAGGTCCAGTTTGTGATTTAACAAGTGATATATTTGATTTACATCCTGTTCTAACCTCGCCCTGTGCTCTTTGTCTTGTCTGTTGATCACCTTTTCCATCTTTATTCCACCACAATTTATCTGTTTGGCCTTCTTTAAAGTATACAAATTTTTTCCAATAAACTTTATTTGTCATCTTATTTTTTTTGCTATTGCTTATTCTTGCACTAAATCCGGCTTCTCGTGCATATTGGTTATAGAACATAAATGTCTCTTCTAGTGATGAGAATTCCATACTAATTTTTAGCTTTCTATCATCTACAACTACGGGAATATATAGTTGATCATCATCATCATGTCTTTCCATTGTTGGCGAGGGAAGGGTGGCGAAAGTGGTGCGTGCAGTCCTATTGAGAGATCAACTAATTATACTTATCTCTCATAAGTATGGGCAAGTGGACAGAACAAGACCCAGACAGTAATAAGGGATATATTAATTTCATCTTTGTTAATAACTAGTGGAGTTTACCATGTTAAATTCTGTATATGGGCACTTATCCTACAAATTCAAGCAATTAGGAATTGACCCAAATATATACGTTTCAGAAAACTAATACCTGTGTGACAAACTAGAAAAGATAAAAAAGGAGTAACTTAAGAGACCATGCTTCGTTTCTAAACACACGGAGTAATCCTTGAACCGTATTTGATCTTTTCTAAGTACTTACAGTCATGAGGTGCGACGACGAAGACGAGCAGCAGCAAAGTGCGACGGTGAAGGCAATGCAAGGGGCAGCAAGGTGCGGCGGCAAGACCGTCGATGGAGAGAAGAAAAACTCGACAGAAAGGGGCTGAGGGACTGCTCGCGATGAAGGGGCAGCAAGGTGCGGCGGCAAGGCTGGCGATGGAGAGAAGAAAAACTCGGCAGCAAGGGGCTGAGGGGATGCTCGCGATGGAGAGAAGAAAAACCTAGGCGAGGAAGGGGAAGGTGCGGCGGCAGGGTGAGATCTCAGGGGAGTATGAGATGAGGGAATGCTCGCGATGGAGGGAAGAAAACCTAGGGAGAGAGAGTGGCGTGGAGAAAGAAACTCGAGGGCGCTGCGGAGAAAATTGCGTGAAAAATGAAGTCGCACTGCGGAAAAAACTCATTGATGCAGCTATATATATATATATATATATATACACGGATTTGATCTCTTGCGCACCCGATTGCTGCGCGCCCGTCTGTGACCGAGGAAATGAACAGTGTACTTGCGCACGACCCCTTGCCGTTGTCGCTGCGTCGTCCGATCACCTCCGGGCACGGGACCAGATGCGTTGGAAGCGCACCTCGCCGGCGGTCCGGACGGGATCGACTTCCGGTCGGATTGCGACCGGAAGCCTCTACAAATCGACCGAATCGTGGCCGAATCGCGGCCGCACCAGGTCGGGAAAGGACCGCCCAACGCCGACGGTCCTTTCCCGACCAATTTTCGACCGTGATTTGGCCGCGATCCAGTCGAATCGCGGCTGATTTGCGCCGGCTTCTGGTAGCAATCCGGTCGGAAGTCGATCCCGTCCGGACCGCCGACGAGGTGCGCTTCCAACGCACCCGGTCCGGCGGCCGGAGGAGGTCGGACGGCGAAGCGACAGCGACGGCAGTGGCGAGGTATCGGGCGCAGAGTCACTGTGCATTTTACAATCGCGGCGTTGATCGAACGGCTGAGAGCGTGTCGCGGACGGGCGCGGAGAGATCGGTCGCGCAGGAGATCAAATCTCTCTCTCTCTATATATATGATCTCCTGCGCGATCAATTTCTGTGCGCTTCACGTCGATCCCGCACCACTGTCGGCGTCGCCGTCGCATCGCCCAGTCATCGTCGCCCGTCAGATCGAGCGCGATCGACGCGCCGCTCGCCGACGGTCCGACGGGGGGAGTTTTCCGATTGTTAGCGCCCGGAATCCAATGCTAACCGCCCGGAAATTACCAAAGATCGCGGCAGACAGTGGCGCACCCCCTGCCGACCGCGATCAGGTCGGTCCGTCCGGAATAATCGACCGGCCGCCATTCGACTGTCGGGCGCTCGATTTCGGCCACGATTCGGCCGGTCAGCGACTGAATGGCGCCCGACTGATTATATCGGACGGATCGACGTCGGCTGCTGGTCCGTCCAACGTCGAATTTCGACTGCAATTCAATCGGAATCCGGCCCAATCGCGGCCGACAATGAGCGCGCCACTGCCGGCCGCGATCTTTGATAATTTTCGGTTGATTAGCGTCAGATTCCGGGCACTAACCATCGGGAAACTCTCCCCGTTGGACTGCCAGCGAGTGGTGCGTCGATCGCACTCGGTCCGACGGCCAACAGCGATCGGACGACACGACAGTGATGGCCGCAAAGCGCATGGCTCGCACTGTGCTCGCGGTAGATCGGACGGCTAGGAGCACATCGTGTACGGACACGCAAGGATGAGTGGGATAGGCGATCAAAACTTATATATATATATATATACACGTAGCATTGCGCCGCCGCCTCAGCCGCTCTCCATAGACCTAGACACCTGAGCAGCAGCCCTAGGACGTCGCAGCCGACCCTTCCTCTGCGCAGCCTTGCATCGCAGCGTTAGGAATACTCCCGCGTGATCCTTTAGCCATCAAGCATGAAGGTGAAGGTGATATTGTGCTCCATTAAGGAATTCACTCGTGAACGGAGCCAAGATCTGCAGGTTTTATTTTTTTCCCCTTGTCTCGATTTGTTTCCCATTTGGGCCAAAACAAGCAGCATGGAGTGTTCGTTCCGTTCCTGTTCACGATGTAAAAATTTGATTTTTTTACTGTCCCCCGTGATCTTTGATGGTCTTGATTCGTTCGTTGATGATTGCTATTTTGATTGAGACTTGTTTGTTTTGTTCTTCTTTATCATAGTAATCATATAATGTACACTTTTTGGTGATATTGCTGGGCAATATCGCACCTTCTGTGTCGATAAGATATCTTCTTTTACCCTGAACCATACTTAGATTCTGCTAAATTGAAATTAGCTGAATATTCAAAAGTTTAGCGTTGCATCTCTTTTATTTTCCACAGAAAGTGTTTAGAAACTACGATCCTACCCTTCGGACCCTAGAAAAGGCAGTTGAATATACAAGGGCTCTAAATGCTACAAAGTTGGAGAAGGTAAATCGATTTCTTTTTGTCCTCGCTAAAGAAAAAGAGGTGTTTCCATTTCCACACTTGCTACTTTTATCTGATACCATCTATTTGCCTCTTTCTAGATATTTGCAAGGCCTTTTATAGTTGCTATGGACGGACATATTGATGTTGTTTCTTGCATGACAAAGAACCCAAATCATCTGAAAGGAATATTTTCAGGTTCAATGGATGGAGGTACTTAACACCCACGCATGCATAGCATTTCACTGCCTCTGCTTCCTGCTTCCTTTCGTTCATGAATTGGTATTTCAGTTGAATAAAGCATTAGTTATGGACTTACTGTTTTTGTTCTATGATTTTGTTACCAACTTGTTAAGTCTAAGGCGAGAAACCTGACTTCAATTAATTTATTATTAGAGACATATGCCTCGCAATGATAAGTAGATTTATATGGATGAATGATAATTTATTTGCATTTTCAGTCCTCGTTCCTCTAGTGATTCTGTAAACTATTTAGATATATTAGGCAGCCAACCCATTGCATATCTTGTTGGGGATTTGACGCCCGCTAGAGGGGGGGGGAGTGAATAGCGTGATACCGTACGTAGATGGAATTCTTTCGCGTTCGATCGTCTACAATCTTGTTAGCACAGCGGAATAGTAATAACAAATAAATATAACAAGACACACAATCACAACACGATCATATAACGTGGTTCGGAACCACACGGTTCCTACTCCACGGATTGAGCTCTAACGAGCTCTAGCGATGCCAATGCAATCACTAATCAATAAACTCCTTCTCGACAACAAGTCGGAGGTGGAGAAACCTCGTACACAAGATTACAACAATAATCTAAAGAAATACAAGCAAATACAAAGGAAATGTAAAGAACACTTTACAAAACTAGATTTGAGCGCTTGCTTTGTTGGTTGCTTGATGAGGTCAAGGGCCTCAAATGCACTCGCAAATCGCTTCAAATCGCTTCAAGAAAGCTCCCCAAGAATCGATGCCGCACTCCACGAGCTTCTTTATCTCGCCGGCCGATTACCGCGCCGATCGCTATAAATCACCGGGCCGACCGCTAACACTATAGATGTGAGACAACGGCTCAATCCACGCTGACAAGTTCCAACGGATTCTCACCACCGATCGCTAACATTAGCCGATCGCTAACGCCGTAGTCGATCCGCCTACGGCTACGGAGCGCTTTCAGGTCGCAGACTGACCGGCAATGATCACATCTCGGCAGCCGATCGTTGCCGACACCAATCGATCGCTTCCCATGAGCAATGACCGCCAGAGCTTAAAGTTTCTCAAACCAATGAACTCGAAGTCGATTTCCCTGGCAATGAACCGCCATAATGCTCCGACCGCCAACCTCAAGAATGAGGTTTTAACCCAAGTATGGTGCCCCCATACTTGCTAGACCACCCTTAACCTAGACCTAAGCCTTCTAACCACCTCCATCACCTCACGCCTCAGATCCTCCAAGTCATCCATGACTTGCTCATCCATCGCGCTAGCTTCCGTGTGCTTCCATCGGCTACATGCTAATCTGTCTACACCGCCAAGGCACATTGACTTACGCCGCCAAGACTCCGCTGACTTTACGCCGCCAATATCAATCCTCGACTTCCCAAATGCCAAGACTCAAGCTCGACTTTCCTCGCCAACCCATGTCGACTTTCCATGCCAAGACCCATGCTTGACTTCCATTCGCCAAGACCCATGCTTGACTTCTCATGCCAAGTGCTCAAGACTTGACTTTCCTAATTGCCAAGTGTCCCACTTGACTTTCCATGCCAAGTACCCATGACTTGACTTTACCTTGCCAAGACCCATGCTTGACTTTCCTATAATCACATGGTCAACCCCGTCAACCATCAAGTCAATTATAACCTCGGATCGATTGTATAAACAATCTCCCCAACATATTAACCGACATCAATGATCAACATCAATGTCAATCCTATATCGAACATACTTTGTCAAACATCAAAACATCACTCGAGTCAAACTCGAGTCCTGGTCAATCGTGACCTGGGCCGATTGCACCAACAATCTCCCCCTTTTTGATGTTTGACAAAAAAAACAAAACAAATCATGAGTTAGAGCACTAACTCAAATCCCTTACCAATTATCCCAAATTGGTAAACACTCACCAAATGTTCTCCCCCAAACATTTAAGTGAAAATGTAAATCAAATGTTCTCCCCCAAACATTCTCCCCTTTCGACTAACATCAAAAAGGTTATCTCTCAAGGAGGTCAATGTCTCATGTCCCAATGAGATCTTACAATCTCCTCTTGATTTAAAAATATCTAGGATGCCTACCATCTTCCTAGTGATAAGTCCCATATCACCAAGAGAGGCACTCTATCTCACTCTCCCAATTTCCAAATTGGGTATCAAACACCCATCAATTTTCAATTGATAACATTCTCCCATAAAAACATCCATCATCCCAAGATGGATACCTCCCTAAAGGCTTGCTCCCCTCGACCATTTGCACCAACAATGTCCTCGGAAAGCCCCTAAGTCAATAGGAACTCTAAACCATCAAAATTAAGGTTCTAAGTTCAACATAGAACTTTACTCACCCTAAATTTGATACTTTGACCTAACACAACTCCTAATCCATATCCAATGGATTTTCACCCTTCATAATGCTTCCCAAAGCATATCCTAGGTTAGGAGTGGTTAGGAACCTTTACCATAGAACACGCTAAACAAACCTTGTTAACCCGAACAGACTGGCAATGATCGACTGACAGCTTATCACGATCACATTTCATCACCGACCGCCAATGGCAATGATCGGTAATTGAATTTTCCAAATTCAATATCGAATCCAATTTTAGAAAATCATAACTAATTATCATATCGAAAAATCATGAAATTTGATACGTATAATACTTATGACCAAAACAATGGGTGAAAAATGTTTGAAAAAAATAATTTACCCATAAAATAGTGAGTTTGATACAAAACTAAAAATCATTGAAATTTTCAATGTTTTGGCCCTATTTTGTATCAACTTCATCAATGGTGATTGCTATCAAAAGATAGACTTCACCAAGGTTTTCTAAATTGATTTTAAAATGATTTCAAAACCTTATTTTGGATCATATTCCTTGGGCTCTAAGTACATGACTTGTACACAAGCTTTCCCAATGATCCACCAATAAAATTAGATGAGTTTTGGTTCAACTAGATGCAAAACTATGACCTTGAACTCAACTCATATCCTAGCATCTCACATGTATCTAGGGTGTATAAATACACATACATGTCAATTGGATGTGAGATGTGGGTTTTCATTCCTCCTAAACTAGGGTTTCATGCATTTTTCTAAGGCAACTCTATTTGATTCCCTTATAAATGGGACTCTAAGTCACGCCATAGTCCTTAAATCAATTTTAATCAAATTAGATGCATAAAATGATCATGGCATAATGATAGCAAAATAAATATGATCATGATGTCATGGCGTATGATAAAATCTAAAACACATGACATTTAATACCTTAATCCTAAGCATGATCATGACATTTAGATGATAAAGTGACATGATGTCATGTCATGGCATATGGCAAACAAATCATGGCATATAAAATATATAGGTATAATAACACCTAAATTTTAATATTAATTGCCTATTTGTTGGGATTAAACATATTTTGCCCATATTAACCTAATCTCCCTAGTGTGCTAAGACCCAAAATGGCACACCTCTAAACCTAAATTGTGCCAAAATGATCATTTTATCAAACTTCATAATTAATATTGGCATATCCTAAAATCTTTTAGGATTAAAAACTCAAATGTATTTTTCAAGGTAACCATAACCTTGAAAATAACCTAAAGTGTCACCTTTGTTATGGTTGAGTTAACTACCCATCCAATCAAGGTCGACACACCCTAAACCCATCTTAGCGTGAATCGATCACGCTCTTAGAACCCAAAACGATTTGAACTCCTAGGGTTACTTAGATATTCCTTAGGGATAACTTCCTAGATACCTTCCTAATGACCTTCCTAGGCTTATTAGCCTTGGTCATTTGGGGTCTTGCCTAGGTTAACCTTAGGGATTGCCTCCTAACAACCTTCTTAGTGGCCACCTTAGGTTTCCTAGAAACCCTAGCCACTAGGCATATCCTTGTCGACTCTAGGGATGACTTCCTATTGACCTTGGTCTTCCTAGACCTAGTTTGTGTTCCGTAGTCAAATGGAACACTGCGATAAGCCACCTTAGGCTTAGGTTTGTGACCCAAACCATTCTTGCCTTTGGTTGACTTTTTGCTTCTTGGGTCCTAAGTGTTGACTTTGAGATTTTGACCCAGAAGTTTGACTAATTGACCCTTGCATTTGATTTTGCATAACTTTAAGGGTCTTTTCAAAATTTTCAAGCCTTGACCTCAAGGCTTGATTTTCCTTTTCTAGTTGCCTAATTTTAGAGTTTTGATTTAAGTCTTGGGCATTGGATTTTCTAGGCATATGCCTAGTCCACTTAGGATTGAAACCTAGGTGCTCTTGCACCTTTCTAATGGTCTCCTAGGTAAAATTGGTCTAGTGTTATTTGACCTAGGTTTATCCTTAGATGAATTATTTTTAGGGACATTAGTCCCAAATTTCTTCGATTATCTAAGTGAATATTTTTAGCTCTAAGCAATATTCATTCCTATTAGCATGCTTTTCATAAATTGCAAGAGAATTAAAATTATTTCTAGCATGCTTTGGCCTATTAAATCTAGAAGGTGCATTATTGAAATATACCTTAGGGTTTGCCTTGGAGGCTCCCCTACATGATGCTCCTTCTTGTCCTTCTTCTTCCCCAGGGCATTGACTCGATAATGCCCTTAATGCACTTGAAGCATATGATGTGCTCCTTGCCTTTAGGTGTTGGGAACCGCATCCTTGACTTTTAGTGCTGGAGCCTTCTTAACCTTCTTTGGGCACTTGCTCTTGTAGTGCCCTTGCTCCCTACACTCAAAGCATATAATATTCATTTTATTATTAATTGACATGCTTGAGTTACCTAGGGTGGTGGAGACCGGAATTGGACTTTGGGCTTCTTCATCTTGACCGGATGTCGAAGCTTCTTCTTGATGTTCGGTATGGAGGTTTTCCTCCCTCAATCTTTGAGGTGGATGCTTCTTCCACCTCTACCTCCTCGGAGATTGATGGCCTCTCAACCTCCAATTCTTCACACTCTCCTCTTGACCGGATGTTGACTCTTCTTCAACTTTCGAATCCTCACTGCTTGTGAGGAGGAGCTTGCTTCTTGGCCTCTTCCGATTGGACCGATGAGCATTCTACATCTTCTTCTTCTTCTTGACCGATGATGAATTTTCATGGAGCTTTTCCACTGGCTCCATAACTCTTTGCATCTACATATAATTACCTAACATACACAAGATATTGTTAGGTATTAAATCAATTAAAAATTTTATCACCTTATCATTTTTTCTGGATGCTTGAATTTGCTCTTGGTCCACTCTTCTTTTTGATGAATCCGCCTCTTGGTCCTCTTGGATATTCAAATCCATCCATCAAAATGGACCATTCCTCAAAATCTCTCATCATAATAAAATCCTCAATTCTTCCCTTCCAAGAATTGAATCCTTCTCGTCCATGTGATAGGTGTAGGGCACGGTGTGTTGATGTCCCAACCTAATTGATCTTGGACTTCCATCTTTTACCCTCTAGCGTCTTGCTCGGTTGTTAATCCGTTGAAGAGCCACTGCTCGATACCACTTGTTGGGATTCACGCCCGCTAGAGGGGGAGTGAATAGCGTGATACCGTGCGTAGATGGAATTCTTTCGCGTTCGATCGTCTACAATCTTGTTAGCACATGGAATAGTAATAACAAATAAATATAACAAGACACACAATCACAACACGATCATATAACGTGGTTCGGAACCACACGGTTCCTACTCCACGGATTGAGCTCTAACGAGTTCTAGCGATGCCAATGCAATCACTAATCAATAAACTCCTTCTCGACAACAAGTCGGAGGTGGAGAAACCTCGTACACAAGATTACAACAATAATCTAAAGAAATACAAGCAAATACAAAGGAAATGTAAAAACACTAAAACTAGGGTTTGGCGCTTTGCTTGTTGGTTGCTTGGATGAGGTTGAAGGGCCCTGAAATGCACTGCAAATCGCCTTCAAATCGCCTCAAGAAAGCTCCCAAGAATCGATGCCATGATCTCCAGCGACTTCCTTTTATCTCGTCGGTATTTCGCTGGCGATCAATATAAATCATTGCCGACCGCTAACATCAGATGTGAGACAACGGCCAATCCACGCGTTGGACAAGTTCCAACGGGACTCACCACGATCGCTAACATTGGCGATCGGCCGATCGCTAACGCCGTAGTCATCGCCGATCGGCTACGAGCGTTGTCGCAATGACTCGGCACGATCGGCTCATGCCATCCAGCGATCGCTTGCCGACACCAATCGATCGCTGCTCCCATGAGCGATCGCCGACCCTTAAAGCTCTCAAGCAGCGGTCGAACTCGAGTCGACTCGGCGGTCGAACCGGCCATAATGCGGTCATTGCCAACCTCAAGAATGAGGTTTTAACCCAAGTATGGTGCATCATACTTGCTAGACCACCCTTAGCCTAGACTAAGCCTTCTAACCACCTCCATCTCACGCCTCTCGGATCCCTCCAAGTCATCCATGACTTGTTCATCCATCGCGCTAGCTTCCGGGTGCTTCCATCGGCTATGTATGCGCGGTGTTCACACCGCCAAGGCACATCGACTTACGCGCCAAGACTGCTTGGACTTTACGCCGCCAATATCAATCCCCTTGGACTTCTCAAATGCCAAGACTCAAGCTTGGACTTTCCCTTGCCAACCCATGTTGGACTTTCCATACCAAGACCCATGCTTGGACTTTCCATTTGCCAAGACCCATGCTTGGACTTCTCATTTGCCAAGACCCATGACTTGGACTTTACCTTGCCAAGACCCATGCTTGGACTTTCCCATAATCATACGGTCAACTCCTTGGTCAACCATCAAGTCAATTATAACTGGATCGATTGTATAAACAATCTCCCAACATATTAACCGACATCAATGCCCAACATCAATGTCGATCCTATGTCAACATACTTTGTCAAACATCAAAACATCGTTCGAGTCAACTCGAGTCCCGGTGATCGTGACTGGGCGATGCAGACCAACAATCTCCCACTTTTGATGTTTGACAAAAAACCAAATAAAATCATGAGTTAGCACTAACTCAAATCCCTTACCAATTATCCCAAATTGGTAAACACTCACCAAATGTTTTCCCCAAACATTTAAGTGAAAATGTAAATCAAATGTTCTCCCCAAACATTTCTCCCCTTTTTGACTAACATCAAAAGGTTATCTCCAAGGAGGTCAATGTCTCATGTCCCAATGAGATCTTACAATCTCCCTCTTGATTTAAAAATATCTAGGATGCCTACCATCTTCCTAGTGATAAGTCCCATATCACTCAAGAGAGGCACTCTATCTCACTCTCCCAATTTCCAAATTGGGTATCAAACACCCATCAATTTTCAATTGATAACATTCTCCCATAAAAACATCCATCATCCCAAGATGGATACCTCCCCTAAAGGCTTGCTCTCGACCATCAGCACCAACAATGTCCTCGAAAGCCCCTAAGTCAATAGGAACTCTAAACCATCAAAATTAAGGTTCTAAGTTCAACATAGAACTTTTACTCACCCTAAATTTGATACTTTGACCTAACACAACTCCTAATCCATATCCAATGGATTTTCACCCTTCATAATGCTTCCCAAAGCATATCCTAGGGTTAGGAGTGGTTAGGAACCTTACTATATGAACACGGGCTAAACAAACCTTGTTAACCCGAAATCAGACTGGCGATCGACCGGCGATTATCGATCGATCTCACATCGATCATTGCCGCACGCAATGATCGTAATTTTCCAAATTCACTATCGTAATCCAATTTTAGAAAATCATAACTAATTATACGTATATCGAAAAATCATGAAATTTGATACGTATAATACTTATGACCAAAACAATGGGTGAAAAATGTTTGAAAAAAATAATTTACCCATAAAATAGTGAGTTTGATACAAAACTCAAAATCATTGAAATTTTCAATGTTTTGGCCCTATTTTGTATCAACTTCATCAATGGTGATTGCTATCAAAAGATAGACTTCACCAAGGTTTTCTAAATTGATTTTAAAATGATTTCAAAACCTTATTTTGGATCATATTCCTTGGGCTCTAAGTACATGACTTGTACACAAGCTTTCCCAATGATCCACCAATAAAATTAGATGAGTTTTGGTTCAACTAGATGCAAAAACTATGCACCTTGAACTCAACTCATATCCTAGCATCTCACATGTATCTAGGGTGTATAAATACACATACATGTCAATTGGATGTGAGATGTGGGTTTTGTCCTCCCTAAACTAGGGTTTCATGCATTTTTCTAAGGCAACTCTATTTGATTCCCTTATAAATGGGACTCTAAGTCATGCCATAGTCCTTAAATCAATTTTAATCAAATTAGATGCATAAAAATGATCATGGCATAATGATAGCAAAATAAATCATGGCCAATGATCATGATGTCATGGCATATGATAAAATCTAAAAACACATGACATTTAATACCTTAATCCTAAGCATGATCATGACATTTAGATGATAAAAGTGAACATGATGTCATGTCATGGCATATGACAAACAAATCATGGCATATAAAATATATAGGTATAATAACACCTAAATTTTAATATTAATTGCCTATTTGTTGGGATTAAACATATTTTGCCATATTAACCTAATCTCCCTAGTGTGCCAAGACCCAAAATGGCACACCAACCTCTAAACCTAAATTGTGCCAAAATGATCATTTTATCAAACTTCATAATTAATATTGGCATATCCTAAAATCTTTTAGGATTAAAAACTCAAATGTATTTTCAAGGTAACCATAACCTTGAAAATAACCTAAAGTGTCACCTTTGTTATGGTTGAGTTAACTACCCATCCAATCAAGGTTGACACACCCTAAACCCATCTTAGCGTGAATCAATCACGCTCTTAGGAACCCAAAAACGATTTGAACTCCTAGGGTTACTTAGATATTCCTTAGGGATAACTTCCCTAGATACCTTCCTAATGACCCTCCTAGGCTTATTAGCCTTGGTCATTTGGGTCTACCTAGGTTAACCTTAGGGATTGCCTCCCTAACAACCTTCTTAGTGGCCACCCTAGGTTTCCTAGAAACCCTAGCCACTAGGCATACCCTGTGGTCAACTCTAGGGATGACTTCCCTAGTGACCTTGGTCTTCCTAGACCTAGTTTGTGTTCCATAGTCAAATGGAACACACTGATAAGCCACCTTAGGCTTAGGTTTGTGACCCAAACCATTCTTGCCTTTGGTTGACTTTTGCTTCTTGGGTCCTAAGTGTTGACTTTGAGATTTTGACCTTAGTTTGACTAATTGACCCTTGCATTTGATTTTGCATAACTTTAAGGGTCTTTTCAAAATTTTCAAGCCTTGACCTCAAGGCTTGATTTTCCTTTCTAGTCTAATTTTAGAGTTTTGATTTAAGTCTTGGGCATTGGATTTTCTAGGCATATGCCTAGTCCACTTAGGATTGAAACCTAGGTGCTCTTGCACCTTTCTAATGGTCTCCTAGGTAAAATTGTCTAGTGTTATTCGACCTAGGTTTATCCTTAGATGAATTATTTTAGGACATTAGTCCCAAATTTCTTCCGATTATCTAAGTGAATATTTTTAGCTCCTAAGCAATATTCATTCCTATTAGCATGCTTTTCATAAATTGCAAGAGAATTAAAATTATTTCTAGCATGCATGCTGCCTATTAAATCTAGAAGGTGCATTATTGAAATATACCTTAGGGTTTGCCTTAGAGGCTCCCCTACATATGATGCTCCTTCCTTCTTTCTTCCCTAGGCATTGACTCGATAATGCCCCTTCAATCGCACTTGAAGCATATGATATGCCTTGCCTTTAGGTGGGGAACCGATCCTTGACTTTTGTGCCGTGGAGCTTCCTAACCTTCTTGGGCACTTGCTCTGTAGTTCCTCGCTTCCCTACACTCAAAGCATATAATATTCATTTTATTATTAATCGCATGCTTGAGTTACCTAGGTGGTGGAGACCGGAATTGACTTTGGGCTTCTTCATCTTGACCGATGTCGGCTTCTTCGATGTTCCAGATGGAGGTTTTTCCTCCCTCAATCTCGAGGTGGATGCTTCTTCCACCTCTACCTCCTGAGATTGATGACCTCTCAACCTCCAATTCTTCACACTCTCCTCTGACCCTGATGTTGACTCTTCTTCAACTTCCAATCCTCACTTGTGAGGAGGAGCTTGCTTCTTCGGCCTCTTCCGATCGGACCACGAGCATTCTACATCTTCTTCTTATTTGACCTATGATGTATTTTCATGGAGCTTTTCCACTTGGCTCCATAAATCTTTAGCATATACATAATAACCTAAAATACACAAGATATTGTTATGTATTAAATCAATTAAAAATTTTATCACCGTATCAGTTTTCTCGATGCTTGAATTGCTCTTCACCCATCTTCTTCTTGAGGAATCCACCTTTGGTCCTCTTGGATATTCAAATCCATCCATCAAAATGGACCATTCCTCAAAATCTCTCATCATTAAAATCCTCAATTCTTCCCTTCCAAGAATCAATCCTTCTCGTCCAGATAGGTGTAGGGACCGGTGTTGATGTCCCAACCTAATTGATCTTGACTTCCATCTTACCTCTAGCGCTTGCCCTGCTGTTAATCCGCTGAAGAGCCACCGTGCTCGATACCACTTGTTGGGGATTCGACGCCAAGGGGGGTGAATAGCGTGATACCGCACGTAGATGGAATTCTTTCGCTCGATCGCCTACAATCTTGTTAGCACAATGGAATAGTAATAACAAATAAATATAACAAGACACACAATCACAACACGATCATATAACGTGGTTCGAACCACACGGTTCCTACTCCACTGGATTGAGCTCTAACGAGTTCTAGCGATGCCAATGCAATCACTAATCAATAAACTCCTTCTCGACAACAAGCCTGAGGTGGAGAAACTCGCATACAAGATTACAACAATAATCTAAAGAAATACAAGCAAATACAAAGGAAATGTAAAGAACACTCTTACAAAACTAGTGGTGAGCGCTTTTTGTTGGTTGCTTGGATGAGGTTGAATGGCCCTGAAATGCACTGCAAATCGCCTTGAATCGCCTCAAGAAAGCTCCCAACTGATGCCGCAATCTCCACGAGCGACTTCCTTTTATCTCGCGTCGGTGGATTTCCGCTGGCGATCGGCGCCATAAATCACCCGATCGCTAACGTAGATGTGAGACAACGACTCGATCCACGTTGGACAAGTTCAGCGGGACTCTCCGATCGGCGCCAACATTGGCGATCGCTAACGCCCGTAATCGATCGGCCATCGGCTCACGGAGCGTCTGCTTTCGACTCGGCCGTGATCATTGCCATCCCTTAGCGATCGGCCGTCGTCGACCAATCGACGCTCCCATGAGCGATCACGCCAGCCCTTAAAGCTCTCAAACGGCAGTCGAACTCGAGTCGACTCCGGTCGAGCCGGCCCGTAATGCCCGGATCATTAACCTCAAGAATGAGGTTTTAACCCAAGTATGGTGCCTATACTTTGCTAGACCACCCTTAGCCTGAACCTAAGCCTTAACCACCTCCATCACCTCACGCCTCTCGGATCCTCCAAGTCATCCATGACTTGTTCATCCATCGCGCTAGCTTCCGGTGCTTCCATCGGCTATATGTCGTGCTAACGGTCTACACCGCCAAGGCATTGGACTTACGGCCAAGACTGCTTGGACTTTACGCCGCCAATATCAATCCCCTTGGACTTCCCAAATGCCAAGACTCAAGCTTGGACTTTCCCTTGCCAACCCATGTTGGACTTTCCATGCCAAGACCCATGCTTGGACTTTCCATTTGCCAAGACCCATGCTTGGACTTCTTATGCCAAGTGCTCAAGACTTGGACTGTCCCAATTGCCAAGTGTCCCACTTGGACTTTCCATGTGCCAAGTACCCATGACTTGGACTTTACCTTGCCAAGACCCATGCTTGGACTTTCCCATAATCACATGGTCAACCTTGGTCACATTCCGTGGTCGATTATAACTGGATCGATTGTATAAACAATCTCGTAACATGCAGCGTGATGTCGGCGTCAATGTCGATCACATATCTTACATGCTATGCATGGTATAAATGATTCACATATATGATTCACTAGCTTAGCAACTAGTTATTACGTGCTGGTATTCTGTATATTCATATATGATCACTTCTCTATTTAGATATGAATGACAGTGAAGTGATCACATTTGCTTTGTTTTTTATACAGCTTGCAGACATGAATGGAAAGATGGTCTGTGGGAAGCCACTTTATGTTGCACTGGCACAACGTAAAGAAGACAGAAGAGTTAGGTTGCAGGTATTATGAACCCCATGAACTATTGTCACTACTAATAAACAAGTTTATGAAGACATCTACTTGGTTCACGTGTTGCTGCAGTTTTTGACAAATGTGTCAAATTGAATTGGACTATCTAAACATGTATGCTGTTTAATCTGGAAGAAGCTCCAATCTCTAAGTTGCTTTCCCTCCTTCCTTTCTTTCAGAAACCTGCATGCTCCTTATCTGAGAATGTAAAAAGGCTACAAAATTTACTCAAGTGCCATGATTGCTTTTATATGGACACCTTCAAATCTACCATGATACTTGACTAGATTTTATATTGTTTTTCTGATGCTTATAGCCTCATTGTTTTTTTTAGGCTTTATGTAGAATGAAACTAAAATCATTAGAATTAATTATTTGAACTTCTGTGTCATCCTTATTAGAGGCAAATCACTAGTTGAAAAAAACTTTTATATTTTTAGTTTTATGCATTAAACAATGGTTGCTTGATTTTTATTTTTCAAGCTTATTATGTTTCCTGGAGTCGCTATCCATCCTGACACTTTTCTGTTTTTTTTCTCATGTATTTATCTAACTTTTTTCATTTTTGCTAAATTCTATGCTCTTTGAGCAACGTGCTCAGTGTTGCCCACTTTTTTTTTGTCTTGAACTGGACTATGCATGCTTTACATCTGTCTAATTTACAGGCACAATTTTCACAAATACGACCTGTAGCAATGACTCCTAATGTTGGCCCACGTGTTCCCATGTACCCTTGTACCCTCCTGGTGCTCCCGGTCTTGGGCAACAAATATTTTATGGTCAAGCACCTCCTGCCCTTATGCCACCACAGGTTATATCTATCGTCTATTCTTTTTTTTTTACTTTTCATTCTTCCATATCAATTCTATACCAGATTTAGATACCTCTTTTTCTTTCACAATTGAGTAATTGGTAAAAATATCATCATTATCTATTCTGATGTTACATGTTTATCTTTCTTTAAAATTTGAAACTCTATTAGGCCTGATCATTATATGCATTGCTTGGTGGGCCCTAATACAACTCCATAATTATCAATATTTTTGGTGTATGCTCGATGGACAAGTAACCCTTCACTTGGATGCTTGTAAACTTAATTGTCTTATTTGTAGTTATGAACTGTATTTGACAATAACTAATCATACTGTTGCCTCTCATTTGCATTTTTTTTCCTTGTAATTTTCATGTGTTGGCAGATAATAATGTTTTCTATGAAAATATTTATGATTTTGATGGTACATAAGTCCTTAATGGGATGTAGTAGATGTACACTTCTCATTAGTTGGATTTAAACTCAATTTTATGTTGTTTGTCTACTATTTTATTACTGTAATGGCCAAATCATGCTATTGCCTCCATTTTCCATTTTTGCCATACAAACTTGCGGTACAGGAGATTTGCATTTGATTACCGTAAGGGTGTGTTTGGTTGGGGGTTTTTGTTGATAACCTTGTTAAGTTATCAACAAAAATCTTATTTGGTTTAGGTTATAAACAATTACCTGGTAATTGTTCATTACCTGGTTATGAACAAAAATCTTTTTAGGGGGAATCGAAAAACCTTGGAGAATCAAGGTTTTTGTTGATTCATGGGGTTAAGGAAACTTTTTTCCAATATTACCCCTAGCAATATATTAAATCTCAATTTGTCAAAACTCAATCGATTTGTCGTCGGTCTGCCGTCGCCGCCGCCGTGCCGTCGCCGCCGCTCATCGTCGTCGCCGCTTCCCGTCGTTGGTCGCGGACCTCGCCTGCCGCCGATTCACCGCCGCCATTCGCCGTCGTTGGTCGCCGTCGTCGCCGCCGCTGCCGCCGTTGCCGTCGGCCTGCGCTTATCGTCGTGGTCGTCGTCCGTCGTCCGTCGTCGCGTCGTTGCGCCGCCGCCGCCGTGCGCGTCCGTTGCCGGCCGTCGCCGCCGGCCGCTGTTTCACGTCGCGGTCGTCGCCGCCTGGCTACCGTCGCCGCTGCCGCCGTTGCCTCGCCGTCGTCGCCATCCACCGCCGCCATTGCCGCCGTCGCTGCGTTGCCGATCGCCGCTGCTGCCGCCGTCGCCGCCACCGCCGTGCCGCTGTCGCCGCCGTCATTGCCGCGCCGATCGCCACCGCCATCGCCATCACTCGCCGCCGCCATCGCTTCGCCATCACCGCCGCCGTATGCCATACTCGTCGCCGCGCCACCTCTGCCGTCGCTTCGCCTAAGCCGCGCCACCACCGTCGCCGGTGATCGCCACCGTCGCCGTCGACCGGCCGATGACCAACGGCATCGTCGGCCACGATTCGCCGTCGTCGTCGCATCGGTCGCCATCGTTGTCGCCGTCGGCCGACCGATCGCCGCTGTTGCCGATCGGTTGACCACCATCGCCGCCCTCGGGGCCGACCGTCGATCGATCACGGTTGATCGTTGGGAACTCCCGATGGCGGATCAATTTAGTAAAATGTTAAACTAAGTTATATATTAAAACCTCCAACCAAACAAGGTTTTTATCTAAGGTTATACTTTATTCCAAGGTTATGTTTTATTTCCTGGTAATCACATAATCAAGATTATGTATGATTATTTGAACCAAACGCATCCTAAGTGTTAACATCTGATAGTTTCATCCGCAGCCAGGGTTTGGTTTCCATCAACAACTTATACCTGGAATGCGACCCGCAGGGGCACACATGCTAAATTTCTTTGTGCTCTCATCTTTATATATCTGCTCCGACATATCTAAATATTAACATCTTACATCTTTTGCTCTGACTGATATTTGTTCACATCTCTAGTTATTACATGCTGATACTGATATATCCGAGAAGATGTGATCAAGAAAGATTCAATCTAAAAAGTAAGATAGATTAGAACTAATATGCATGTTTAGTATGTAGATTTTTTATTTAATTTTGTAAACTTAATTTGGATCCTTGTGGATTATGACTTTACATTTTCTATTTTTTCATTATTTGTTGATTATGTAATATTTATGTTTCAATTGTAAGAAAATTGATTAGTTATATTTTAATGATATTTTAATTTGTATTTTATAAATGTTTAATTAAGTCGTTCATCATGTAATATAATAGACAACGATTTTTATTTGTTGATAAAAATTTATATTTCATTTTAAATGACAATGTTTTTTATCCATAGCAAAAAGCGTTTTCTATGTTTAAAAAATAACACTTTTAATCCATTGTAAAATCGTTGTCTTTGTTAAAAGGATAATGCTTTAAATTCATTGTAAAAACGTTGTTTTTTTTCTATCAAAGACAATATTTTTTATCCGTTGTAAAAGCATTATATTTGTAACAAGGACAACATTTTTCATTTGTTGCAAAAACAGACAACGTTTTTTTCCCGTTAGAAACAATATTTTTTCAGTTGCATAGACAATGGATAAAAAATATTATCATCTTTTTTCTTCTTGTAATGAATATTTAAGCCGATGGACACAAACCTTAAAAAATTGTGGCTGGCTTACAGATTCACAGGGAAACATTCATTATCAAGTTCTTACGCATTTATTTGCTTGCTGTGGCGCTGGTAACTGAAGCAGGTTCTTAACGGGGGCTTCGTGAACTTGACAAGAGCAGTGATCTCTGCAGAAAGTCTACCTATTTTTTCTCGGGACATGCAGGTCAAATGGTTACTTCAAATTATCATATATAATTTTAATTATTTAATTATTAGATAATCATTTAATTAAAATTATAGAAAATAAAGTATAATTTATGTTATTTGATGCCATCCTAATAAAAATCTATTCATTTGAAGATTTTAATGTATAATCTAATTTAAAATTTTACTATATTACCTTTGATTCAATTCTAAGATTCCATTTAATTTAAAACATATTTGATTATGACCGTGCAGATCACGACGATCATCGTTGTCGTTGGATGAGATGGTGACGGATGATCACCGACAACTATAGCAACTGTGTCGATAATCGATGGTGGCGACAATCGATGGCGGTGGCAACAATCGGCGATCGACAATCGATGATGATGGGTGATGATCAACAAGAGACAACTGATGACGGGGAGGGGGGGGGGGTGACCGACGATCGGTGGCGACCGATGACCATGAGCGATCAACTAGAGTTTTAATTATATTTAGATAAAATTAAAATTTGATAAAATTTTAAGGGTATTTTAATTTGAATGAAAAAATCGAAGGATATTTTTGAAAAAAAAAATATTTGTTAACTTCGGAATAAAAAAAATCTTATCATCTCTAAGATAATGTGATTTCTGATTGCATGTTTCATTTGCTGATACAATGGACATGCTTTGTTATCTAAGAATCATTGTTTTTTAAAATCAAATAAGATTAGTATGGATAATCTTAGATAAATAATCAAAATTATCCATGATAACTTTGAACCAAATGCTCTTAAGATCTACGAGCGCACGACACAGAGGGACCCATCACTTTTAATGACCTCTGCAAGGGAAACAAGGGCATTTATATATATATGAGAAATGTTATACTGGGCAACAATCCATGTGTGACTCGTGCACGACAACTTCTCCACCGTCCGATTAAACAAAATTGCACAGTAATATAGAATCCACAGTACTTTTCTCCATCTCCTTCTCCGAATCCGTGAATTTTTTTCGGTGAACACAATAACCCAACCTCTAAATCCGTCGGGGTTGCCACCGTCGTTGTCGTCGTCCAACCGACTGGCCGACCAATCGAATTTCGATTGAAATCTAACCAAAATCCACTGGCGGTTGCAATGCGGCCAGATTGCGATCGAAATATGGTGCGATTGTGGTTGTAGCATTGGCAATTGTAAATTATCAGATTCCTATCGTGATCCGATCAGAATTCGATCGCTCGACGGTGATGCCGAGCGACAGGGGTGCTCGGCTTGGGGGATGGGGAAGAGGTGGTTAGGCGATGGGAAAGAGGTGCTCGAGCGTGGAAAGTGCTCGAGCGACGGAAGTTACTATACATTCCCCGTTAATGCGCATGAATCAAACAAATTGAGATGCCCAACATATCATATTCTCGTTCACGCACGCGCGCGTGTGTCCTGAGCATCTATTTTTGTGCACCCGGTGTGCAACACATAGTAAATGGGAAATACATAGTATTTTTTCTCGTGCAAATCGCCTACTATCATTGTCGTTCCACTGTATTGCGAGCCACCACAGGGCTACCTTGCATGTTGAATAAAAATAAAGTGAGGTCGAAGAATCATAAAGTAATATCATCAAAAGACTCCGATAGTACAAAAGGGATGTTTATTACTGTAGGGAGCGGCGTTGGTGAAGAAGGGAAATCCCCCCAAAGAGTTGTTAGAAGATATCGATAAAGGAGGCATGGAAGGGGGCGGTCCAGGCGAAGTAGTTTCGGGGTGAAGAGCAGCGAGACGCGAGGAGCGACAGAGAGAGGTCCGAGATGTACTTCCGGAGGGAGAACGAAGGTCTACCGGATGAGGGATTCGAGGATCCGGCCTAAGCAGAGAAGATGGGGTGTCCATGATGTCATTGAGAGGTGTCTTAAGACAATCGCCTTAGAAGTTATTAATAAAATTCACTATTTGAGTGTACATTATTTATGTATTTGATTGGATCTTAAACTCATATACTGAAGTCCACAATACGATGCATGACATGAAAGAAATTGTGATTGGATTACAATTAGTTAGTATCTTATCATGTGTAATCATATAAGTATTGAAACTATCCCTAGTTGATGAATTGATGAGATTGGACGTCATCGATTCTGTGAGACTAGCACATATTATGCTCCTTGATTTATCCAAGCATTTGGTACTCACTGAATATAAGCATAGGGATGCTAAGAGTGAATATGTTGATGCTAGTTATGGTAACTAGTTCATTGGAGTGACCTGCTATGAGACTTCATATGGTTCTATATATCGTTGAAGATCTCATTACAGCTCGAGTGTGAGCTTCCTTAGACTTGAGGTATTCAAGTCATCTTGGTCATGATGCCTTATACATTGGCTTCTTCGCAGCCATCTCTATAAGATGTGTAACTCCGGGATAATTGGGTATAAGCCAAAGTGATCGAAGGTGTTTGAATAGCCCATAGAGGATTCACCACTTCTAATAAAGGAGATGTATACCCTAGGGATCTTGTCAAGATTGTTACTCAGGAGTCTCTGGCCAGAGCAAACATGTTAAGAAGATGGTCTTCTTGGGAACATATAGGAGTAACTTGAATCCATAGGACAATGAAACTAACTCGAGCTAGGTGTGACGTAGTCAGCGTAGTGGGGACGAACACATAGACCATGCCTTGAACAAAGTAGGTATAGGATGAGTGAAAGGAACAAGGCACAACTGAAGCTGCTAAAGGGTTTAGAGATGTTCTGGAGTCAATTTAGACTTTTCGGTCAATTGGGAGTCATGATGCACTGCTATGTGCCACTGATGATCTATTCATAATCAAGAGGTTAATTATGAATAGCCAGCATAGCCGAGAATCTATTGGGTCACACGCAATACGAGTGATCTAGAGACGTGAAACAAGTTTGAGAATGAGATTCTTAGTGATAGAGAAGATGTATCTGGTTGGACCAGGCCAAGAAGGTGCAAAATAGAGGTTATGGAATCTCCTATGGCCATGTCGGATTTAGCATGGCCATAACGCACCTAAACGAAGTTAAATGGACCGTACAGAGCCTCACACGGTCGTGCCTATCTCTGGCTGAAAACGACCAAAGTCTAGGTTGTTCCCAGAAGGACACATGGCTAGCCGTGTGTCTTGGTACAGTCATGCCTTTTTGGCACGACTGGCCGTGTGTAAGACACACGGCTGTGTTGCGGCTCCATTATTTTTGGAGATTTCTCTTATAGAAATTTCTTCGGTTGTTCTTACCTTAATTATGGGATAGTTATGGTAAGATAGGTTCCGTTTAAGCCTCCTAAGACTCCCTAATCAAGAGATTTATAAATATATCCCTTGATAATCTTTGGAGGAGAGATTCTAATCTTAGGTTTTCTTCCTTGGTAGCCATCTTTCCTCTCTCTCTTTCCCTCTCTTGTCTCCACCAGTTGGCTAGCACCAATCGAAGATAGACTTGTTGCTCGAGGAGTTGTCTCAAGTGATCCCGACGTGGATACTGATAGAGGCAAGGTCCGTTGGTTTTGCTTACGGTTTCGACATATTCGATAAGAATCTCGAAGGTATAACCTTTCTCCTTCTCGATTTTACATGTTATTATGTCAAAGCAAGTATTCCTGACCCCCAGGGGATGTCTGGGATGAAATAAAATTATTTTATTCTCTTTATTCTGCTGTGCATTATCTCGGAATCTCCAATAAGTGGTATCAGAGCCACCTTATTTATTTGGCATAGATTGCATGTTGTAGGAGAATATTTAAAGCATGTTTGATATTTTAATATGCATGTGCGATGTCTTTCTATATGATAGATTAGAGTATGATTGATTCTACATATATGATATATTTGTAATCTAAAAGGAAATACCAAGGATACACCTAAAAACACCGAAGGTGTCGGCCGCATCATTAAAGCCTAAGCATAGACTAGCCATGTGTTGAGGAATAGGTTGCTCGATGTGTGTATCTAATTCTTAAAACGACATGTGTGTCAAATATTCAGCTCATGTTCACATCAGAAAATTTATTTTCTAATGTGACATTGGTTTTTCCATATTTAGGTTTATTTTCTGTTATAGATGAGACCTCGAATAACCTAAAATCCCTCGTGTAAACATGAGGGCTAACACCTTCCATTAATATGGTTAAACTATAGTTCTTTTTCATGTTTGGGTCGTTAGACTCTCTCCAAGCCTGGCATGACATCGAGCATATTCAATTCATATGAGATTCAATGTTTATTTTAAATGGTAAGGACCCGAGGTCAATTTCAAGTTTGGATTGTTGGACTCTCTCCAAGCCTGACTTGTAAATTTGATGTGCTCAAATCATTTAAATTTGATCCCACGATTAATGGGTCGTCCCTAACTGAAAGCATTGATTTTTTGGACTCTCTCCAAGGTCAATGTGGACAGAAGTGCAATTAGGTGATATGCATTGGATGTATATATGTTAATGAGTTAACAACCTAATGTATATGTAAACATTCAATTAGTTGATAGAATAAAATGATAGTTATATATTTAATATATAATGGGTACTATTGATACCTGACATTATGACTGAATGGTTTGTTGGATTCTCTCTAACATTATTCTTAGTCATAATGAATATCAACCCACTAAGAGATAACCTACCTGTTAGTACCTATAAGATCCATATATCTCCACAATGGTATGATATTGTCCACTTTGGGCCTAAGCTCTCATGGTTTTATTTTTGGACTTTACCCAAAAGGTCTCATACTAATGGAGATATCTTTTCATCTTATAAGTACATGATCTTTTCAATGTCTTACCAATGTGAGACTTTGATTGTATTCTCAATACTCCAATAATCCTTCTCTCAAACGAAGGACCACATTGAGTCCCCTTTAAGCCTATCCGTCTTTGAAGGACTTCCTTTGCTTGATGTCTGAACCCACCAGGACTTCCTGCCAACTATCTGGTCCTTCTGACCCAGCTGAACTTCCTGCCAGTTGTCCATCCCTTTTGGCCTAACTAGACTTCCTGCCAGTTGTTTGGTCCTCCCGACCCAATTAGACTTCTTGCCTAGTGTTTGGTTCTCTTGATCCAGACATGGGAGCTCCACTTCCTTCGTTCGAGGTTCATGGCTTGACATGAACCATGACTTTGATACCACTTGTTAGTACCTATAAGATCAACATATCTCCACAATGATATGATATTATCCACTTTGGATCTAAGCTCTCATGGTTTTATTTTTAGGCTTTATCCAAAAGGCATCATACCGATGGAGATATCTTTTCATCTTATAAATACATAATCTTTTCCATATCTTACCAATGTGGAACTTTGATTATATTCTTAATACTCCAACACTACCATCTCTCGAATTCAAAGTGAGGGCTATTAAATTTGATAAAAATAATGGGAGTTTCTTGTTAATGTAAATTGTTTGCATTGTTATAAATTCATCTCTCTTATACACCTCTTTTTGTATGTCTAGGTACTAATTAGAACAACATGTCGACCTCTATTAATTTACGTTAAATTTTGGACAACAACAAATTGACTGGGCCAAACTTCTTGGATTGGCTTCGCAACCTGAGAATTGTTCTCAAGACTGAAAAGCTAGCTTATGTCCTTGAAGAGGTTCTTCCTCAACCTCCTGCAGACAATGCATCTGGTGACCAAAAATTGGCTTACCAGAAACATGTTGCTGACTCTGAGATGGCGAGTTGTATTATGCTAGTGTTGATGTCTCTTGAGTTGCAGAAATAACATGAGCATATGGATGTTAATACAATTGTCTTTCATCTTCAAGAGTTGTTTGATAAGCAGGCACGATCTGAAAGGTTCGAGGTCACCCAACTCCTCTTTTGATCAAAGATGCAGGAGGGTTCATCTGCAGTGTAGTTTGAACTGAGGATGAATGCCTATATTGAGCTATTGGGATCATTAGGATTTTTCATGGGCTATGAATTAAGTATTGACTTAATTCTTCACAATTTGACTGGTAGCTATTCACGATTTGTGATGAACTATCGGATGAATAAGATTGAGTCCACTATTCCTGAATTGATCAATATGCTCAAAACAGTGGAGTCATCTATTGCTAAAGAACAGAATGCGGTGATGCCGATTAACTCCTCAAAGAAAGGTTCTAAGAGGAAGTAAAAAACCAAAGCCAAAGGGAAGAAAAAGGCAAAGAAGGAAGAATTAACTCCCAAGGGCACCTTCTATCACTGTGGCAAGGATGGGCATTGGAAGAGAAACTGTAAGTAGTATATGAAATCACTGAAGCAGAAAAAGGCATCTGATGCCCAATCTACTTCAGGTATATTTGTTATTGAATGTCATACTATTTCTTCTAACACTTGGGTATTGGATACCGAGCGTAGCTCACATATATGTAATGATATACAGAGGCTTAGGAACAGAAGAAAACTGGTTAAGGGAGAAGCAGATCTAAGGGTTGGCAATGGAGCAAAAGTTACTGCTATATCCAAGGGAACATATATGTTACGACTTCCTACGAAACTAGTTTTAGAGTTGGATGATTGTTTTTATATTCCTGCATTAATAAAGAACATTGTTTATATTTCATGTTTGAATAAAAAGATTATCATTTGACGTTTAGTAATAATTGTTGTTACATTTGTTAGGACCGGTGACTACGCTAGAGGGGGGGGATGAATAGCGTTTTGAAAAACAATCTAAATTTTACGCAGTGGATATACTAAAACGAACAACACAACCAAAACAAACAGAACGAAAAGAACACAAGCACAAGTGACACAGCCGATTTTTACTTGGTTTACAGCTCTCTCCTAGAGCTGCTAGTCCAAGGCCTACCTCTATATTTTCTCCTTTTTGAAGAATACTTCGAAGGTGGAGAAACCTCTTGAAACTTATAGATTATAGACTCTCTAGATATGAAATTAATACAGAAATCTGAAATGAACCGATAAGCAATATATAAACAAGAATCTAGACAGATATGCACATATAGATGATCACAAATGGAAAGCAATGGAAACCAAAAACCAACACACAAAACTCTTAACCTTCACAGCTGCGACGTGGAGGTAGCGAGATGATCGCGAGTGCAACAATGGTCTCAACCGTCCAGATTTTCAGAGCACTAGCCAAGTAGAATTCAGAACGCTAGTAGAGACAATGGACATGATTCTTTTTTCAGACGATCAATCAACCACAAGCGAGAAAGTCAGATTCAGTTGGTTGTCAATCGAGCAGCACCAAGAAACACCAACAAAAGGTTGTTTTGCAATTACAGGAAAACTTTCAGTTTCGTTCAAGCGATCCCTTATCGAAAACAAAGCCAACCCTTTTATTTCTGCGCAACCCTAATCCCTTGACCATTGCTCCAATCCCCAATCAATTTTGTCCACGCCATTTGAAAACATCCACGAGCCAAAAGATTAGGTCATCCACTCGAGCGGGAACCTGAAAAAATCAAACACGTGGAAGAACAGATAGAATTTTTTACCAGAATCGCGAACTAGTTTCCCACCAGTTGAGGTGGCAGTTGAGCGCGCCTTACGTCTGTGCGATTTTTTTGAAGGACAGTCGAGGCGCTGGCTCGATTGTTCATGTTAAATGCCGAGGTTTCTTCTGCTACAGTCGAGGCACTAGTCGAAGCTCATTGGCTTCTGTCGCATTCTTGACTATCTCGAGGTACTACCTCAGTCTCGATCAAAGAGCCGATTGAGTGTCGGCTCGAATTGTCTGCGGCCTCCCATTCATTTGCTACACGCATTCGATCGAGCCGCCTTGATTGCTCCCTGGATGTCGCAAATTCTTATTGATAAATCACGATAGAACCTTGATTGAGGTGTCAACTCATTATTGTTCTTATGACCCATTGTTTCAGTCAACTCTAAGACTGAAACACGCCTAGTAAAGACTCTACCCAGAGACCCTTTACTTGTCAAGACTCCGGCCTCCGACCATTCTTGGACTTTTCACCAAGGTACACCCTTGGATTTTTCATCTGCCAAGGAATTACCCTTCTTGGACTTTTCACCAAGGTCCACCCTTGGATTTTTCCAGTCGCCAAGGAATTAACCATCTTGAACTTTTCACCAAGGTCCACCCTTGGATTTTTCCAGTCGCCAAGGAATTAACCATCTTGGACTTTTCACCAAGGTCCACCCTTAGATTTATCTTTCACCAAAGCACTTGGATTTCTCACACCAAGATTTACCCTTTGGATTTATCTTTCACCAAAGCACTTGGATTTCTCACACCAAGATTTACCCTTTGGATTTCTCACACCTTTCTCACACCTACACTACTTAAATCTTTGTCAAACACCAAAACATAACTTAGAGCAATAGCTCCAATAGTCTCCCCCTTTTTGATTGCAGGTGACCAAAATAGGGAAGGAAAGAAGAAGGAGAAGAAGAAGGAACAATCGTCATCTTCTTCCATAAAATCTGATGGAGATGATGAGTCCTCATTCAACGAGGTGGCCAACTTCATGAGAAGAATGATGAGGAGAAGCAGGAGGTCCAACAAGAAGAAAGAAGAAAAGAGAAGGAGAAGAAAAGCCTTAAGAGCCATGTGGGATGATTCTTCATCCGGGTCATCAGAAGAGGACAAGAAGGAGAAGACCAATCGAAACACTGCCCTGATGGCACTGGAGAATTTTGAGACAGAAACAGAAAGGAGAAGGACAAATGGAGATTCAGATTCGACATCATCATCTTCAGATGATGAGGAGGTAACTTCTATTGAACTTATGGACTGTTACAAAACAATTGCTTATTTATCTGATATGTTAGAGAAAACCAAGTCTAAGGTTAAATTGTTGAAAACTGAAGTAGGACAATTAAAAAACCTTAAGGAGCATGTGGTAGAAATTAGTACAAACATTCCTCAATTTGAGAAACTCAGAGATGAGAACAAATCTCCGAATGCACAGGTAGAAGATCTCAAGTGCACACTTGAGAAATTCACCTCTAGCTCTCAGACCCTGAACATGATACTAAACTCACAACGAGCTATTTATAACAAAGCTGGGATAGGTTATAGACCTAAACAATAAGAAATTAGCTTCATTTTGTTATTCTCTAGGAATTCTGGTAGGAAGACTAAAACAACTAAGGCTTGGATACCTAGGAAATATATTTTGGAAGCTAAAGGACCCAAGATTTGGGTTTCTAAAACCTCTATTTTCCATGTCAAGTAGGCAATTGTTGAGGGGGAGTGCCCATCAATCTGATATATTAACAGTGGATACTCCAAACACAATAGCTAAAATGATACTGTGTTAGAAGATATATATATATATATCATGTGCTTTTTGATAATGCTACTAATATATCTGTCAAAGTGTTTGTTGACTAGAAAAAGGTTTGATAAGGAGGCTGCCACTGCTAAACTTCAAAAGTACAGGTAGTGTGATGCTTGTCACTAAGGTAAGCTAATGAAAATGTCACACAAGAGCAAGGATTCTGTAAGTATCTCTACAGCTTTAGACTTGTTACATCTAGATCTATTTGATTGTAGCACTGTTAAATCAATTGAATGGTAGTAAAAATAATTTAGTTATATTTAATGATTACTCTAGATATTCATGGATGTTGTTCTTAAAACATTTTTATTTCTTTTGGTAAAAGAATTGAGATTGAAAAAAAAAACTTCATTAGAAGTGATCAGGGAGTTGAATATGGACTGAAGAAAACTAGATTACATGAAAATATTGAAGTAGGGGGAGTTAAGATTGATTTTGTTGAAGAAAAGTCTAGTTACAAGGGTCATTACTTGAAGGTGTATCAAACGATCAAGTACTTGACACATCTCAAGCATCAAGATCCATTAGGACAAATCTCTAGTCATTCCCAAAATCAGATCCCTTAAAATCTAAACAATAATTACAGACCTAAGGATAAACTCTTAGCTGGTGTAGAAAATGTGTGCTTTTTAATGTGGTGAATTCTATCTAGTGATGGGATCCATTACAGAGAACATTATTACAAATTTCTTCTTAGAAACTCATGTTTTACAAAGTCTGAAACTTGTGTCAATCTAGAGAAATCTTAGGTATTATAGCCCATACGTATTTTTCCCTGTTAGATTATGATGTATGAATTGTATACAAAAAACCTCAAGATTTATTGAATTTTTTAAAATTAAATATGGATTTCTAAACTTCATTCTGAAAAAACTGCACAGTTACACCTATCAGTGAACAGTCGAGTTTGTGCTTCGATTGGAAAATCCAAACTAGTTTTTTTTAAATTCAGACTAGTTTTTTCAAAACTCAGACCAGTTTTTGAAAATCCAGACGATTTGAAAATCGGACGATTTTTCAAAATTGGACTAGTTTTGAAAATCCAGACGATTTTGAAATTGAGACTAGTTTTTGAAAATCGGACAGTTTTTTGAAATTGAACTAGTTTTTGAAAATCCAGACCAGTTTTCCAAAATCTCGACTAGCCGATTTAATCCCAGGGCGGTTTAAGCCCAGGGCAGTTTAATCCCAGGGCGGTTTAATCCCAGGGTGGTTTAAGCCCAGACTGGTTTTTCAGGGCGGTTTAAAATTTCAGACTGGTTTTTCAAGGCGGTTTAAAATTTTAGACTGGTTCATTTCAGGCTGTTTTTGAATTTTAGGTGGTTTAAATTCCAGACTAGTTTAATTTCAAAGTGTTTTAAATTTCAAACTAGTTTAAATTTCAGGTTGGTTCATTTTAGGCTGGTTTAAAATCCAGACCGATTCAAAATCCAGACCAGTTCAAAATCCTGACCGGTTAAAATCCAATCTGGTTTAAAAATTCAGACTGGTTTCGATTGAATGATAGTCGAGGTGCAACCTCGACTAATTTCAAATCTATTGAACGGAATAGAGTTAGAGTCAACTAGGACTTCGACTGATACCATGTGTGGCTTAAACAAAAAACTCACATAATCGAGTCGACCTCGACTGAGGACTCGACTATGCGAAATTTCTAACTCCAGACGCAAGTAGCCCTCGACCAGTACCTCGACTGGATCTGTCATTCGATCTTACCTTGTCTGTTTTTGATCATTTAAGGTTGGTTTACCACTCCTAATACTAGAGAATGTTTGAAAAGCATTACAAGGGCGATCTTACAATAGAATATGAGTATGTGAGGTAGGTGATTTCGAAAATTAAAGTGCATGAGGGAAGATAATTTTGAGGGGGAGTTTAGCTGACTTATTTCTGATTTATTATCATCTGACTTACATCTGATTACTCTGATCTAACCTGAGCTGATTTATCATGAACTGATCTAACCTGAGCTGATATCTTTGATTTATCATCTAATCTGAACTGATATCCTTGATTTACCTAATATCAATCAACATTAGTGATCTAATAAAGGGTTTAATATCTAAATCCCAAATCTAACTTTTACAAAACCAACTTCAGTGGGGTGTCAAAAGGGGGAGGAGAAAATGTTTATAGGTTAGATGCAAGAATCTGTGATCTCTCTTGAATTTCTGATTTAGGTGTATGGTGTGTCATCATGATCTGAACTCTAATCTCTGATTTACCATGATCTGAACTCTAATCTCTGATTTACCATAACTTGAACTCTAATATCTGATTTACCATAACCTGAACTCTAATCTCTAATTTGCCATGTCCAAGTTTCTGATTTACCCTGATCTAATCCATATCCAATTTGACTAACACTTGATTACTTGATTTACCTGATTTACTCTGACTTGATTCAATATCTCTGATTTAACTAACCTTTTTTTCAGTGTTTGCCAAAGGGGGAGAGAAAGTTTATAGTTTAGGTGTGGTTTAGGTGCGTGTGTGACTATTATCTGTGATCTCAGTGAACTAATATCTAAGATTTAACCTAATCTTAGATCTGTGAGTAAAGTGACTTTGATTGTTTTTACTAGTAGTGACCTAAACTTAAACGGGTTATCACCTAAACTTAAACGGGTTGTCAAACATCAAAACATAACTTAGAGCAATAGCTCCAACAACATTACGTTAAATGGTGTTCTTTATGCTATTGGAATGTTAAATAATGGAATCTACACGTTAGATACATCCAACGAGATATTCAATATCGAATCAAATAGCAAACACACTATGTTAGATAATCAGTTAACCTCACAATTATGACATTGTCGTTTTGGCCATATAAGCAATGAATGCATGTTTAAACTGTATAAGCTTGGCATTTTGGAGTCTTATGAATCAGATTCATTAGACACATATGTTTCATGTTTAAAAGGAAAGATGACTAAGTTATCTTTTAGTGGAAAAGGTGAACGAGAAGTTGAGGTATTGGGCCTTATACATACTGATGTATATGGACCAATGTCAACTTATGTCGTAGGAGGTTATATCTATTTTGTTACCTTTATCGATGATTATTCACGATATGGGTATTTGTTTCTGTTAAGATACAAATCTGAAGTCTTTGAAAGGTTTAAAGATTTCAGAAAAGTAGAGAAACAACTTAGGAAAACTTCGATCGGATCGAGGTGGTGAATACTTAAGCCAAGAGTTTCAAGATTATCTAAAGGACAATGACATCTTGTCCCAAAGGACTCCACCTTACATGCCACAACATAATGGTGTGGCTGAAAGGAGAAATCAAACCTTGTTGGACATGGTTAGGTCAATGATGCAGCATGCAAGTCTTCCAAAAACCTTTTGGAGTTACACACTCGAGACCGCTGTTTACTTGTTAGATAGAGTCCCGATGTCACGCCCGCCCTTTCCAGGGGTTGGAAGGGCGGCGCGACGCGATCATACATACATGCATTTACAGCGGAAGACTACATACTTCTTACAGCGGAAGACTTTAAACTTCTTTTTTTTCTTTCTTTTAAACATAAGCATGCATCATCATTTCATAAGTACTTAGTTCAATTTCATGACATTCAACTTAAAGGAAAACATGCATAATTATGGGAAACATAAACAGATCTCCTCCACCATGCCACTACCACACACACTTTGCCCCTCCTCCTGCTCCCTTTAGTTTAGCCATTCTTTACCCTTATCTACAGTATAAGGGAACATAAAACTATAAGCACATAGGCTTAGTAAGATCCTTTCCTACTCACAAAAGTCATACATCGAGAACATATAAGCATAACATGCATATAAACATACAAGAACATATAAGCATAACATTCATATAAACATACAAGAACATATAAGCAAGCATAGCATGCATATAAACATACCAGAACATAAGCATAGCATTTATATATACATTCAAGAACATAAGCATAACATTCATATAAGAGAAATGACATGAGCATTCAGAAACATATAAGCATAACAACCATAACAACATCATAATAATCTAGACATGAAATAAAGGTATTTGCAAGATGCTCTTTGAAAACATATATATTATAGGTACTTAAACATAATCTCAACATATTGGGCCCGACATTGTACCACATTCATCATCATCATCATTGCGCGCATCCCTAAATAGACCCGAGGTAGCTAATCCCGAACCTACTAGGTTACTAGGCCCGTACTATGTCCGTCGACCTAGGGGTCATCATAACATAGAAGCCCATCCTAGGCCCATACTTATGACCGTCGGCCTAGGGCAACTTGGAGCTCATCCCGTACTAGGTCCGTACTATGATCGTCGACCTAGGGGCAATCATAACATAGAAGTCCATCCTAGGCCCGTACTATGTCCGTCGGCCTAGGGCAACTTAGGAGCCCATCCCTTGGACCTTGTTAGGGTCTGGTACAAACCATGCATAAAGTAAAATAACATATCATGTTCTTTCTTCATAACATATCATATTTCTTTTCATAACATATCATGTTCCTTATCATAGCATATCATGTTCCTTCTTCATAACATATCATATTTCTTTTCATGACATAAGGAGTGCTCTTAGGGAAGCATTTCTTAGGCATTTTCATCATACATACTTGTTCATCATGATACAATGAACATAATATAATCATACATTCATACAATTAACATGGCAATGAGCATAATATAATCATACATTCATACAATTAACATGACAATGAGTATAACATAATCATACATTCATACAATTAACATGACAATGAGCATAACATAATCATACATTCATACAATTAACATGGACATAAGGTAGTGACATAAACCAATCATGCTATCATAAAGTCTAACTAACATCATATTAACATCTTATATACATGTAGCATGACATGGAGGATTATTAGAGGGCATGAGCATGGGTTGGCCGAAACCCTAAGGGAGGGTTCTTAAGAATTTAAACCCTAAACAACTTGTACACGATTTAACTAACCACATGTTAACATCCATTACATATAGATCATAGCATGGAAGGCCATTAGGAGCATATATAGGTCTTGGCCGAAAGTTTCAAGGGGCCTTGGGATCAAACACTCAAACCAAACCTAGCTATCAACATGTCATCTTCATCCACATACAAAACATAGCATGGAAAACCATTAGGGGCATATATAGGTCTTGGCCGAAAGTTTCAAGGGGCCTTGAGATCAAATACTCAAACCAAACCTAGCTATCAACATGTCATCTTCATCTACATACAAAACCTAGCATGGAAACATATAGATCATAGCATGGAAAACCATTAGGGGCATATATAGGTCTTGGACGAAAGTTTCAAGGTGGCTTTGGGATCAAACACTCAATCAAGCCTATCTATCAACATTATTATCATCATATTCATACAAAACATGACATGGGAACATATAGATCATAGCATGGAAAACCATTAGGGGCATATATAGGTCTTGGCCGAAAGTTTCAAGGGGCCTTGAGATCAAATACTCCAACCAAACCTATATATCAACATGTCATCTTCATCTACATACAAAACATAGCATGGAAACATATAGATCATAGCATGGAAAACCATTAGGGGCATATATAGGTCTTGGCCGAAAGTTTCAAGGTGAGCTTTGGAATCAAACATTCAATCAAGCCTATCTATCAACATATTATCATCATACTCATACAAAACATGGCATGGAAAATCATTGGAAGCATGAAGGAGGTCTTGGCCGAAAGTTTCAAGAAGGATTTTTAAGTATCTATCAACCGAAGCAACTTGTACTGCAGGTGAGGGAATACTTACATCCTTCGCTTTGTTTAGTAGTAGAATATACCCTAGGTTGTGCCAAGACTAGAGCTTTCTCCTAGCTTAGTTGGTTTTTGGAAATGGAAGAGGAGGGAGCTAGGGTTTCGGTGGAAGAAGAAGATAGGAAGAGGAGAATGCCAACTTGGGTTCTCTTGACTCCTCATACTGCTATTTATTCACTTGAAGGTGTCCCTTAGCCTCCCTTACCCTTATCTATCATTTCTCATGTCCTTCTAATAGCACAACCCTACTGGGCTTCTGGTTATTGGATGCATCCTAAGGTTTAGTTATCTACTTGGAGGTCTAGGGTTCAAACCCTAGGCCTTGCATCATTTTTGGCTCTATTTTCTTTTATTTTTGAAAGAGCCTACCTAAAAGCCCATTATGATCATGCAAAAATTCCTATAAAATTTTCTAGAAATTTTACGGGCTTCTAGCATTACTAAGACTTGTGAGGAACCTCTCTTGAGAATCCCTACACAAGAAACCCTAGAGCTTGGGATGAAAAAGGGAGGAAGGGGAATGAGAAATTCGGCCAAGGATGAGGAAGAAGGAAAATGAAGAAGGAAAGTGGGGTTTTACTTCCTCTCTTCTCTTAATTCTCCTCTTTAATACCTAGGGAATGAACACTCTTCATCCTTTCATGGGAGGAGGTTCATGGTTCAAATCCTACCCATACCCATCTTTTATTTTATTTTATTTTAAACCTTTTATGGGCGTTAAAACCCATATGATTACTTTGAATTGTTTAGAATTTTACGGGCGTTACACCCGACTAAGGCAATCTCTAATACTCCATATGAGATGTGGAATAGTAGAAAACCTCATTTATCTTATTTGAAGATATGAGGTTGTCCTGCTTATGTGAAGAGGGCAGTATCAGACAAGCTGGAGACTAAGTCTGATAAGTGTCTATTTATTGGTTACCCTAAGGAAATAAGGGGTTACCAATTCTATCATCCCTTGGAACAAAAGGTGTTTCTTTCAAGGTATGTTGTATTCCTAGAGAAGGAGTTTCTCTTATAGGAAAACAGTGAGAGTGAGATTGAACTAAGCGTAGTTTAAGAGACTCTGGTAGACACAGAAGAGATGCCTAGTCAAGAACCATAGTTGATTACTCATTCAGATGAGGTAATAGATGAACCTGATGATACACCACCTCCTCGTAGATCTAGTAGGACATGTAGGATTCCTAAGAGATATGAATTTCTCATAAGTGATTCTAATGACGTGTTACTCATAGAGGAAGAGGAACCCACTAATTATGAAGAAGTACTGAATAGTTCAGACAAGGATAGATGGCTAATAGCCATGAAATCAGAAATGTATTCCATGTATGAAAATCAAGTTTGGAACTTGGTAGACCCACCCGAAGCATAACGCCTATAGGGTGCAAATGAGTTTTCAAGAAGAAAACTGACATGGATGGTAATGTTATTACCTATAAAGCTAGATTAGTAGCAAAAGGCTATCGTCAAAGACAAGGTGTTGACTATGACAAAACCTTTTCACCAATAGCTATGCTTAAATCCATTCAGATACTCCTAGCCATAGTGGCTCATTTTGATTATGAGATATAACAAATAATGTGAAAATAGCTTTCCTTAACGGAAACCTGTCTGAGGATGTATACATGATACAACATGAGGGTTTCACTTCCATTGACAAGAATAAAATATACAAGCTTCAATGATCCATTTATGGATTAAAGAAAGGATCTAGGAGTTGGAATATCCGTTTTGATGAGGAAATCAAACAGTTTGATTTCTCACAAAATCTCGAGGAGCCCTATGTGTATAAGAAGGTTAGTGAAAGTATGATCGTGTTTCTAGTATTATATATTGATGACATATTAATCATAGAAAATGATATTCCTGTTTTGCAAACAGTCAAGGTCTGGTTATCCAAAATGTTCTCCATGAAAGACATGGGAGAAGCAACCTATATTTTGGGGATTAAGATCTATAGAAATAGATCGAATCGGTTGCTTGGTCTTTCACAGTTCACATACATAGACAAAGTGCTAAAACGATTGAGCATGGAAGAATCCAAGAAATGTTTTATTCCCATGAGGCATGAGATTCACCTTTCAAAGTGTATGTGCCCACGCATTGAAGACGAGAGGATTCACATAAGTCAGATCTCATATGCGTCAGCTATAGGATCGATCATGTATGTTATGTTATGTACGAGGCATGATGTATTGTACGTTTTGAGTGTTATGAGTAGATACCAGTCGAATCCTGGTATGTACCATTGGGTGGCTATCAAGACAATCCTTAAGTAATTGAGAATGACTAAGGATTTGTTCTTGGTATATGGAGGAGGTGATATTGTAGTGAGCGGGTATACTGATGTTAGCTTCCAGATAGATAAAGATGATTCCAAATCTCAATCTGGATACATATTCATCTTGAATGGAGGTCCGTGAGTTGGAAAAGTTCCAAACAAGACACCGTTGATGATTCTACTACAGAGCCAGAGTACATTGCAGCTTCTGAAGCAGCAAAAGAGGTGGTCTAGATCAAGAAGTTCATTACTGAACTTGGAGTAGTTCCGAGCATTATTGAAGCATTACCAATTTACTGCGACAACAATGACATCATTGCACAAGCGAAGGAACCACGGTCTCATCAGCGATCCAAGCACGTACTACACCGTTACCATCTGATCAGAGAGATCATAGGTAGAAAAGACGTACAAATAGATAAAGTTCCCATTGATAGGAATCTAGCAGATCCCTTGACAAAACCTCTTCCCTAAGAAAAGTTCAAGAGGCATATAGAGGCTTATGGTATTAGATATTAAGGCGATTGACTATAGGCCAAGTGGGAGTTTTATGTAATTGAGAGGTGTCCTAAGGAAATCGCCTTAGAAGTTATTAATAAAATTCACTATTTGAGTATACATTATTTATATATTTGATTGGATCTTAAACTCATTTATTGAAGTCCACAATATGATGCATGACATGAAAGAAATTGTGATTGGATTACAATTAGTGAGTATCTTATCATGTGTAATCATATAAGTATTGAAACTATCCCTAGTCGATGAATTGATGAGATTGGACATCATCGATTTTGTGAGACTAGCACATGTTATGCTCCTTGATTTATCCAAGCATTTGGTACTCACTGAATGGAAGCATAGGGATGCTGAGAGTGAATATGTTGATGCTAGTTATGGTAACTAGTTTATTGGAGTGACCTGATATGAGACTTTATATGGTTCTATATGTCGTTGAAGATCTCATTGCAGCTCGAGTTCGAGCTTCCTTAGACTTGAGGTATTCAAGTCATTTTGGTCATGACACCTTATACTTTGACTTCTTTGTAGCCATCTCCATAGGAGGTGTAACTTCGGGATGATTAGGTATAAGACAAAGTGATCGAAGGTGTTTGAATAACCCATAGAGGATTCACCACTATTAATAAAGGAGATGTATACCCTAGGCCTCTTGTCAGGATTGTTACTCTGAAGTCTCTGGCTAGAGCAAACATGTTAAGAAGATGGAATCCATAGGAAAATAAAACTAACTTGGGCTAGGTGTGACATAGTCAGCCTAGTGGGGACGAACACATAGACCATGTCCTGAACCAAGTAGGCATAGGATGAGTGAAAGGAACAAGGCACAACTGAAGCTGCTAAAGGGTTCAGATATGTTCTGGAGTCGATTTAGACTTTTCGGTCAATTGAGGGTCATGATATATTGCTAGGTGCCACTCATGATCTATTCATAATTAAGGGGTTAATTATGAATGACCAACATAGCCGGGAACCTATTGGGTCACATGCAATACGGGTGATCTAGAGATGTAAAACAAGTCTGAGAATGAGATTCTCAGTGATAGAGAAGATGTATCTGGTTGGACCAGGCTAAGAAGGTGCAAAACAGAGGTTATGGAACCTTCTATGGTTTGTCAGATTTAGCATGGCCATAACACACCTAAACGAAGTTAAACGGATCATACAAAGCCTCACACGGTCGTGCCTAACCAGGCATGGGGCGTGCCTAGCTATAGTCGAAAACAGCTAAAGTCTGGGTTGTGCCTAGAAGGAGTCGTGTGTCCTGGCACGATTGGCCATGTGTAAGAAATATGGATGTGTCGCGGCTTAGCTATTTTTGGAGATTTCTCTTAGAGAAATTTCCTGGATTGTTCTTACCTTAATTCTGAGATAGTTATAGTAAGATAGGTTCCGTTTAAGCCTCCTAAGATGTCCTAATCAAGAGATCTATAAATAGATCCCTTGATAATCTTTGGTGGAGAGATTCTAATCTTAGGTTTTCTTCCTTAGTATCCATCTTTCCTCTCGCTCTTTCCCTCTCTTGTCTCTGTCGGTTGGCTAACGCCAATCAGAGACAAAGACATGTTGCTCGAGGAGTTGTCTTAAGTGATCCCGGCATGGATACTGATAGAGGCAAGGCTCGTTAGTCTTGCTCACGGTTTCGATAGATTCGATAAGAATCTCAAATGTATAGACTTTCTCCTCTCAGTTTTATATGTGATTATGTCAAAGCAAGTATTCTTGGCCCCTCGGGAATGTCTGGGATGAAATAAAATTATTTTATTCACTTTATTCCTTTATGTATTATCCCGCAATCTCCAACAATCTAGGGCCAGGACAATGGGAGGATGACTCTAGTCCAAGGATTTGTTGGAAGACATCATGAGCAGAATAGGAGATATTCGGAGACGATGATCACTAAGAGGGAGGAAGAAATGCCCCAAGCAAAGTAAGATAGGGGTGCTATTTGTAGCCTCCCCTTCGCGGTTCTCAAGGTCATAAGAGTAAGGATAACCAAGACCCTGTCCCTAGCATCTCTGGACTCGGAGCAACCATAGGTAGAAGGTAGCATCTAAACCAAACCCTTCTAGGGATTCGAAGGAGTAGGTCTCAGGCCTTAGGGAAGCGAGCCTCTCTCAAGGATGGAGATGACCCAGATAACAAAATCCATAGAAACTGAAAAATACTTTTAGTAATCGAGGGGAATACATAAAATAAAAAGGAAAAAATGGGGATTCAATTCCTCCTTTATTTGACAAAGGTAGATCAAGCTTCAATCACTATATTTGAATCCTATACTCAAAGAGCAGATCTCGACTGCAAGAAAGAAAGAGTCACGCTGAAGGTCAGTACAGAGGTTGGTAGATGCTTGCTGAATGATAGGAGAGATTGTCCTCCTTTGGCCAGGTTCTCAGTCCCTGGGGCCCTTAGTTTTGCGTGTGTCTACCATCTTCTCCTCCACTCGATGGGCATCCAATATCGCTAAGTCTTTGATCATCGTCACCTCCTGCTGGGACAAGTCCTCCAAATGTTGGGCCACTATAGCCCGAAGACGTCCTAATCTCTCCACCCGAGCTTTCATTAGTTGTAGCTGAATACTCCATTCTAAGGCACGAGCGAAGGAAGAGGGATCCACAGCAGATGCACCTTCATCGACCCCTGCACCTATAAGGTCATGTGAGACAAAAGAATAATGGGAAGAAGATGAGTACGCACCAAAACAACCTTAGGGAAAGTTAGAAAAGTCTGCGTGATGTATTATGGCAGCACCTTTGGAGATGAGGGTGTACATGTAGAGTCATCAAAAGACATATCTGGGGATGGTATTGAGAGGGAAACGTCTCGTAGATGACATAGAATTCGAGGTTGCATGGAGAGGTGGTCGGGATGGAGAAGGTAAGTAGAAGAGGACAACCTGGGCATTTCTACATGAGGAGACAAAAAATCTTGAGCTAGGCCAGAAGGACCTTCGACCAATGGGACATGTTGGGCCTCCAATGCTAAAATGTAGGAAGGAAGGGAAGGGGGAGGTATAGTTTTATCCATTTTTGACCCCTGGCCAGAATCCATAAGATCAGAAGAACAAGATGCGAGCTAGGGATTGGGAAAAAATCTCCCTTATGATTTATCTCTCTTCATCTAGTCGTGAGATCGATGATGAGGGGCACTTGAGGTGTGTGCATCACCTTTTGTCCCAATATGCAAAATAGGAAAAAAAAAACAGGGATAGACGGTTTTGTTGAGGCTCTTATGATGCACTAGAGGCTGGGTGAATAACGTTTCTTCTATTCTTTCATCGTGCTTGTCTATAATTTATTAGTGCACAGTGGAAATACAAATATAAACACAAATAAAATACAAAACAAACACAACTCACAACACAAGAATTTTTATGTGGTTTGAAATCCTAGTTCCTACTCCACGGTCGAGCTCTAGTGTGAGCTCTAGTAATGCACCACCACTAACTCTTCCTTAAAATACCAGAAAATAAATAAATAATAATAATAAAATAAAATAAAATAAATGTTGGGTAATTAGGAGAATACCCTATGGAATTTTCCAGGAATTTTTAGAAATTTTCCTGGACTTAAATGGAAATTTCTATGCAGTTGCGGGGAAAGCCTGTTAGAGTTAACTGTTTATAGGGTCTAAAATCCGATCCGTTATCCCCAAAAATCCGACCCATTTGGCCGAGTGTTTCACTCCATTTCTTCTCATTCTCGCCCGATTCCATTCTCTTCCAGCCACCACGACTTTTCCTTTCCCCCGATCTCGATCCCCTATTTCCTTGCTTCATTTCTTCATCGACACCGCCGATCTCCTCGATGAAGGGGCGCGATTTTGGGTGAAGCTGACAGCGCTGATCTCCTCGGCCCCTTGCATCTTCCTCCTCTCGATTTCTCGCCGTCATCGCCTCTCCTCTTGGCCTCCCGCGATTTCTCTACCTCGACTCCACCGCGCACTAGCTGCTGCCGACGCCTCGCTGGTGGGAGATCCGGCTAGAGGAGACGACGATGAAAAGTGTCACCGGATGTGGTTTGGAGGAGTGATCATGGTGCCAGGGATCGGCAGCAATAGCGTTCGGTTGGACTGTGAGTTGACCTGGTCGATCGTCGTTAGAGATAGGGCAGGAGGTGTGTGGGCACCGAGTTCGCAGGTGAACAGAGAAGCTGGGGAGGATCACCGCCGGAGTAGGTGAGTCAGTGTTGTTCTTCTTCAATTTTGGACGAGATATAAGGTCAAGCTGTGATTTTGTTTCTTATTTGAGCTTGATCCGTTGAATTGGGCAAGTGTTGGTGTCGGCAAACAGGGAATAGGGGAAAAAGGGGGCTGCCGGTTGTTGGGGATTGGCTGCCGGTTTTGTGGAGTTGCTGTCGGTGAGGATCTAATTGCCGGTAAGTAAGCCATTTCCTTTGGTTCTGTCGGTGCAATTCTATTCATTGTTGTATTGCTGTGGATAAGATTGATTTCTGATTATCTCAATAGACAACCTTGATTTGAGTATCGTTCGATGTTTCCTTTGAGTTATCTAGTTAACGGTGGAAATGGTTGATGGAGGAGGTTGTGATTGTGGTTGGCCGACTGTGAATAGGTCGTTGTGGGGTTGTTTGGGACTGAGACGACTATGGGCAGGAAATTTGTCGACTAGGGATAGCTATAAATGGTTGTAGGTTAGCATACTTGCTAACTGGAAACGATGGATGTTAATTATAGAGTTAAATATAGTATGGGGCAGCTGTAATTTAAGTGTTGTATTTATGGATTAGATTTATAACTGATTCTGTTGGTAATACTATTACGAATAGAGATGTAAATTAAGTGTAAAAAGGTTAAATCTTCATGAGATTGACTTTGTTAAGCTGGATATAGAATTGGATGAGGAAGTTAGCACTTTTGCTAATTGAAACCAATGGGTTTAAATTAAATGGTCAAGTCTGGCTATTTGGGTTTCTAATTCGTATTCGATTAAGGGACGCGAATATAGAAATGGGAGAATAGTGAATTTATATATATTGTTGTATGCTTGAACATGACCATAATGTTTGAAATGTGCAGGACATGGATACGAGACGGGTCCGTAGACGTCAGGACTCTAGTACTACGAGTATTTACAACAGGTGGGTAATTTCCTACCTTGGTCAGGTAGATGTAATTGCATTCAGATTTAGTCGTAGATATGAGCATGTTAGGTGTTCATATTATCTTGACCCTGCTCTTATTTATCTTATGCTTGATACTTGTCGTTGGCTATATTTACTCAAAGGTTGATATCACATTTCCTTTATTATGATTTAGGGTTATAGATGTGATGTAAATAGACCTAGATGTTTAGTAGGGTGTAGATGTTAGAGTACGGGTGATGACCCAATTTATAAATTGGCAAAAAAGTCATTCGTGGGTAGGTAATGCCCTAAATGTAGGATTTATTTCCAATACCCGTATGTTGCATACTTATTACCAACCATGTGTTGTGTAATGGTTAAGTGGAGGGTGATTAGTGTGTCGCTACGGACCGGTGGTCCCAGCTTAATATGATTAGTCGAGTACGACTCTCTACAGAATAGAGAGTGCGTCGATCAGTTGAGTACGACTCTCTATTGGAAAGAGAGTTATGATCAGTTGAGTATGACTCTCTATAGGATAGAGAGTCCGTCGATCAGTTGAGTACGACTCTCTACAGAATAGAGAGTGTATTGATCAGATGGGTACGACTCTTTGTTGAACAGAGAGTCTGTGGTAGATGTCTGTACGTGTGATAGTACATTCATGTCATTTGCATGCATTCTGACGACATAGTCTCCCTTGGGGTTGAGAGAGTCGTCAGTCATCTTGCCTCCTAGGTTACTCCCTGAGGAGTAACTGGTGTGAGGGCAGAGCATTTGTTGTGCCGCACTCTACTACTATAGACGGTGGTAGTTGGAGTTGCGTGCAGTTGTCCTAGGTGCGTGACACTCACCCACTCATTGGTAGTGTCAGTCGGAGTGGCCAGCAGTAGGGACCCCCATTGTGTAGCGAGCTCTTTATGCTCATACGCTACTTGATCATACTGCCCACTCGGCCACTCTAGAGCAGTGGTTGGTGTTAAGTTGGAATAGTTGTCATGTCGTGCTACCTAGGCTACACTGGGGTCATGGTAGCGAGTAGGGGTGCACAGGCATGACCATGCATGCTGCATTGCCGTATCTTATGACGCTTTGCATATTACCATATATATACATATATGCATGTATATATATATGAATGGTTGTGATTAATATATATATAGATGCAGTCTATATATATATGATTATTGTGATGTTGCATTTGATTGTACTATGCTTGCTGCATTTGGTTGTACATCATACTCATGCATGCTTCTTGCATTTGTTATACGGTTCTGTCGGATACTTGTATATTTGTTGGACAGACCATTAGATACCTTGACCTGTATCATGAGTATATTGTGAGTTAGTATTACTCTTCCTATTATATATGTTGGATATATGCTCAGGTTGGATCAGAGTAGCGTAGCAGACTTTCAGGTATGTCTGCATTATATGTTGTTTATTTGGTTAGACGGTATATGCATATATTTATATATTGTGTTGGTATACCTGTTGTACCTTTAGGTTATGTTGTTGAAATTACATGTGATATTTGATATATACATATTTTTCCTATTACCTGCTAAGTTATACTCACCACCATAAACCCTGGGTTTTTCTGTCACCTAGGTAACAGGTAGAAGTCTTCGTGACGGCTTGGAGCACCGCTAGCTGGCAACATCTCATCTCACCTCCAAGGCTCCCGTGTTTGTTTGGGATTTCCGTACGTTGTGTTATGTATTTGGAGTTTTCGTGATGTACTGCATTGTGGACTTATGGATTCGGATTTTGTCGCTATTCTGTTATGTTGTAATGTGTCAGTCATACCGGTATGCACTGTATGTAGTTGTGATGTAGTTGTTTTATGTTTCCACTGTGTATTTGTTGTAGTTAGTTTGTTATGTTATTGTGGTTGTTTACATATTTATATGTTGTTGTTTTTGTGGCCTACGAGCCTTGTATTAACCTGAAATGTTACCACGTATAGGGGAGATGTCGTCCGTTTACTTTTCAGCACGGCATACTCTCGGGGCGTGACAACTTTAGTGGTATTAGAGCCCTAGGTTCTACGATGCCATACAACGTTGTTTTTGTGTCGAGTCTTGGAATTCTCGGGAGTCGATTTGTTTCGGTTTTCGTTTTCTGAGATGAGATGGACAGTGGCCTGAGCTCCAAGCAGCACGAGGTAAGAATCACTGATAACTTATACTTAGTTAGATGTTTATCTAAACTTGCTCAACAGTTGTATACAGTTAGAGTTATGACACCTGTGCAGACTTGTAGTAGAAGTCGCCCACCGTGGCGACTAACCGGAGTTGTCATTAGGGTTTATTCTCTCGGTTTTGTTGGTTATGTATTTAATGTTTAAACAGAGAATAACCTGTAGTGTGTTGGTTATTATTCGTAACTGTGGTATGAGTTGACCACAAAAATGACCTGTTGAGTCTGTGAGTCTTGAACCTATGTCGAAAAGGTAATTTACCTTTGAGAGCTGACTGATACCGAGTCGGAAAATAGGGGTTCACATTTCTTGTGGAAATCAAAGACTATAGTCTTAGGGATTTTCACTAACGGTGTTAGTCAGATCATTACCCGTGGGGTAATGGACTAGATGTGTATACTATTATTGCCATATATATACAGCAAAAGGAGGGCTAGTTTACGGTGTTTCATCGGGATTTTTATCCCTGAGTTGTTCGTACTGAGTTGTATAACTTCGAAGGTACTTTTGAGTACTTAACTCGTGTTATACAGAGAAAGTGGAGTTATTTGCATACCATTATCGGGATCCAGTCGATATTTGGTGGAAAATACAGAAAATAACCTTCGGAGAATAAAACATCACTTGATCATGGTTAGTGATGTTGAGGGAGAGTATTTTCCCACGTCACTTTCAGTGACACATTGTAAGGAATTCTTAAGCTTCAAGTAGGGTGATCGTCGATAACAAGATTACCATGCAGAGTCGTTAGACTTGCAGAGTTTACGCTCACTTAATAGCTCAAGAATGTGAATGAGTGTTTTAAGCCACTCACGTTTATTGGCTTACTTTTGGAGTAAGATCACTGGATCTTCTAACAGATCCTGCCGGAAGACGTTGGATTGAGTCAGGAGTTTAGAAATGACTCCGTACAAGTGTTTAAGAGTTAGAGACCAATAAGCAGATATTACAGGTCAACTTACTAGAGTCAGAAGTCTCCGACTATTAGATATAAGGGAGCAAGATCGGAGTCATAGGCCTTGAGCTATTTTTCGATCATAGAAGACCCACCGCAGATCGTCAGAACTGTCTGATGTTATCAGCGAAATCAGAACAAAGACTCTGAAGGGGTTATGTGTGTACAGTGCGGATCACGAAGACACACGAAGTCAGATTATCTGTTGGATCAGTTCGTCTGTTGCTATTGAAAGCAACCAGTACATTTGAGGAGGTATACTTGAAGACTCAGTTGAAGTCTATCGACGGTATTCCGGGAGGATGATGCACCGTCTCGACAGTAGAGATCGGCACAGAATATTGGGTTATCTCATCAGCAGCAACCTACTACCTCAGGCATGGTTGGAGTTCCTTGATACTTCCCTTAAGTAGAGATCAGCACAGCAGCAGTATCAGCAGAAGACATCGTAGAAGACTCAGCAAACAACAACAGTTACCCCCAGATGTGATTTGCTTAGTACAAAGGAGAGAGTATACGACGATGGTCGTATCTATTCTGTATTCTATAGTTGCAACTCGTAGGATTAAGTGATGAGATCAGATGATCTAGGAAAATCCCCGAGTTATTCGTCACAGAAATGCGACCGCTTTATCGCGGACTGTTGGATCTGATCTTGTTCTCTTCGGAGAAAGGTCGAGATCTGCATGGAGTCTTTAGATCGGATCGACAGATAATTGATCATTCAGGGTATTACTCTAGTACCCTCTGGGTTAATATGTTGAGGGATACTTATAGTTTACAGATATCCTTGTCTAGAACATTCTTTGTTTGGATTAGAAGGGTACTTTACATCGACTTGTAGATCGGTGGTATCTCTACCATCAGGTGAGATGTGGACCAACAATTAAGAAGTCAAGGGATGCCCTTAGACTTTAGTAGACATACTTTTACTGTGGACATATTCTTACGGATGGTCAAATTGTTGGAAGTATGGTATGATATGTCTCTCGGATGTGCGTATAATCCGAGAGCCTTCGGATGTAGTTCGGATGAACTTCTAGCCTTGTCGTTGCATAGGCAAGTGAAGTAGGCGATCGAAATGATTGCGGAAATAGTTTCGGTATCGAAGATCCTATACCGGGTGATAATTCGACTGGTATAAGTGTTACTAAACACTATGGAAATTGGAAGAACGTAAGTTGTGATTATAGGAGATGTTGGAGGAGATATTTATCTATTCCAGTATTTCTTCTAGAGAGGATCCGAAACTCTTTGTTAAAAGAGAGATGAACCTTTGAGATTATGCATCAATTATCGATGATGGATGCATTAGTTGTTAAAACTTAATATCCTTCATTGAGGATAAATGATCTGTTTAGATCAGCTAAGGACACCTGTGTATACTCTAGGATTGGTTTATGACTGGAGCGTTGATATGGTAGTGATATGGTGTCATATAATTATCATTGTTGTTGTGATGATTGATATATCATCAGCCTAGAGTAGAAGGGGATGCAGGTGTAGAGATGACAATTTCATACTTGGTATGAATTCTATGAGTTTTGATTAAGTTGTTAGACTAATTAACGATTTAGTTGCCACTGGATTTGAGAATCGTGTATCCTGGACACGATGGGATCAGTTTGTGGTTGTTGGAGTTGTGTAACCTAGCCACTGTTGATTGTGATAATTAGAGTTGCGCACTCGCCCACCGTAGATGGTGGTTTTCCTTGTATGTTTTGGTTAATATTGTAGATGTGGATAGAATGTTTTAGCATTACTATACCACGGATTTGTTTGACAAAGGTGATGATGGAAATCATTTAATCGGAAGCTAGTTAAACCAGTTACAAGACCTAGGCGGCGGTTAACTTTTACACGAGTATTAGTTAATCCTTCCGGAGTGGATAAAAGGATGTTATACTCAAATGTATCATTTCAGGGATTGGAGCAAATCTGATACAGTTGCATGAGGTGTATCTTATGCTTACAACGATTAAGAAACTATGAGATAGGCTGTCATATATATGACGTGACTTTAGTAGCTATTATCCGGATTGATAGATGTATGGAGCAGGAATGCTCATGGGATTTTAACTAGCTATTGGGTAGCTACTATAGAGTTGTTGGAACGCGAATAGTTACAACTTGTGAGATTGGTCGCTATAGTCTTCCACGCACTTACAAAGTGTGTGGTGTAGTGAATGTTGGACAGTAGATGGATCTTCTCTTGTGAGAAGATAATTTCCGTCTCTAATATGGATATGTGTTCTGGACACGCATCCACTTAAGAAAGAGTTGCTACAGATGACACATCATTAAAGATTTGCTGTTCATCCTGATGGTACTTGGATGTACCGAGAGTTGAAATGTTTATACTGGTGGAACGATATGAAGAGGGGTATAACAGGTTTTGCTGCTTGATGTTCAGTATGCCAGCGGGTAAAGGCTGAACATCAAAAACCCGCTGAGTTGCTCCAGGAAATTTCGATTTCCGGAATGGAAGTGGGAGCATATCATTATTGATTTTGTTACGGGATTGCCTAGAACCCGTAAATGACATGATGCGATTTGGGTGATTGTGGATTGACTAACCAAATCAGCTCACTTCCTTCCTATTCGTGGGTCATACTCGTTGGATCATCCGGCAGAGTTGTATTGTCGAAAGATTATCAGATTGTGTGGGGTACTTTTGAGTACTATATTTGATAGGGAACCATGATTTACCTCGTGATTTTGACAGAGTCTGCATCAGGCTATGGGCACAGAGCTTCAGCTCAGTACCATATTTCATCCGCGAACTGATGGACTGTCTGAGCGTACAATTCAGACATTGGAGGATCTATTAAGATCTTGTGTCATGGATTATGGAGGTTGTTGGGAGAATCACATTCCTTTAGTAGAATTTGACTATAAGAACAGTTATCACTCATCCATTTAGATGACTTCTTCTGAGGCCCTATATGGTAGACCCTATAGATCTCCCGTGTTGTGGGAGGAAGTTGGAGAACAGATATTTCTGCGTGTTTCACCTACAAGAGGGGTGAAATGATATGAGCTAAAAGGAAAGTTATCTTCACACTATATTGGTTCATTTGAGATGTTAGAGCGGATTGGGGGTGTAGCTTACCGGTTGGCTTTACCTCCGACACTTGCGGGTGTTCATAACGTATTTCATGTTTATATGTTGAGGAAATACGTTCCGCATTCAGATCATGTTCTGAAAGAGGTTCCGATTCTACCTCAATCTAATGCGACATATGAGGAGATTCCAGTGCGGATTCTTGGTCGCAAGGAGCATCAGTTGCGGAACAAAACCATATGACTCGTAAAGGTTGGATGACAGCATTATATCGATGAGGAGGCTATGTGGGAGCTGGAAGATACTATCCGGGCTCGATACCCTCATCTGTTCACTTGAAGAATGTAGGTGATCCTTTCGGAAACTTGCTTGAAGTAATTTTTACATGTTAGTACGAAATTTGGGGACTAAATTTTTATTAGTGGGGAAGAATGTAAAATACCGGAAATAATAATAATAATAATAAATAAAATAAAATAAATGTTGGGTAATTAGGAGAATACCCTGTGGAATTTTCTAGGAATTTTTAGAAATTTTTCTAAACTTAAATGAAAATTTCTATACAGTTGCGGGCAAAAAGCCTATTAGAGTTAACTGTTTATAGGGTCTAAAATCCGATCCGTTATCCCCAAAAATCTGACCTATTTGGCCGAGCGTTTCACTCCGTTTCTAAAATTCGTCGTCGCTCTTTAATCCCCGTGACTTCTCATTCTCGCCCGATTCCATTCTCTTCCAGCCACCGCGACTTTTCCTTTCCCCCGATCCCGATCTCCTATTTCCCTGCTTCATTTCTTCACCGACAGTGCTGATCTCCTCGATGAAGGGGCGCGATTTTGGATGAAACCAACAGCGCCGATCTCCTCGGCCCCTTGCATCTTCCCCCTCTCAATTTCTCACCGTCATCGCCTCTCCTCTTGGCCTCCCGTGATTTCTCTACATTGACTCCACCGCGCACCAGCCGCTGCCGACGCCTCGTTGGTGGGAGATCTGGATGGAGGAGATGACGACGATAAGTGTCATCGGATGCGGTTCGAGGGAGTGATCGGGGTGCCAGGGATCGGCAGCAACAGCGTTCGTTTTGACTGTGAGCTGACCTGGTCGATCATCGCTAGAGATGGGGCAGGAGGTGTGTAGGCACCGAGTTCGTTGGTGAATAGAGAAGCTGGGGAGGATCACCGCCGAAGTAGGTGAGTCACTGCTGTTCTTCTTCGATTTTGGATGAGATATAAGGTCAAGCTATGATTTTGTTTCTTATTTGAGCTTGATCCGTTGAATTGGGCAGGTGTTGGTGTCGGCAAACAGGGAATAGGGAAAAAGAGGACTGCCGGTTGTTGGGGATTGGCTGCCAGTTCTGTGGAGTTGCTGCCGGTGAGGATCTAATTGCCGGTAAGCAAGCCATTTTCTTTGGTTCTGTCCGTGCAGTTCTATTCGTTGTTGTATTGACGTGGATAAGATTGATTCCTGATTATCTCAATAGACAGCTTTGATTTGAGTATCGTTCGATGTTTCCTTTGAGTTATCTAGTTAACGGTGGAAATGGTTGATGGAGGAGGCTGTGATTGTGGTTGGTCGACTGTGAGCAGGTCATTGTGGGGTTGTTTGGGACTGAGACGACTATGGGCAGGAAATTTGCCGGCTAGGGATGGTTGTAAATGGTTGTAGGTTAGCATACTTGCTAACCGGGAACGATGGATGTTAATTATAGAGTTAAATATAGTATGGGACAGCTGTAATTTAAGTGTTGTGTTTATGGATTAGATTTATAACTGATTCTGTTGGTGATACTATTACGAATAGAGAAGTAAATTAAGTGTAAAAAGGTTAAATCTTCATGAGATTGACTTTGTTAAGTTGGATATAGAATTGGATGAGGAAGTTAGCACTTTTGCTAATTGAAATCGATGGATTTAAATTAAATGGTCAAGTCTGGCTATTTGGGTTTCTAATTCGTATTCGATTAAGGGACGCGAATATAGAAATGGGAGAATAGCGAATTTATATATATATTGTTGTATGCTTGAACATGACCACAATGTTTGAAATGTGCAGGACGTGGATACGAGACGAGTCCGGGGATGTGAGGACTCTAGTACTACGAGCATTTACAACAGGTGGGTAATTTCCTACCTTGGTCAGGTTGATGTAATTGCATTCAGATTTAGTCGTAGATATGAGCATGTTAGGTGTTCATATTATCTTGACCCTGCTCTTATTTATCTTATGCTTGATACTTGTCGTTGGCTATATTTACTCAAAGGTTGATATCACATTTCCTTTATTATGATTTAGGGTTATAGATGTGATGTAAATAGGCCTAGATGTTTAGTAGGGTGTAGATGTTAGAGTACGGGTGATGACCCAATTTATAAATTGGCAAAAAGGTCATTTGTGGGTAGGTAATGCCCTAAATGTAGGATTTATTTCCAATACTTGTATGTTGCATACTTATTACCAACCATGTGTTGTGTAATGGTTAAGTTAAGGGTGATTAGTGTGTCGCTATGGACCGGTGGTCCCAGCTTGATATGATTAGTCGAGTACGACTCTCTATAGGATAGAGAGTGCGTCGATCAGTTGAGTACGACTCTCTATTGGAAAGAGAGTTATGATCAGTTGAGTATGACTCTACGGATGATAGAGTCCGTCGATCGATTAGTACGACTCTCTACGAGAATAGAGTGTATTGATCGGATGGTACGACTCTTTGTTGAGCAGTGCGTGGTAGATGTCTGTGTTGGGTTTGACCAGCGGCGTGTGTGTGTTCGATCATGTTTCGTAAACATGAGCACAGCGGAAGCAATTAAAAATAATAAATCTATATTTATTACAACACACACAACACACGCATGCATATTACAACAAGTGTAGACATAACCGTAAATTAAAATTTGCAATAAAAGAAATTTATCTACGTTATACCTTTCGTATGACGTGTAGCGGGAACGGCATCAACCGGAACGATCCTCGTAAGAATCGTCTCTATCCGTATCCACGCCGAGCTCCTCGGGATGACTTCGCTAAGTCACGAGCTTCGCCTTCGTACGGGTTACTAGCCTCGTGTTGAAGACGACGTGATCGAGAGATGATCACGATCCGAATCCAAATTCGGATCCTAAAACGAGTTCTCAAAACTCGCTTCTCCGGAGAGGTATTCGTCAACCGTTTGACGAATCCTTCGTCCCCCACCTCAGAGGATTACCGGAGATCAAATCCCCGGTAAGTTAGCCGCTGTCGGAGCACTAACCGTCGTCCAAACGACGCTCCGACAACAAAGAAACAAGCTGTCCAGAACAACTGGACAGCTTTTGGTGGAGGAATAGAGGCCGGCTCAGGAAAGATGGAAGCTCACCTTATCACCGAACCCAAAGGAGATCGCCGGAGGGTCGCCGAGGTTCTCCTGAAGCTTGGACGCCGGCAAAGACTTGGACGGCTGCACACAAGCTGGGCGGCGGCAGCTTTAGGTGTTGGCGCCGAATAGGAGAGGGAGGGGGTTTGGGCGGCCAAAACTTGATTAGCTTTAGGGTTAGGGTTTAAGCCCTATTTTATAGAGAACTAATTCTCTTAATGGTTAATGGATCATATCCATAAAGCCCGTTAACCCGCTCCATTAAGATAAGTTAAAATAAACCAAACCATGATGGTTTATTTTAAGTTAAACGAACCAACCAACTTTTGGTTCATTCGCTTAAAATAAACCAAACCCTTTGGTTTATTCTCATCCATTGGATTAGAACCAAACCATTTTGGTCCATCCATTATGTCTTCATAAGACACGGCCCATCCACGCTTCCATTGCGACTGAAACAATTTCATGCTCGCTTATGTTTGGTCCAACCAAACATAGTTTCTCTCGGTCTGAGAATCCCATTCTCAAGCTCGTTTTAAATCCTTTGGATTACACTCGTTGTGCGTGTGACCAAATAGGTTCTCGGTGTATGTTGGCCGTCTATAATTAACCATTAATTATAGAACGATCATGAGTGGCACCTAGTAGTACATCATGATCCCCAATTAACCTAAAAGATCAACGGCTGATCCGAACTATTTCTCGAAACCCTTCAAGAGTCGAATGAATCGCGGCCCCATTCTCTTCACTCATCTTATACCCACTTGGTTGGACATGGTCTATAGTGTCATCCTCACTAGGTCGACTCACGCCACACCTAGCCCAAGTATCATTTCCTCGCCCTACGGATTCTAGTTACTCCACATGTATCGAAGAGTACCTTACTCTAAACATGTAATGCTTTGGCCAAAGACTTTAGTAACAATCCGACGAGAGGCCATGGGTATACATCTCCTCACAAGGAGTGGTGAATCCTTTATAGGCTATTCAAACACCTTGATCACTCGACTTATACCCAATCATCCGGGTCCACATCTCCTTAGAGATGTTTGCTTAAGATGTCAAAGCATAAGTCTCCATGATCAAGATGACTTGAATCAATACCGCAAGTCAAAGGAACATCGCACTTAAGCCACGAAGAACTTCATTGACATATCTATATATGCAGAGAACCATATGAAGTCTTACTACGGTGGTCACTCCAATGAACTAGTTACCATAACTAGCATCCACGATTAACTCCGACATCACTATGTCTCACCGGTGAGAATCAGGTGCTTGGATACACCAAGGAGTATACCTCGTGCTAGTCTCGTAATTGATGGTGTCCAAATCCATCAATTCATCGACTAGGGATAATTCCGATACATCACAATTACACATGTAGAGATACTCACTAGTTGTGATCCAATCACAAATTCTCTCATGCTGTGAATCGTATCGTGGGCATTCAGTAAATGAGTTTAAGATCCAATCAAATACATAAAACATGTATACTCAAATAGTGAATCTTCATTTATCATATAAATGGTTCATACATAAGGCGATTGCCTTAGGACATCTCTCATATATTACTAACAGTCTGTACGTGTGATAGTACATTCATGTCATTTGCATGCATTTTGACGACATAGTCTCTCTTGGGGTTGAGAGAGTCGTCAGTCATCTTGCCTCCCAAGTTACTCCTCGAGGAGTAACTGGTGTGAGGGTAGAGCATTTGTTGTGTCGCACTCTACCACTATAGACGGTGGTAGTTGGAGTTGTGTGCAGTTGTCCTGGGTGCGTGACACTCGACCACTCATTGGTAGTGTCAGTCGGAGTGGCTAGCAGCAGGGACCCCCGTTGTATAGCGAGCTCTTTACGCTCATATGCTACTTGATCATACTGCCCACTCGACCACTCTAGAGCAGTGGTTGGTATTGAGTTGGGACAGTTGTCATGTCGTGCCACCTAGGCCACACTGGGGTCGTAATAGCGAGTAGGGGTGTGCAGGCATGACCATGCATGCTGCATTGTCGTATCTTATGACGCTTTGCATATTACCATATATATACATATATGCATGTATATATATATGAATGGTTGTGATTAATATATATATATATAGATGCAGTCTATATATATATATATATATATATATATATGATTATTGTGATGTTGCATTTGATTGTACTATGCTTGCTGCATTTGGTTGTACATCATACTCATGCATGCTTCTTGCATTTGTTATACGGTTGTATCGGATACTTGTATATTTGTTGGACAGACCATTAGATACCTTGACCTGTATCATGAGTATATTGTGAGTTAGTATTACTCTTCTTGTTATATATGTTGGATATATGCTCAGGTTGGATCAGAGTAGCATAGCAGACTTTCAGGTATGTCTGCATTATACGTTGTTTATTTGGTTAGACGGTATATGCATGCATTTATATACTATGCTGGTATACCTGTTGTACCTTTAGATTATGTTGTTGAAATTACATGTGATATTTTATATATACATGTTTTTCCTATTACCTGTTGAGTTATACTCACCACCATAGACCCTGAGTTTTTCTGTCGCCTAGGTAACAGGTAGAAGTCTTCGTGACGGCTTGGAGCACCGCTGGCTGGCAACATCTCATCTCACCACCGAGGCTCCCGTGTTTGTTTGGGCTTTCCATAAGTTGTGTTATGTATTTGGAGTTTTTGTGATGTACTGCGTTGTGGACTTGTGGATTCGGATTTTGTCGCTATTCCATTATGTTGTGATGTGACAATCATACCGGTATGCACTGTATGTAGCTGTGATGTAGTTGTTTTATGTTTCCGCTGTGTATTTGTTGTAGTTAGTTTGTTATGTTGTTGTGGTTGTTTACATATTTATATGTTGTTGTTGTTGTGGCCTACGAGCCTTGTATTAACCCGAAATATTGCCACGTACAGGGGAGATGTCGTCCGTTTGCTTTTCGGCACGGCATACTCTTGGAGCGTGACACTTCCTCCTTTTTGAAATAACACCGGAGGTGGAGAAACCTCTTACAATGGAGCTTTACATGAGATGCAACCAAAATACAAGACAAAAAATAAAATATTAAAACAAAAACAACTTTACAAGTGAGCTTTTGCTTGAATGCTTGTTGATTGATGTGGAATGGCTTTGAATGTCTGGAAAGCAACAACTATTCCTTTTTAAGAACTTCAAGAATCGGCTTGTTGAAGACTCCTACGCATCCTTCTTTTAAAGCTCCCCTCGGGCTGATTTTTCGTTGATCAGTCGACTGACCTTACCCACCAGTAGACTGGTCACTATACCATTGTCTCGCAATGGACTAATCCACTTTAGATTTGGTTGATCAGTCGACTACCCTGACCCATCAATTGACTATCAATAGCCATCAGTCGACTCTGAAACATTCTATGCTTTTGTCCACTGAAGTCAGTTGACTGCTCACTCCAGCAGTTGACTACCAGAGGTCAGTCGATTGGTCTAAACCACCAGTTGACTATCGGAGCCACAGTTAATTTTTTCGAGTTGACCACTCGACCAGTCGACCAGTCCATAACCCTAATCGACTGTTTGAGTCTTCTAAGTCCCGAGTGTCAAGCACTCAACCAGTTGATTGGTCCAAAGCTCTAGTCGACTAGTATAAAGCTCTAGTCGATTGGCAAACCTCAAAACTGAGGTTTAACATTCAAGTATGATCTCCTCATACTTGACATTTACCCTTAGCCTAGACCTAAGTCTTCAAGCCACTTCCATCAACCTCATGCCTTTGGTTCAAGTCCACGACTCCTCACCCTTGCGCTAGCCTTCAAGTGTTTCCTTCGGCTTTATCATGCCATCGGGTACCCATAGCTTAGACCGAAGCCTTCAAGCCACTTCCATCAACCTCACACCCTCAAGTTGAGTCCATGACTCCTCACCCTTTGCATTAGCCTTCAAGTGCTTTCATCAGCCTTGTCATGCTATCGGGTCTACCTTTGTCTCTGGGACTTCCATTGCCAAGTTTCCAAACTTGAACTTTTGCCACTAAGACTACACACCTAAATTTACATGAGAAGACTACACAATTGGACTTTTTCTTTGCAAAGAATCCATTCTTGGACTTCTCCATTGCCAAGTATCCATACTTGTACTTTCCCTTGCCAAGAATTTATTCTTGAACTTTTCCTTGTCAAGTATCCATACTTGGACTTCTCCTTTGTAAGTATCCATAAATAGATTTTTCACTCGCCAAGTATCCATACTTGGACTTTTCCTTGTCAAGTCTCCAAACTTGGATTTTTCCTTACTAAGTATCCTACTTGGACTTTTCCTTGTCAAGTCTCCATACTTGGACTTTTACTCGAGTCTTACTCGAGCTTGGTTAATCTTGACTTGAGGTTGATTACTCCAACAATCTCCTTCATATGACCTTAGATAACCCAAACTATCCACCAGTTATACGATCTTACATATTGTCAAATATCAAAACACTACTCGAGTCCCACTCGAGCTTGGTCAACATTAATCTAAGGCCGATTACACCAACATGTTTATGGAGTCTTCCCGAAGGGTTGCCTTTATAGCCCCATGAGAAGGGATCATTCTCCGAGGTGGGTTAGAAATTCAAGGCGACCAATAAATTCCTCACCCACTTGGTGTTGATGAAGAAGAAGGTGGGCCATCAATGAGGAAAAATAAATAAGGATGACCGGGACAATAATTAATGTTGGATCTTCATAGACAAGACTCAAACATTGACTTAGGTGTTTTTCGAGACATGCGGGAAGAAGCGAAGAAGTGAAATTTAAGAGAAAATGAATAATTCTACTGTGTTGGGATCGTTATGTTGTGTTAGAGGGGGGAGTGAATAGTGTTTCAAACTCATTCTTTGATCTCATTCAATCGTTCGTGTTTGTCTACAAGGGTTAGCACAACGGAAATAGAAATATAACCAAAAACAAACACAACTCAAAAAACACTGTGATGTTATATGGTTCGGAATTTCCGATTCCTACTCTACAACCTAGCTCACCTAGTGATAGATCCCACTATCTCTTCTCCTTCTTAAAAACACTCCAGAGGTGGAGAAACCTCTTACAATCTGGAGCTTATACAATACAACAACCAAATACAAGAATTAATCAAAGAAACAAAAGAAAAACACTTTACAAGTTTGCTTTTGCTTGAATGATTGTTGGTTGATGTGGAATGACTTCTAAAGGTCTGGAATACAACATTAATTCCTCTCCAAAGACCCCAATAATCGGCTACTCCAAATGTCACCAAACCTTCCTTTTATAAGCTCCTCATCGGGCTGATTTTTGCCTACCAATTGACTTGCCTTACCTTCAATCGACTGGTCACTAGACCATTGTCTCACAAAGACTTAATCCACGTCGAATTTCAACCAATCAATTGACTTCCATAAATCATTAGTTGACTGTCATAAGCTACTAGTTGACTGTCATGGGTCATCAGTCAATTCAGAAACTTTTTGTGCTCTATTCACTTAAAGTCAGTCGACTGCTTCATTACAGCAGTCGACTGCTTTGTCGAAGTACTGTTTCTCATACTCGACTAGGCTCTTCTTGACTATCCGTGGCAAGTTGACTGGTCCAAACCACCAGTCGATTGCTCGAGTACCTGTTGGATTTTTCTGAGTGTCACGATTTCATTTGCCCGAGCACTTGACTAGTCGACTGGTCAAGACCACCAGTCGACTGATACACCATAAAACTGAAGTTTAACCCATCAAGTATAATTCTCTCATACTTGACACTTACCCATAGCCTAGACCTAAGCTTTCAAGCTTCTTCCATCAACCTCATGCATTTAGGATGCATCCGTGTCCTCCATGACTCCTCATTCTTTGCGCTAGCCTTCAAGTACTTTTTTTGACTTTGTCATACTACCAGGTCTCCCTTTGCCAAGAGGCCACAACTCCAGGACTCCCATTGCCAAGTCTCCACACTTAGACTTTCCGTTGCCAAGAGGCCACACCTTCGAGACTTCCATTGCCAAGTCTCCATACTTGAGCTTTCCCTTATCAAGTCTCCATACTTGGATTTTCCCTTGCCAAGTATCCAAACTTGGACTTTCTTTGCCATGTACCCATACTTGGACTTTTCCCTTGTCAAGTATTTATACTTGGACTTTTTCCTACAAAGTATCCATACTTGGACTTTCCCAGTAATATCTCTAGTTAACCTTGACCTACTTGACTTCCTGATGAACAATTCCATATGACTATAGATATTGTCAAATGTATTATCAAATATCAAAACTCTACTCGAGTCTCACTCGATCGAGCTTGGTCAACCTTGACTTGAGGTTGATTGCACCAACAATCTCCCTAATAATTTCTCCCTTTCTCATGTTTGACAATATCTTTAAGTTAGGCTTTCCCATAAGTTCAACTCGTCTCTTCTTATGTCAAAGCATAATGAAGTTTCTTAACTTAAACCCTTCATTCTCTACCTTTGGCACACATAAAAAAAACCTCTCAAGGACTTGCATATCTCATTCTCCAATGAGATCTTTCATTCTCCCATTTTTCCAATTTTTCATCTTTAATCCCTTCATTTTCCTTAGTGATAAAACCCTTATCATGCAATGAAAGCCAATTTTTCATTCTCTCCCTTTTTCAAAATTCATATCTTGATGGATAAATCTCCCCCTAAAGGATTTCTCTCCCTTGACCATTGCACCAACAATGTTTTTGAAGAATTTCTAAACCTATAGGAAATCTAAACAATAAAAAATAAAGGCAAAAATTTAACCTTGAACTTTAACATCCCTTAAAATTTGATTTTTACTCTAATCAACTCTCCTATTCATTTTCACTGAAAATATCATCCTTTTAATGTTTTTCCAAGTATATTATAGGGTTAGGAGTAGTTAGGGCACTTAGAATTGTGGTTAAATAACCAATCTAAACTTATCAACCAAAAACCACTTTAATAGTTGATTGATTTCAGTAATCAATCGACAGAACCTATTACCAGTCGACTATTCCATGAAGCAATCAATTGGTTTCTGAATTTTCAGAAACTGATTTTTCAGTCAAATTTTACAAATGCATAAGTAATTCTATGATTTTTGAAAAATCTTGAAACTTCATATATACATTACTTACACTAAATACTATTTGGGAAAATAGTTTTATTAAAATACATATTATTTTGTAAGAATGATAGAAAATTCAAAAGCATTGAAGCCTTTAATATTTTTGTCTAACTTTGTGTCAGTCTTATCAATGGTGATTGCTATCAAAAGATAGACTTCACCAAGATTTTCTAAAATGATTTTAAAATTATTTTTAAACCTTATTTTGAATCATGATCTATGGGCTAGGTGCATATGACTTGTACATTAGCTTTCCTCATGATTCATTCATGCCATATTATGATTCATTCATGTCAAATCTTCTTTTCCCCTCAAGCCTCTTGGCATAGTTAGCCACTTCATTAGTCGACAATTCTTCTTCCCTACATGATGACTCATGCTCCAACTCGGATGATGAATAGACTTCCTTCCTTACTTCTTCTTCTTCTTCTTCCCTACAAAGAGAGTTATACCTTTTTCTTTCGAAGACATATTAGCTTTCTCATGAAACTCAAATTCACAAAAAAAATTCATATAGCTTAACTAAATAAAGATCTCTAGAGACCTTATAAGAATCAATCATTGATGCCCATAAGGTGGTTCTAGGAAAAGCTTGCAGAATATATCTTACCAAGTCTCGATTGTCTACCTTCTCACCTATGACGTGGAGTCCGTTGATAATCTCCTTGAACCTACTGTGTATTTGGCTCACGGTTTCATTAGTCTTCATGGTGAATGTTTGGAGTTGTCCTATAAATAGGTCCCTCTTGGCTCTCCTTGACTCCTTGGATCCTTCACTGAGCTCGATGAGCTTCTCCCAAAACTCCTTGGTGGAATTGAATGGTCTGACTTTACTCAATTGCTCGTTTGAAAGGTCATATTGAAGTGTTGTTGTTGCTTTGACATTTGTTTGAGCTTTCTTCGCCATCTCTCTCATCCAATCTTTTGTTGGTAGGGGCGCTCCAAATTCATCCACGGGCTTCTTGAAGCCATCTACGACACTAAACTAATTTTCAATGTCATTCATCAAATAATACTCCATCCTACCTTTTCAATAGGTGAAGTCATTGTCTCAAAGAATGGTGGTCGCGCCATACTATAACCCTCTTGAAAGCCATCTTGCTCCGATTGATAGTTAGATCTTTCGATGCGATCCGGGCTCTGATACCACTTGTAGGGGATCTTTGTGATGGCTAGAGGGGGGGGGGGTGAATAGCCTCTCTTTCGATTTCTACACAAAGTATTAGTAGAAGCAAAACAAATCGAAAGTTAGAAAGGAAACAACAATAATAACAATGCTAACTCAAAGATGTAACGTGGTTCGGAGATGAAGCTCCTACTCCACGGCAATCCTTAAGGTGGATCACTCATGCAAGCTTTCACTAAAATCTTCTTTTGATGAGCACACCAAAATGGAGAAGCTTTCTTTACAAGCACACTCTTCTTCTTACAAGATAATTAAAATGAGATTAGGAAGAAGCAATTAAAGAACTTAGAAAGATTAGAAGAAGTCTTGGTGAGCTTAGGAAGAAAGATTGGAATAAAAGCACTAGCCATCTTTGAGCTCCCCAAGCCTCCCTTTATAGACTTTAAGCGTTTCTGCCCATTGAGCCTGATGTCAGTCGACTGCTACATACCAACAGTCGGTTGGTGTTACTGTCGACTGGATCCAATGACTTCTGATGAGGCATGATCGTGATCGTCACCACTCGACGGTCATACCAGCAGTCGACTGCCCAAGCCAATAGTCAACTGTTCCAAGCGAACAGTCAACTCAGAAAGCTTCTATGCTCGTGTTCACTTAAACTAGTCGACTATCAATCCATGACAGTCGACTACTAGTGGCTAGTCGATTGCCAAAACCCTTACAGTCAACTGATAGAACATAATTTTACAGTCGAGTTGTAGTCAACTACTTGACCAGTCAATTGGGTCATAACCCCAATCGATTGTCCAAGTCAATTTGAGTTCCCGTGTTAAACACTCGAGACCAGTCGACTGATTCAAGCATCAGTCGACTGGAAATCTCAAGTATGATTATTTCATACTTGAAACTAATCCTAAGCCTAGACTAAATCTTCAAGCTCCTCCACTAGCCTTGCACCTCCAGGATCCCTCCGAGTCCACGACTCCTTCATCCTTGCACTTTCCTTCAAAAGCTTCCTTCGATTTTGCCATGCTTTGGTTTCCTCCTTTGCTAAGGTCGGTTTGGACTTTATGTCATCAAAACTACATGCTTGGACTTATGCTGCTTAGACCTTATCCTTGGACTTCCTTGTCAAGATCCACTTGGTCTTATGCCGCCAAGACAACGTGCTTGGACTTATGCTGCCAAGTCTACATTCTTAGACATTTCTTGTCAAGGCTTCATCCTTGGACTCTCTTTAAACATATCACTTTAACATTCATGTTAGATCACAAATATTTTCTAACTATAAATAATTATCCAAACATCAAAATCTTGGAGCATTCTTGAGCCAACAACCTCTTGGCAAAGGTAGACCCATTAGAATGACAAAGCCGACGAAAGCACTTGAAGGCTAACGCCAAGGGTGAGGAGTCATGGACTCAAACCAAAGGCATGAGGCTGATGGAAGTGGCTTGAAAGCTTAGGTCTAGATTAAGGCAACCTGGTATCATGACAAAGTTGATGAAAGCACTTAAAGGCTAGCGCGAAAAGTGAAGGAGTCATAGAGGACTTGGATAGACCCTGAGGGCGTGAGACTGATGGAGGTGGCTTGAATGCTTAGGTCTAGGCTAAGGGTGAGTATCAAGCATGAGAATATCATACTTGGATTAAACCTCAATTTTGAGGTTTACCAATCGACTAGTGGTATTGACCAGTCGACTGGTTGAGTGCTCGGCACTCAGAGGGCTTAGGAGATGTTGGTGCAATCGGCCCAAGTTACGATTGACCAGGACTCGAGTTTGACTCGAGTGATGTTTTGATGTTCGACAAAAACATATGACAATGTAATTGTCATGGGTGTAGGGGATCGAACGGCCAGCTAGAGGGGGGTGAATAGCCCTCTTACGATGGATGTCGTACTTCTCTCGTTCTTCTTGCGTTGCTTGTCTACGATTATCGTTAGCGCAGCGGAATAACAATAATAATGAAACTAACAACAATACACAATCACACAACACAAAATATACGTGGTTCGGAACCGAATGGTTTCTACTCCACGGGCGAGCTCACCGAGCTCTAGTTATGCGCACGACACTAACTATAACACTCCTTCTCGACAACACGTCGGAGGTGGAGAAACCTCTCACAAGCAATTACAATGTAATATAGAAATACAAGCAAATACACAAATACAATACAAAAGAAAACTTTCACCGATTGCTTTGATCGCTTTGCTTGTTGCTTGCTTTGATTGGCTCTTGAAGGACTGTAATGCAGTAGCAATTCCCCTCCAATAGCTCCACAAAAACCATGGCAAAAACCTCCATCTCGAGCTCCTTTTATAACTTGCATCGGTGTTTCGCGCTAGCGATCGCCAAAGGCCCGATCATTGCCCCTATGCCGTTGTCTCTAGCGGCGGATCCACGTCGGAGACAAGTTCTAACGGATCACCTACGATCGTGATGATGCCCATCGATCGGTGACTAGTAATCGATCGCACGATCGGCTCACGAGCGTCTGTGCTCGCGACACTCCCATCGATCATTGTCATCCCTCGGCGATCAGCTCGATCGTCGATCGATGCCGATCCACCATGGCAGTCGACTGCCAAGCACAAAACCCTAGCCTTACACCAGTCGAACCCTAGTCGACTTGGACCAGTCGAACCGGCACCTATGCCAGTCGACTGACGTCGGGCAAAACCTCAAACACCAAGTTGTTTGAGCATCCGACCGTCGGGTAAACCCTCAAACATCAAGTTTGAGCCTCCGACACTCAGTCTTAGCCACTTGGCCAAGTCCACCTTATCCCTCATGGAGTTCCCCACCGAAGCTCTCTTCCCTCGGCCTACGTCCCTCGGATGCGCCAAGCGCACGGCTTCGCAACGCCATCCTTCACGTCTCATACCCTAGAAGTATGCTTCCCTTTGGGCTCACTCCATTCGCTCCCCGTCCGGCGGTCCCTCGGATGCACCAAGCGCACGACTTCGCAATGCCATCCTTCACCGACTCAAGGACCCCGAGCCTAGTGAACTTGCCAAGTCCTTAAGACTTCCCATATGCACCAAGCGCACGACTTCGCAATGCATTTCTCACCAAGCAACAAGCGCACGGCTTCGCAATGCTTTGGATTTCCTATGCCAACCCCATGTTGGACTTTCCCACACCAAGCTCCATGCTTGGATTTTCCATGCCAACACCATGTTGGACTTTCCCATGACAATCCCATCATGTCATGAGTTTTGTCTATCATCAAAATACCATCAAGGTACTGCTGGGCCGATTTCACCAACAATCTCCCCCTTTTTGATGATTGACAAAACTACCATCTCAAGTCTACCAATTCTCCCATATTGGCAATTCTCATATCCCAATGAGAATTCCAACGAACTCTAATTGGTAACTTCTCCCCCTTTTTGACATTACATCAAAAAGGTCCTCCCCAAGGGTATGAATGTCTCATATCCCAATGAGATCTTACAATCTCTCCCTTGGAGGAACACATGCCTACAATCTTTCTAGTGATCCCATATCACCTAAAGAGAGGCAACCCAATTTTCCTCCCATGAGGAAATACACATCCATCTTCCCAAGATGGATACCTCCCCCTAGAGGCTTGCTCCCCCTTGACCATTACACCAACAATGTCCTTGGAGAGTCCCTAAGCCAATAGGAACATTAACCAAATCAAAATTAAGGCAAAGTTCAACAATGAACTCTCTTCCACCTTAAAATTGATACTCACCCTCAACCCAACTCCTAATCTATATCCAATGGATTTCCACCCTCTCTAATGCTCTCCCAAGCATATCCTAGGGTTAGGAGTGGTTAGGGGACCAAAATATGGCTAAACATGGGCCTAACTATCAAGTTTACCCGAAATCAGCTGTGCGGTCGACTCGTCGGATACGGTCATTGGACTTACCATCGATCGCTTTGCCATTACTGAATGGTCGATAATCTACGATTCTGCAATTTTGATTTGAAAAATGGATTTTCGAACTCCATAACTAAATATACGTAATTTTAAAAATCTTGAAAATGCATACGTATAATACTTATCCTAAACACTATGGGTGAAAAATATTGAAAAATTATTTTACCCATTAAATTAGGAGATTGATACAAAGTCCAAAGTTTAAGAAAAGCTTCAATAAAGAGCCCTCTTTGTATCATCCCATTCAATGGTGATAGCTGTCAAAAGATAGGCTTCACCAAGGTTTTTCAAAAAGTTTCCAAAATATTTTCAAAACCTTTAATTTCTTTTTCCTAAACATCTCACCAATATCTAGATGTGTAAAACATATACAAGTCAAGTTTTTAGTGAGATGTGGATTTTGTTATCTTTATGTTCTCATGCATATTTCTAAGGCAATATTATTTGATTCCTTTCAAATTATGTCATAGTCCTTAACTCCATTTTAATTCATGCATGATATGATTATGGCATAGATATGATATAGATAAAAACATATGTCAATATCATGATGTCATGGCATGGCAAGGCAAATAAAGCATGGCAAGTAAAATATACTAAGGTATAGAATACCTAAGTGTTAAAATTAATTTGCCATTTCTAGGAATTAAATTCATTTTGCCTTAATGCCATTCATTTCCCTAGTGTGCCAAAAACCCAAAATGGCGCACCAATACTTCTAAGACCTAATTGTGCCAATTTAATCATTTTTAGGCTTCTCAAATACATTGACACATCCTAATGTGTCAACTCTACTATGGGTAGGTTAACTATCCATCCATTTAGGGTTGACACATCCTAACCCATCTAGCATGAATCAATCACGCTTTTAGGAACCCAATACCTATTGGAGCTCCTTGGGTTAACAAGGTATTCCCTAGGGATAACTTCCCTAGATACCTTTCTAATGACCCTTTTTGGCTTTGACGTCTTAGTCAAATGAGTCTTACTTGGGTCAACTCTAGAGGTGACTCCTCCATTGACCTTCTTAGTGGCTACATTTTATTTCTTTGAGGTGTTAGCCACTAAACACATACCATGGCTAGACTTAGGGATGACTTCCCTATTAGCCTTGGTTTTCCTAGACCTAGATGTTGTTCCATAATTAAATGGAACATTATGGTAGGACATAGGTTTGTGACCCAAACCCTTCTTGCCCTTAGACATTTCTTGTTTTCTAGGTCTTGACTTTTGTACATTAGATCCCTTAACCGAATTTGATATTATTGCTAGGGTCTTCTCCAATTTTTCTAGCCTTGACCTCAAGGCTTGGTTTTCTAGCTCTAATTTTCCCAATTTTGAATTTTCATTTATCTTTTGGGAAATGTTTTTTCTTTTAGGCATATGCCTAGATTTCTTGGGATTAACACCCAAGTTTTCTTCAATTCTTCTAATTGACTCCCTAGGTAAAATAGGTCTAGAATTATGATTCCTAGGTTTATCCTTAGTTATATGAACATGCTTGGCACCTAAGCAATAAACCTTATTATTTCTCTTAGCATGCTTTTCATTTATAATTGCAAGAGAACTAAAATAATTCTTAGCATGTTTTTTGACTCTAGAAATTAAAGGTGCATTAAGTAAATTTACCTTAGGGTTAGCTTTAGGAGCTCCCCCTACATGAGTTGCACCTTCTTGCCCTTTCTTCCTCCCCCTAGGGCATTGGCTTCGGTAGTGTCCCTTTTGATTGTATTTGAAGCACACAATGTGCTCTTTGCTCTTAATTTTGGGAACACCGGCATCGTTTGACTTTGGGTTGACTTTTGGTGTCGATGCCTTCTTCTTAGCCAATTTAGGGCATTTGCTCTTATAATGCCCTTTCTCCCTACATTCAAAGCATATTATGTGATTTTTATTTAAAATAATAACACTTGAGTTACCTAGGGAGGTGGTGGAGGCCTCTTCCCGACCTTCACTTCTCCCGGATGTGGATGCTTCTTGTTCTTGCTCCGGGATGGAAGATTGCCTCTCCTCCCCCTCAATGCTAGAGGTGGAGGTCTCCACCAAGTCATCAACATCTTCAAATGTTGTGGGTTCTTCTTCCTCGGCATTTTCTTCTACTTGTGCCGGTTGGGAATTTTCTTGGAAATTTATTATCTTATTCCATAGTTCCCTTGCATCCGTATAATCACCCAATCTAGACCAAATAGCGTTAGGTAACAAATCACTAATCAATTTAATTACCTCGAGATTTGTCTTGAAGTTCTTGATTTGGTCTTGGGTCCACTTTGATTTTTCAATGGGCTTGTTGTGTTTGTCCCTAGGCATCTCAAAACCATTTTCTATAATAATCATACAATCAAAATCGGTTTCGAGATATACCTCCATCCGTTTCTTCCACCAAGCAAAATCTCCATCGAATTTCGGTGGATGGATGAAGCCGGCCATTTGCAGTGCTCTCGCGGCGGTTAGTCCTCGAAGAGCGACCTCGGCTCTGATACCACTTGTAGGGGATCGAACGGCCGGCTAGAGGGGGGTGAATAGCCCTCTTACGATGGATGTCGTACTTCTCTCGTTCTTCTTGCATTGCTTGTCTACAATTGTCGTTAGCGCAGCAGAATAACAATAATAATGAAACTAACAACAATACACAATCACACAACACAAAATATACGTGGTTCGGAACCGAATGGTTCCTACTCCACGGGCGAGCTCACCGAGCTCTAGTTATGCGCACGACACTAACTATAACACTCCTTCTCGACAACACGTCGGAGGTGGAGAAACCTCTCACAAGCAATTACAATGTAATATAGAAATACAAGCAAATACACAAATACAATACAAAAGAAAACTTTCATCGATTGCTTTGATCGCTTTGCTTGTTGCTTGATTTGATTGGCTCTTGAAGGACTGGAATGCAGCAGCAATTCCCCTCTAATAGCTCCACAAAAACCATGGCAAAAACCTCCATCTTGAGCTCCTTTTATAACCTGCATCGAGCTGTTTTCGCGCCTAGCGATCGTGCCAAAGGCCCGATCGCGCCGTTGTCTCACAGCGGCGGATCCACGTCGAGACAAGTTCCAGCGGATCACCTACGATCGATGATGCCCATCATCAGCTGGTGACCTAATAATCGGCCTGATCGGCTACGGCGATGTGCTCGCGACACTCCCATCGATCCGCCATCCCTCGGCAATCATTGCTAGTCCATGGCGGCGATCGCCAAGCACAAAACCCTAGCCTTACACGGTGAACCCTAGTCGACTTGGACCCGATCGAGCAAGGCACCTATGCGGTCGGTGGCGTCGAACAAAACCTCAAACACCAAGTTGTTTGAGCATCCGACCGTCGGGTAAACCCTCAAACATCAAGTTTGAGCCTCCGACACTCAGTCTTAGCCACTTGGCCAAGTCCACCTTATCCCTCATGGAGTTCCCCACCAAAGCTCTCTTCCCTCGGCCTACGTCCCTCGGATGCGCCAAGTGCACGGCTTCGCAACGCCATCCTTCGTGTCTCATACCCTAGAAGTATGCTTTCCTTTGGGCTCACTCCATTCGCTCCCCGTCCGGCGGTCCCTCGGATGCACCAAGCGCACGACTTCGCAATGTCATCCTTCACCGACTCAAGGACCCCAAGCCTAGTGAACTTACCAAGTCCTTAAGACTTCCCATATGCACCAAGCGCACGACTTCACAATGCATTTCTCACCAAGCACCAAGCATACGGCTTCGCAATGCTTTGGATTTCCCATGCCAACCCCATGTTGGATTTCCCACACCAAGCTCTATGCTTGGATTTTCCATGCCAACACCATGTTGGACTTTCCCATGACAATCCCATCATGTCATGAGTTTTGTCTATCATCAAAATACCATCAAGGTACTGCTGGGCCGATTGCACCAACAATGGAAAAGTCCAAGCTTGTGTCTTGGCATTTGAGAAGTCCAAGGGGATTGATATTGGCGGCGTAAAGTCCAAGCGAAGTCTTGGCGGCGTAAGTCCAATGTGCCTTGGCGGTGTAGACACTGTTAGCATGACATAGCCGAGGGAAGCACCTGGAGGCTAGCACGATGGATGAACAAGTCATGGATGACTTGGAGGGATCCGAGAGGCGTGAGGCTGATGGAGGTGGCTAGAAGGCTTAGGTCTAGGCTAAGGGTGGTCTAGCAAGTATGGGGGCACCATACTTGGGTTAAAACCTCATTTTTGAGGTTGACAGTCGACTGACATTATGGCCGGTTCGACTGTCGTGAGTCGACTAGAGTTCGACTGTCGGTTTAGAGCTGGAAATGCTCTGGCAGTCGACTGCTCATTGGAGCAGTCGACTGCCAGGTAGATGTCAGGCACAGAACGCTCCATAGCCGACTGGCCAATCGGCTACGGGCGCTGGCAGTCGACTGATAATGTTGGCAGTCGACTGCCAAGAGGTCCGTTGGAGTTTTTCCAGCGTGGATCGAGTCGTTGTCTCACGACAACAGTGACATCAGTCGACTGGTGACTTATGACAGTCGACTGATAGGCGGAAATCCAACCCGATGCAGGTCAAAAAGAGGAGCTCGTGGAGGATTTCATCATCAGTTCTTGGGGAGCTTTCTTGAGGCGATTTGAAGGCGATTTGCAGGTGCATTTCAGGGCCCTTCAACCTCATCCAAGCAACCAACAAGCAAAGCGCTCAAACCCTAGTTTTGTAAAGTGTTCTTTACATTTCCTTTATATTTGCTTGTATTTCTTTCGTTTATTGTTGTAAACATTTGTACGAGGTTTCTCCGCCTCCGACTTGTTGTCGAGAAGGAGTTTATTGATTAGTTATTGCATTGGCATCGCTAGAGCTCGTTAGAGCTCGATCCGTGAAGTAGTAACCATTCGGTTCCGAACCATGTTATATCCTTGTGTTTGTATGCTTGTTATTGTGTTTGTTGTGTCATTTCTATATTCCGCTGCGTACTAACAATAATAGGCAAGCGAACGCGATCAAATTCCATCATCGTACGAGCAAAACGCTATTCACCCCCCTCTAGCGGGCGCACAGGTCCTAACAAATGGTATCAGAGCCCGAGGCTCTTCTACGGACTAACCGTCGGGAGCTAAGACAAAGACGCTAGAGGGTGAAGATGGAGTTGGAAGGACAATTAGGATGAGACATCAACACACCGGTGCCCTACACCCTATACGGACGAGAAGACTTCAATTCTTGGAAGAGAAGAATTGAATATTTTATTATGATGAGAGATTTTGAGGAATGGTCCATTTTGATGGATGAATTTGAATATCCAAGAGGACCAAGAGGGGGATTCCTCAAAAAGAAAAGATGGACCGAAGAACAAGTCCAAGCATCCGAGAAAAATGATAAGGTGATAAAATTTCTAATTGATTTAATGCCTAAAAATATCTTGTGTATGTTAGGTAATTATGTAGATGCAAAGGAGCTATGGAGCCAAGTGGCAAAGCTCCATGAAAATTTACCATCGGTCCAAGAAGAAGAAGAAGAGGAGTGCTCACCCTCTCAAGCTCAAGCAAGCACATCCCCATCTAAAGAGCTCGAGGAGTCTGAAGTTGATAGGGAGTCGACTTCCGGATCGGAGAAAGAAGAGGTGGAAGAGGTGGAAGAAGTATCCACTTCTAGGATTGAGGAGAAGAGACCATCCTCAATACCGGAGCAAAATCAAGAAGAGACCTCAACCTCCGGGAGGAATGAAGAATTCACTCCGACCCTCACCACCGAATTAGGTAACTCAAGCAATTTGATTTTAAATGAAAAACATATAATTTGATTTGAGTGTAGGGAAAGTGGACACTACAAGAGTAAATGTCCAAAGAGAGTAAGGAAAGCTCCACCGGCACCAAAAGTCAAGGATGTCGGTTCCCCAACACCTAAAGGAAAGGAGCACATCATATGCTTCAAGTGCAATTCAAAAGGATATTATAGGAATCAATGTCCTAAGGGGAGCAAAAAGACCAAAGAGGGAGCTACACATGTAGGGGGAGCATCCAAGGCAAACCCTAAGGTATATTTCAATTGTAAAATACGAAGAAAAAAAATTGGATTAACCCCTTTAATTAATTGAGTTAATGAGTAGATTAATTGGGCTTAATTAGTGGGTTAATGAGATTAATTATCTAGTTGGGCTGAGTCCATTGGGCTGATCTAGTTGGGCTGAAATTGGGCCTGGGCTGGAAACGGGTTAAATCTGTTTGGATTAGACTTGGGTTTGGATTGGGCTGAGCTAACTAAATCGCTCGAACGACTTTTATAAGTCGCCGAACGACGATTCCACCGTCTCCTTCTCTTCTCCTTCGTCTTTCCCGATCGCGATTCCTTCTCTTGCTCGTTTCGCCGTCGCAAGCTTCTCGATCGCACGCGACGCCGTCGACTTCTTCGGTCATCGCGACCACCACAAGCTCAATTTGTGGTCGTTGCTGTCTCTTCCTCTTCATCATCGATGCTTCCTCATTTCCGATCGCGTCTTCCCGGTGTTTCCACTCATCGCTGTCGGAGTTCTCTAGCGCCGACCACGCAAGGGTTTTTCCCTTCCAGCAAGTAGTTGTTCTTCTCCCGTTCGTGCAGCTTTGCTATTCCCTGTTTCGTCACCGCGGCTCATCTCTTCTGATGATCTGCCACCGTCGACCCTAAGCTAGCCGATCTCCGCCCGATGCTGCCTTATCACCATTGTCGGAGCTCTCCGTCGCTGGCTCGGTCGGAGTTGCTCATCGTCACCGTTGCTCGAACTCAGATATGCCATTGTCAACGCTCGAGCTCAGTCCGCCGTCGCATCTCCTCTTCCGTCGTTTCATCATCGGTACAACGTTGGAGTTGGTGTTGCGCCGGAAAACAAGGGGGTGCTGCTGGAGGAGATTTGATCGGTAAGCTCTTGTTACCCTTTTTGTTCAGTGGTAATTGTTGTGTTGTTGTGTTCCGGTGAGTCTTTGGCTGTGAGTGATGAAGAACTTGGGGTATCAAATTGAAAAGAGAGCTCAGTTATGTCGAATCGGCAATTGGTGGTTTGGGCAGAAGGCTGTGGCTATTGAAACTGGAAATCGAGTTCGAGGAAAGTGGATTCGAATTCAATGCAAGGTAAAATTTGTTGGTGATCTTGTGAGTAATTTCTTCATTTCATTGGTCTTGGAGGTTGTATTCATTTTAACTGGATTGAGCAAAGATTTCGGTTGAATAAATCTGATTGTTCCAGATGGGATAACTATGCTCAGAGTGAAGGGACTATGTTGGGTAAGTTGGGTTAGTTCATATCAAACTCTTGTAAGCTTATCCGGAAGCTGTGTTGATTGAAGTGGACTAGGTAAGTTCGATTTGGGATTTGATATCATCCTTAGACTTATGATAGACTTTGTCAATGTTTGCGTGTGGATTATAGGATGTTGATCGCACGACATTGATTAGTGATGCTGCTCGTAGTAGGGATGGCTGATACGAGCTACATAGCAGGTGGGTAATATCTACCTGGTCCGGTAGTTTTGACCAAATTCTAGTGCATGAATTTGGATATATGTATATACCTGTTTACCTTAAATCCACTCATGTTTAATTATATGCTTGTACTACCTTTGACCTTTGAGATATATACTCTGTTACTTCATTGATTATCTAGCATGGATAGGAACTATAAACCCTATTATGTGTTAGCTGATGGATGTTCAGTAAGTACATGTGGTTAGGGTTATCTTTGTGACCTCAGATTGGGTTACTGTGTTACATCACTAGGGTTAGGTGATGGATTGGATTATGGAGTTCATTGTTATATCATACTCATATTAGTGGTGCATATATGGTGGATCTAGTTGTCTGTGCATAGATAAGTGTGTGGTTGTCAGTATGTGACCATGGACTAGAGGTCCTAGCGTGATGGTATATCCATTATGGATTGTGTGCCTGTGTATGGTTATATGGATGGTCGATAGTATATCGCTACGGACTAGAGGTCTTAGTATGGTTGACTGTCAGATGAGTATGACTCTTTGTGCGATAGAGAGAGTCTTGTGATTGTAGTCCTTGCATAGTTGACTTTTGGTTGACCAGGACTCCCCATGGGATAGGGAGTGTGGCGAGGATACATGTATGGAGCTATGCATCATTACATTGCATGCATGCTGTTGACTGGGTCTCCCTTGTGGTTGAGACGGGTCGTCAGTCATTTTGCCTCCCCGGCCACTCGGGGTAGTGGTTGCAGGGTTGAGGGCAGAGCATTGGATGTGCCGCGCTCGGCCACTATGGATGGTGGTAGCTGGAGATGCGCACCTGGCCACTGTGCAGAGTGGTGTTAGCACTCGCCCACTATAGACGGTGGTTGTGTGACGTGCAGTTGTCCTGTGTGCGGCGTTTGTCTACTCATGGGTAGGGACAGCGTGGCTTGCAGCAGGGGCCCCTAAGAGTAGTTAGCTTTTTACGCTTATTCGCTACTCAGTCATACTACCCAACTCGGTCAATCGAGAGTGGTGGCAGCTGGAGTCGGGCTAGTTATCATTTGTCGTGTCACCCTGGCCACTCTGGGGTCGTGGTTTGACGGGTCCGCAGACAGTGACCATGCATATGCATTGCTGATATATATGTATGCATGTATTTGATATATGTTTTACATATGTCTGTGAGATGCTGCATTTGATTGAGCTATGATTGCTGCATATGGTTGTTCATCATGATACATGTCATTTGCATTTTATATACTGTTATGTGTTGAGCATGATATATGTGTTGGTCCAGACTGAGGTATGCATTTAATTAGCGTCATGTCATAGTGTGGTATGGACCGAGATGTTATTACATGTGATTATATACTGTTTATATGTCTGAGTGTTGGTCAGGTATGGGATTGACTTTGTAATGGGCTATGTTATTGTGTATCTGTTCAGGATGATATAGCTTATGGTGTTGCAAATCGTCAGGTACGTTGGTACATTACTACATGTTCCGTTGATCAGTTTAGTATATACATTGAGTATGACTATACTGTGGTTACTTGTTATTAGATTTGTATATGACTGTATGTCTATTGGACTCATGTTGTATACCTGTAGATCTTCACATGTATACTTGTAGATCTCTATATCCTTATATGTTGTTCATGCACTTTCTACATATTACCCCTGAGTTTATACTCACCACCCCTGGACCCTGGGTTTCCTGTCGCTCAGATAATGGTGAAAGATTCCTTGACGTCAGCTCGCGGTGATCCCATCTCCACCTTGAACAATTGGGGTTTTTTATGTATTTGCTTCCGCTGTTGTTTTGTATTATGGCCTTATATAATCAGTGTTGTATTTGGCTGTTGCTTTGTATGTTGTTTTTGTGTAGTATGTTAGAGTCGCACCGGTGCGCACCTTTGTGTTATTGTGGATGTATTATTTAGTATTGTCCATATATCTGTCATGTAGTTGTGGGCCTACGGGCCTTGTATTAACTCGATATGTTGCCACGTACAGGGGAGATGTCGTCCATTTACTTTTCGGTACGGCATACTCTCGGGGCTTGACAATTTTATTGGTATCAGAGCCCTAGGTTGCGAAGTCCACTTTCGGATTTTATTTCGTTCGGACATCGAGTTTTGCTTTACTCGGTTTTGGTTTTGTGAGTTCTGGGATATGGCTGTTGCGGACATCTCCGAGCTACAAGGTTTAAGGTATGTTAACTGTTATTACATATCCTTCTATTGGTTATGCATTTAGTGCTTATAACATGGATGACTTGTAGGATATTGATTAGTATTCGTAACCGTGGTTTGAGTTGACCACGGGAACGACATGTGGAGGTTATTATACATATACCTGCTATCGAAAAGGTAAATTACCTTTGAGAGCCAACTGATACCGAGTTGGAAAGCAGGGGTTAGGTAGTTACATATCTTGTGGAGATCAAAGATTACGGTCTTAGGGATTTCTTCTAATTATGCTAGTCATATCATTACCTATGGGGTAATGGACTAAGCGAATATACTATTGCTGATACAGATAGTAGGAAATTAGTTGATGATATTCATGGGGATTTTGATCCCCAGACTGGTCGTGCTAGGTTGTATAACATTGGGAGTACTTTGGGAGTACTTTGGGAGTACTTGACTCGGGTTATACGAAGATAGTAGTGTTAGTTGAATACCATTATCCGGATCTAGTCGATACTTGGTGGAAGATATAGGAAATAACCTACGGGAAATAATGTATCACTTGATCACAGTTCAGTGATGTTGTGAGATAGTATTTTTCCCACGTCATCTTCTTTGACTCATTGTTAGGGAATTCTTGGGCATCGAGTATGGTGATCATTTGGTAATGGGAGTACCATGCAGAGTCGTTAGACTTGTGAAGGTTACGACCATTTAATAGCCTAAGAATGTGATTGGGTTGGTTTTGGCCACCCACGAGTTATCGATTGGCATCTTGATCAGGATGTTTGGATCTCCTACCAGATCCTACCGGAAGTGCATAGACCGAGTCATATGTATAGAAATGACTCCGTAGCAAGTGTTTCGAGAGTTGAAGATTTGATAAGCAGATATTGTAAGTCAAATTATTGGAATTAGAAGTCTCCGAATGTTGGATAAAAGGAGCAAGATTAAAGTCATGAGTCACGAGCGACTATTGGAGAGTTTTTCGATCATAGAAGACCGATTGCAGATTGTCAGCAGCTTCTCATGTTTATCAATAAACTCAGAGGAAAGACTCCGAAGGGAGATTATGTGTGCAGTGCGGGTTACGACGAGACACAGAGCCAGATTATCCGATGGACCATTGTATCTGTTTCTACTATAAGTAGTCGGTATCTACGAGGAGAGTATGTACTTTAAAGACTCAGTGGAAGACTATGGATGATGCTTTCGAGCGGACGATCCACAACCTCGGAAACCGAGATCACGATAGAAGAATGGATTATCACATCAGCAGCGATTTACTACCTCAGATATAGTTGGAGCTCTTTGATACTTTCATCCGGAAGAAGTAAGTTACTCAGGAGTATCAGCAGAAGATATCTCAGAAGATTCAGACATCCAGATGACAACAATTATTACCTTCCCAGCCGTGGTTATGCTCTATACAGAGGAGAGATTTTACGACGATAGTCGTATCTATGCAGTATTCCCCAGTTGCAGCTATATCTTTCATAGAGTTGGAGCGTGTTATGATGTTGATAGTTCTTCAGTATTATACAGTCGGATATGTATCATTTGCCAGTACAACAATGTTTATCATCTCCATTGCAGTTGTTTCAGTTGTACCTCAGTTCCAACAGTTGATTTCAGTTCCTCCATGATAGTCTTTGCATCTACATGAGCTCAGCCGTCCAGAACAGATGTTGGACAAGTTTACATGATTACTCGAGAAGAAGTATAGAAGACCGAAGGATCGGTCCTTCGGGGTATTACTTTAGGTTATCCTATTTGCGGATATATCGAGAGATACTGGTAGTTTACAGGTATCTTTGTCTAGAACATTCTTGGATAGGGTTCGAAGGGTTCCTATCGACTTGTGGGTTGGTGATTGTTCTCTACCGTCATGTGAGATGTTGATCAACAATCAAGAAGTCAAGGGATACCCTTAGCCTTTGCTAGACATACCTCTACTATAGATATATCCTTACGGATAGTTGGATTATTGGAGCGTTGGTATACTAGGACTCTCGGATGTACGTATAATCCGAGAGTATTTGGATGTAGTTACGGATAAACTCTCGGGCTGGTTACTGCATGGGCAAGTGGAATATGTGATTGAGGTGATTTCGGGAATAGTCCTGATATTGGGGACCTCATACCGAGAGATGATTTTATGGGTATCAGTGTTGCTAAACACTATGGGAGATTTATCTGTCCTAGTGGTTCTTCTTGAGAAGATCCGGAATTCTTTATTAAAAGAGAGACAAACCTTTGAGGCTACGCATCGATTATCGATGATTGGAATGTAGTAGTTGAGAATGAATATCCTTAATTGTGGATAGATGATCTGTTTAGATCAGCTAAAGGACACCTGCGTATATGCTAGGGGTGATTTATAATTGGAGTGTTGATATTGTGGTGACTTGGTGTCACACAATGATCATTGTCGGTGTAACGAGTGAGCTATCATCAGCTTAGAGTAAAAGAATGCAGGTGTGTAGAAGACGACATTTCATACTTGGTATGAATTTTAGGATATGTTGATAATGTTGTTAGACTTATCGACGATTTAGTCGTTCATGGATTTGAGGAATCAAGTACTCTTGGAGTATTTGAGATCGATTGTTATCATATCTGTGGAGGATATATTTATGGATATCTTCACGATCTTAAAGGAAGTTATGTTTTCCTAGATTGATTTGGGATTCACCATAGATGTGGATAGCATGTTCTAGCGATACTATACCGCTGATTTGTTGGACCAAGAAGGTGATGAAAATCACTTGGTCGGAAGTTTGTGAAGCTAAGTTTCAGGGCCTAGACAGTGACTGATTGTTGCATCAGTGTTAGTTATTCCTTCCGTTGGGGATGGAAGGGTATTGTACGCAGATGCATCATTTCAGGGATTAGAGCGATTCCGATACAGTTGTATGAGACGTGTCTTAAGCCTACGTCAGTTGAGGAACTGCGAGATAAGCTATGACGTGGAGCTTAGCAGTTATTATCTTGAGTAGTAGATGTATAGAGCAGGAGTGCTTAGGGAGTTTTGGCTAGCTACTGGTAGCTGCTATAGGGTTGTTAGAACACGGATAGATGCAATTGGGGAGATTAGTCATTATAGTCTTCCAGTTACTTTCAGTTCTGTGTGACAGAATGAATTTTGGACATTAGATTAATTTCTCTTGTGAGAATAAATCTCTGTCTCTGGGAAGGATAATTGTTCCCAGAGTTGCATTCGCTTTAGGAAGAGTTGCTTCAGGAGACTCTTCATTCGAGAGTGATGATTTATTCGGAGTGTATCCGAAAATAGTGAGTATTGAGATGTTCATGTTGGTGGAACGATATATGGGACATGGTTGATTTCGTAGCTTGATGTTGGTGTGCCAACATGTAAAGGTGGAATATTAGTAACCGGTAGGGTTACGTACCGTGATGGAAGTGGTAGCCTAGTACGATGGATATCGTTGGGAGATTATCTAGAATTCGGAAAGGACTTGATAGGATTTGGGTAGTAGATGATCGATTATCTAGGTCCGTTCATTTCCTTCCGAGCCGTAAGATGAATTTCGTTGGATCGCTTGATGGAATTATATTTATGGAGTATCCTTAAGTATCATTTCTGATAGTGATTCATGATTCACCTTACGATTCTGGCAAAGTTTCCCATCGGTTACGGGTATAGAGCTCCACTTTGGTACAGTTATTTACCTTTTTATAGGTCGGTTGAGAGTGTATATAAGAGCTGGAATGTAATATTCGAGCTCAGTACCCCACTTAGTCACTTGAGGTGTGACTTTGCTCCGAATACTTGAGATGGTTGTTGTGAAATCTCATATTCGTACATGAGTCAGAAATTTGGGGACCAAATTTTTTATAAGTGGGGGAGAATGTAAAATACGAAAAAAAAAAAATTGGATTAACCCCTTTAATTAATTGAGTTAATGAGTAGATTAATTGGGCTTAATTAGTGGGCTAATGGGATTAATTATCTAGTTGGGCTGAGTCCATTGGGCTGATCTAGTTGGGCTGAAATTGGGCCTGGGCTGGAAACGGGTTAAATCTGTTTGGATTAGACTTGGGTTTGGATTGGGCTGAGCTAACCAAATCGCTCGAACAGCTTTTATAAGTCGTCGAACGACGATTCCACCGTCTCCTCTTCTCCTTCGTCTTTCCCGATCACGATTCCTTCTCTTGCTCGTTTCGTCGCCGCAAGCTTCCCGATCGCACACGACGCCGTCGACTTCTTCGGTCATTGCGACCACCACGAGCTCAATTTGTGGTCGTTGTTGTCTCTTCCTCTTCATCACCGACGCTTCCTCATTTCCGATCGCGTCTTCCCGGTGTTTCCACTCGTCGCTGCCGAAGTTCTCTAGCGCCGGCCACGCAAGGGTTTTTCCCTTCCAGCCGGTAGTTGTTCTTCTCCCATTCGTGCAGCTTTGCTATTCCCTGTTTCGTCACCACGGCTCATCTCTTCCGACGATCTGCCATCGTCGACCCTAAGCTAGTCGATCTCCGCCCGATGCTGCCTTATCACCATTGTCGGAGCTCTCCGTCGCCGGCTCGGTCGGAGTTGCTCATCGTCACCGTTGCTCGAACTCAGATCTGCCATTGTCAACGCTTGAGCTCAGTCCGCCGTCGCATCTCCTCTTCCGCCGTTTCATCATTGGCACAGCGTTGGAGTTGGTGTTGCGCCGAAAAACAAGGGGGTGCTGCCGGAGGAGATTTGATCGGTAAGCTCTTGTCACCCTTTTTGTTCAGTGGTAATTGTTGTGTTGTTGTGTTCCGGTGAGTCTTTGGTTGTGAGTGATGAAGAACTTGGGGTATCAAATTGGAAAGAGAGCTCAGTTATGTCGAATCGGCAATTGGTGGTTTGGGCAGAAGGCTGTGGCTGTTGAAACTACTGTAAAAATCAGAGTTGAGCAGGGAAGCTGGATTCGAATTGGCAATGCAAGGTAAGGCTGTTGGGTGATCTTGTGAGTAATTTCTTCATTTCGTTGGTCTTGGAGGTTGTATTCATTTTAACTGGATTGAGCAAAGATTTCGGTTGAATAAATCTAATTGTTCCAGATGGGATAACTATGCTCGGAGTGAAGGGACTACGTTGGGTAAGTTGGGTTAGTTCATATCAAACTCTTGTAAGCTTATCCGGAAGCTGTGTTGATGGAAGTGGACTAGGTAAGTTAGATTTGGGATTTGATATCATCCTTAGACTTATGATAGACTTTGTCAATGTTTGTGTGTGGATTACAGGATGTTGATTGAAGGACTTTGATTAGTGATGCTGCTTGTAGTAGGGATGGCTGATACGAGCTACATAGCAGGTGGGTAATATCTACCTGGTCCGGTAGTTTTGACCAAATTCTAGTGCATGAATTTGGATATATGTATATACCTGTTTACCTTAAATCTACTCATGTTTAATTATATGCTTGTACTGCCTTTGACCTTTGAGATATATACTCTGTTACTTCATTGATTATCTAGCATGGATAGGAACTATAAACCCTATTATGTGTTAGCTGATGGATGTTCAGTAAGTACATGTGGTTAGGGTTATCTTTGTGACCTCAGATTGTGTTACTGTGTTACATCACTAGGGTTAGGTGATGGATTGGATTATGGAGTTGATTGTTATATCATACTCATATTAGTGGTGCATATATAGTGGATCTAGTTGTCTGTGCATAGATAAGTGTGTGGTTGTCAGTATGTGACCATGGACTAGAGGTCCTAGCGTGATGGTATATCCATTATGGATTGTGTGCCTGTGTATGGTTATATGGACGGTCGATAGTATATCGCTACGGACTAGAGGTCTTAGCGTGGTTGACTGTCAGATGAGTATGACTCTTTGTACGATAGAGAGAGTCTTGTGATTGTAGTCCTTGCATAGTTGACTTTTGGTTGACCAGGACTCCCCATGGGATAGGGAGTGTGGCGAGGATACATGTATGGAGTTATGCATCATTACATTGCATGCATGCTGTTGACTGGGTCTCCCTTGTGGTTGAGACGGGTCGTCAGTCATCCTGCCTCCCCGGCCACTCGGGGTAGTGGTAGCAGGGTTGAGGGCAGAGCATTGGATGTGCCGCGCTCGGCCACTATGGATGGTGGTAGCTGGAGATGCGCACCTGGCCACTGTGCAGAGTGGTGTTAGCACTCGCCCACTATAGACGGTGGTTGTGTGACGTGCAGTTGTCCTGTGTGCGGCGTTTGTCTACTCATGGGTAGGGACAGCGTGGCTTGCAGCAGGGGCCCCTAAGAGTAGTTAGCTTTTTACGCTTATACGCTACTCAGTCATACTACCCAACTCGGTCAATCGAGAGTGGTGGCAGCTGGAGTCGGGCTAGTTGTCATTTGTCGTGCCACCCTGGCCACTCTGGGGTCGTGGTTGGACGGGTCCGCAGACAGTGACCATGCATATGCATTGCTGATATATATGTATGCATGTATTTGATATATGTTTTACATATGCCTGTGAGATGCTGCATTTGATTGAGCTATGATTGCTGCATATGGTTGTTCATCATGATACATGTCATTTGCATTTTATATACTGCTATGTGTTGAGCATGATATATGTGTTGGTCCAGACTGAGGTATGCATTTAATTAGCGTCATGTCATAGTGTGGTATGGACCGGGATGTTATTACATGTGATTATATACTGTTCATATGTCTGAGTGTTGTCAGGTATGGGATTGACTTTGTACGTTATATGGGTTATGTTATTGTGTATCTGTTCAAAATGATATAGCTTATGGTGTTGCAAACCGTCAGGTACGTTGGTACATTACTACATATTCCGTTGATCAGTTTAGTATATACATTGAGTATGACTATACTGTGGTTACTTGTTATTAGATTTGTATATGACTGTATATCTATTGGACTCATGCTGTATACCTGTAGATCTTCACATGTATACTTGTAGATCTCTATATCCTTATATGTTGTTCATGCACTTTCTACATATTACCCCTGAGTTTATACTCACCACCCCTGGACCCTGGGTTTCCTGTCGCCCAGATAACAAGTAGAAGATTCCTTGGACGTCCGGAGCTCTGCCAGCTGATCCCATCTCACGCCGAACAATTGGGGGTTTTTACATATTTGCTTCCGATGTTGTTTTGTATTATGGCATTGTATAATCAGTGTTGTATTTGGTTGTTGCTTTGTATGTTGTTTTTGTGTAGTATGTTAGAGTCGCACCGGTGCGCACCTTTGTGTTATTGTGGATGTATTGTTTAGTATTGTCCATATATCTGTCATATAGTTGTGGGCCTACGGACCTTGTATTAACCCGATATGTTGCCACGTACAGGGGAGATGTCGTCTGTTTATTATTCGGTACGGCATACTCTCAGGGCGTGACATCAATAATGCACTTTCTTTAGTTAATAGGCAAAAGCATGCTAGGAGTTTTAATTCTCTTGCTATTGTACATGAAAAGCATGCTAGAAGTAATAGACATATTTGTTTAGGTGCTAAAAATGTCCACTTAGGAAATAAGGAGAAGTTTGGGACTAATGTCCCTAGAAAAACCTAACCTAAGAAATCTATTAGGAAAATACAAGAACACTTAGGTTTTAACCCTAAATGGACTAGGCATATGCCTAGAAAGGACAATGCCCATGGTTTAAATCAAAACTCAAAAATTGGGCAATTAGAAAAGGAAAATCAAGTCTTGAGGTCAAGACTTGAGAAACTAGAAAAGACCCTTAGGAATATACAAAATCAATCTAAAGGGTCTAATGATCAAAAGTCTAGGTCCAAAAGTCAAAGTCAACACCTAGGACCAAAAAGACAAAAGTCAACCAAGGGCAAACAAGGTTTGGGTCACAAACCTAAGCCTAAGGTGGCTTACCATAGTGTTCCATTTGATTATGGAACACAAACTAGGTCTAGGAAGACCAAGGTCAATAGGGAAGTCATCCCTAGAGTTGACCAAAGGGTGTGCCTAGTGGCTAGGGTTTCTAGGAAACCTAGGGTGGCCACTAAGAAGGTTGCAAGGGGAGTTACCCCTAGAGTTAACCTAGGTAAGACCCAAATGACCAAGGCTAACAAGCCTAGGAGGGTCATTAGGAAGGTATCTAGGGAGGTTATCCCTAAGGAATACCTAATAAACCCTAGAAGCTCAAATCGGTTTTGGGTTCCTAAGAGCGTGATTGATTCACGCTAGATGGGTTTAGGGTGTGCCAACCTTGATTGGATGGGTAGTTAACTCAACCATGATAAAGGTGGCACTTTAGGTTATTTTCAAGGTTATGGTTGCCTTGGAAATACATTTGAGTCTTAATCCTAAAATATTTTAGGATGTACCAATAGTATTTGAGAAGTTTGATAAAATGATCAAATTGGCACAATTTAGATTTAGAGGTTAGTGTGCCATTTTGGGTTTTTGGCACACTTGGGAGAAAAGTAGAAATATGACAAAATATGATTAATTATATCAAATGACAATTAATATTAAAATTTAGGTATTATTATACCTATATATTTTATATGTCATGCTTTGTTTGCCATATGACATGACATGATATCATGTTTATGTTCTATCATTTATATGTCATGAGTATGCTTAGGTTTAGGAAAATGTCATGTGTTCTAGTTTTTATCATTGGCCATGTTTTAATAATGCTATCATTTATGCCATGATCATACATTCATGCATTAACTTGATTGAGAATTGATTTAAGGACTATGACATGACTTGGAGTCCCATTTATAAGAGAATCAAGTAGGGTTGCCTAGAAAAATGCATGAAACTCTAGTATTAGGAAGAACAAAATCCACATCTCACATCACATTGACATGTATGTGTATTTATACACCTTAGATACATGTGAGATGCTAGGATATGAGTTGAGTTCAAGGTGCATAGTTTTTGCATCTAGTTGAATCATAGGTGGATCATTGGGAAAGCTTGTGTACAAGTCATGTACATAGAGCCCAAGGAATATGATTCAAAATAAGGTTTTGAAAACATTTTAAAATCTTTTTGAAAAACCTTGGTGAAGTCTATCTTTTGATAGCAATCACCATTGATGAAGTTGATACAAAGTAGGGCCAAAACATTGAAAATTTCAATGGTTTTGTACTTTGTGCCAATTTCACTATTTTATGGGTAAAATATTTTTCAAACATTTTTCACCCATTGTATTAGTCATAAGTATTATATGTATCAAATTTCATGATTTTTCGAATTACGTATAATTAGTTATGATTTTCTGAAATTCGATTCTAATAGTTGAAATTCGAAAATTTCAGCTACCAGTCGACTGCCCTTGGTGGCAGTCGACTGATTACTATTAGGAGTCAACTGTCAAGGCTGATTTCGGGAAAACTAGGTTTGGTTAGCCCGTGTTCAGCTGCAGTTAAGGTCCCTAACCACTCCTAACCCTAGGATATGCTTTGGGAAGCATTATAAAAGGTGAAAATCTATTGGATATGGATTAGGAGAGTTGTTTAGGATTTGTATCAATTTTAAGGTGTTGGAAAGTTCAATGTTGAATTTCTAACCTTAATTTTTATGGTTTAGAATTCCTATTGGCTTAGGGACTTCCCAAGGACATTGTTGGTGCAATGGTCAAGGGGGAGCAAGCCTTTAGGGGGACGTATCCATCTTGGGATGATGGATGTGTTTTTCTCCTTGAAGAGGAGAAGTTATTGGGAGAGTATCATCAATTGGGAAAATTGATGGGTTTTTGATACCCAATTTTGAAATTGGGAGAGTAAATAGGATTGTCTCTCTTGAGTGATATGAGACTTATCACTAGGAAGATGGTAGCATCTTAGGTATTTTTAAACCAAAGGGGAGATTGTAAGATCTCATTAGGACATGAGACATTGACCTCCTTAGAGAGATAACCTTTTTGATTTAGTCAAAAAGGGGGAGAATATTTGGGGGAGAACATTTGGAGAGTGTTTACCAATTTGGATAATTGGTAAGGGTTTTGAGTTAGTGTTCTAACTCAATGATTTGTTTGGTTTTTATCAAACATCAAAAAGGGGGAGATTGTTGGTGCAATCGACCCAGGTCACGATTGACCAGGACTCGAGTTTGACTCGAGTGATGTTTTGATGTTCGACAAAAACATATGACAATGTAATTGTCATGGGAAAGTCCAAGCTTGTGTCTTGGCATTTGAGAAGTCCAAGGGGATTGATATTGGCGGCGTAAAGTCCAAGCGGAGTATTGGCGGCGTAAGTCCAATGTGCCTTGGCGGTGTAGACACCGTTAGCATGACATAGTCTAGGTAAGCACCTGGAGGCTAGCGCGATGGATGAACAAGTCATGGATGACTTGGAGGGATCCGAGATGCGTGAGGCTGATGGAGGTGGCTAGAAGGCTTAGGTCTAGGCTAAGGGTGGTCTAGCAAGTATGGGGGCACCATACTTGGGTTAAAACCTCATTTTTGAGGTTGGCAGTCGACTGACATTATGACCGGTTCGACTGCCGTGAGTCGACTAGAGTTCGACTGCCGATTTAGAGCTGGAAATGCTCGCGCCGATCGCTCATTGGAGCGATCGGTGATCGATCAGCCGATCATTGCAATGATCGGCGATCATGCGGGTAATGATCGCAGGCACGTAACACTCGTAGTCGATCGCCACGGCGATCGCGCCGCGCAATGATCGCTAATGTTGGCGATCGCCAATAGGTCCGTTGGAGTTTTTCCAGCGTGGATCGAGCCGTTGTCTCACGACAACAGTGGCATCAGTTGACTGGTGACTTATGGCAGTCGACTGATAGGCGGAAATCCAACCCGATGCAGGTCAAAAAGAGAAGCTCGTGGAGGATTTCATCATCAGTTCTTGGGGAGCTTTCTTGAGGCGATTTGAAGGCGATTTGCTGGTGCATTTCAGGGCCCTTCAACCTCATCCAAGCAACCAACAAGCAAAGCGCTCAAACCCTAGTTTTGTAAAGTGTTCTTTACATTTCCTTTGTATTTGCTTGTATTTCTTTTGTTTATTGTTGTAAACATTTGTACGAGGTTTCTCCGCCTCCGACTTGTTGTCGAGAAGGAGTTTATTGATTAGTGATTGCATTGGCGTCGCTAGAGCTTGATCCATGGAGTATGAAACATTCGGTTTTGAACCACATTATATCCTTGTGTTTGTATGCTTGTTATTGTGTTTGTTGTGTCATTTCTATATTCCGCTGCATACTAACAATCATAGGCAAGCGAACGCGATCAAATTCCATTATCGTACGGGCAAAACGCTATTCACCCCCCCTCTAGCGGGCGCACAGGTCCTAACAGGAGACTCGAGAAGTCGACTAGGATTATAATCCAGTCGACTAGTCAAGTAGTCAACTGAGGCTCGACTGCTCGACTATGCTCTAGTAGTCGACTGGTGGCTTAGGTCAGTAAACTAAACACTGACAGTCGATTGCTAAAGTTGAGCAGTTGATTGACCTTAAATGGATAGGGCACAAAATATTTGATAGTCGACTGTTAGCTTATGATAGTCAACTGATGGTTGTGCTAGTCGACTACTGGGTTATGATAGTCTACTGATCAAGCAATATTTGACTGGACTAGTCTGTTGTGAGACAACATATAAGTGAGCAGTCATCTGGTGTGTAAGGCCAGTCGATAAGTCGGTGGAAAATCAGCCTGAGCGGTGCTTTAAATGGAGGCTACAGAGGAGGTTTTGAGCTGCCGATTCTTAGAGCTTTTGAAGAGGAATTGTTGCTACATTTCAAGTCTTCAAAATCCTTTCAAAGCAACCAACAAGCAAAGATCACTTTAAAGTGTTTTGATCCTTGTTCTTGTATTTCATTTGTATATGTGTATTTGGTTATCTTTGTTGTAAGATTTTCATTATAAAGCTGTTGTAAGAGGTTTCTCCACCTCCGAATTGTTTCTGAGAAGGAGAAGATTTCATGGTAGTGTGCATCACTAGAGCTCACTCTAGAGCTCGACCGTGGAGTAGAAACTAGGGGTTCGAATCACATAAAATTCTTGTGTCATGTTTGTGTTTGTATTTGTATTTTCGTTGCATACTAACACTTATAGATATGCACGAATGTGAACGAACAATGAAATTTCTATTCACCCCCCCCTCCTCCTCCTCCTCTAGCGCTCAAATGATCCTCAACAAGTGGTATCAGAGCAAGGTCGCTCTTCAATGACTAATCGCCAAGAGAGCAAAGCTAGAGAAGGATGGAGCCTAGTGATGGATTGGGATTTGACATCTCCACTCCTCCTTATGGATTCTACGGACTTAGGGGTTTTGATCAATGGAAGGCAAGGATAGAGACCTTCTTCATGATGAATATCGAAGAGTGGATCATCTTGATGGAGGGATTTGAAGCTCCCATGGACAAAAAGAGAATGTAGGGGATCAATTGGAAGCTAGAGGGGGGGGGGGTTGAATAGCGCGTGCTAGTACCGATGATGGAATTCGATCGTGATCGCGTCTACAAATCATGTTAGCGCAGCGGAATAATAATAATAAAAGCAATAACACGAAACACAATCATAAACACAAGATGTTTAACGTGGTTCAAAACCGCACGGTTCCTACTCCATGGATCAAGCTCTAACGAGCTCTAGCGACACTAATGCAATCACTAATTACAAATACTCCTTCTCGACATAAGTCGGAGGCGGAGAAACCTCGTACAAAGATTACACTAAGTAATACAAGCAAATACAATAATAATACAACAATCTATGCAAAGAAAACTTTACAAATGCTCTTTGGATTTGCTTGATCTTTGATTGCCTTGAACTAGCCTTGAAGGACTGGAAACCACCAACTCTCCCCTTTAATTTGCCCAAGAAAATCGCTGCCTTTTTCCTCCTTCACGAGCTCCTTATAAAGCTTCTACCTGTGCTGGAAAAAGTCGATCAGTCGACTGCTCGAAACCACCAGTCGACTTATGCCACTATTGTCGTGAGACAACGGCTAGATCCACGCTGGAAAAGTCCAACGGATCCATCATCAATCGACTAATTATGACCATCAGTCGACTGATCAAGCCATCACTCATTCTGGCCGCGAGTGAGACTCATTCGTGCTTGATTTCTCGAGCACCGGTCGTGATCACAATATCGGGTCGATTGCTCAAATCACCGATCGCCCACCTATGATCATTGCTAGGGCAATTTATGCAGTCAAACCCTAGTTGACTTACACCAGTCAACTGCCACATTACACCAATCGACTGACACACCTCAAACATGAGATTTTAGCCCAAGTATGGTTCCCCCATACTTGCTAGACCACCCTTAGCCTAGACCTAAGCCTTCTAGCCACCTCCATTAGCCTCACGCCTCTCGGATCCCTCCAAGTCATCCATGACTTATTCATCCATCGCGCTAGCCTTCAGAAGCTTCCATTGGCTATGTCATGCTAACGGTGTCTACACCGCCAAGGCCCATTGGACTTATGCTGCCAAGACTTCACCCTTGGACTTTACGCCGCCAATATTCCCCTTGGACTTCTCAAATGCCAAGACTCAAGCTTGGATTTTCCCTTGCCAACCTATGTTGGACTTTCCATGCCAAGACCCATGCTTGGACTTTACATTGCCAAGACCCATGCTTGGACTTTACATTGCCAAGACCCATGCTTGGACTTTCCCAAATGCCAAGTGTCCCACTTGGACTTTTCATGCCAAGTACCCAAGACTTGGACTTTTCCCATGACAATCACATTGTCATATGTTTTTGTCGAACATCAAAACATCTCTCGAGCCAAGCTCGAGTCCTGGCCAATCGTGACCTAGGCCGATTGCACTAACAATCTCCCCCTTTTTGATGTTTGACAAAAACCAAACAAACCATTTGAGTTAGACCATCTAACTCAAAAACTCCTTACTAATTATCCCAAGTTAGTAATCCCAAACACTCTCCAAACACTCTTCCCCAAACATTCTCTCCCTTTTTTACTAACATCAAAAAAAAGTTTTCTCTCTAAGGAGGTCAATGTCTCATGTCCCAATGAGATCTTACAATCTCCCCCTTGGTCCAAAGATACCTAGGATGCCTACCATCTTCCTAGTGATAAGTCTCATATCACTCAAGAGGGGCAATCCTATTCACTCTCCCAATTTCCAAATTGGGTTTCTCAAAATCCCATCAATTTTCCCAATTGATGATATTCTCCCCATAACTTCTCCTTTTCAAGAAGAAAAACACATCCATCATCCCAAGATGGATACCTCCCCCTAAAGGCTTGCTCCCCCTTGACCATTGCACTAACAATGTCCTTGGAAAGTCCCTAAGCCAATAGGAACTCTAAACCATCAAAAATAAGGTTAAAAGTTCAAACATGAACTCTCCCCACCTTAAATTTGATACATTATCCTAACACTTCTCCTAATCCATATCCAATGGATTTTCACTCTTTCTAATGCTTCCCAAAGCGTATCCTAGGGTTAGGAGTGGTTAGAGACCTTAACCGCAGCTGAACATGGGCTAAACAAACCTAGTTTTCCCGAAATCAGTATTGGCAGTCGACTCCGTCAGTTACCAGTCGACTGCCACCTACATCAGTCGACTGCCACCCAGGGCAGTCGACTGATAACTGAAATTTCCGAATTTCAGTTATCAGAAACGAATTTTAGAAAATCATAAATAATTATATGTAATTCGAAAAATCATGAAATTTGATACATATAATACCTATGACCAATACAATGGGTAAAAAATATTTGAAAATTATTTTACCCATAATATATCGAAATTGATACAAAATCCAAAAGTGAATAAAAACTTCAAAGTTTTAGCTCACTTTGTATCAATCGCATCAATGGTGATTGCTACCAAAAGATAGACTTCACCAAGGTTTTTCAAAATGATTTTAAAATATTTTCAAAACCTTATTTTGGATCATACTCCTTGGTCTCTATGTACATAACTTGTACACAAGCTTTCCCAATGATCCACCTTTGAATTAAGATGAGTTTTGGTTCAACTAGATGCAAAAGCTATGCACCTTGAACTCAACTCATATCTTTGCATCTCACATGTATCTAGGGTGTATAAATACACATACATGTCACTGTGATGTGAGATGTGGGTTTTGTTCTCCCTAATCTAGAGTTTCATGCATTTTTCTAAGACAACCATACTTGATTCCCTTATAAATGGGACTCCAAGTCATGTCATTGTCCTTAAATCAATTTTAATCAAATGCATGAATGATTATGACATTAATGATGATATAAATAAGCATATGCTCATGATCATGATGTCATGGCATAATATGAAATCTAAAAACACATGACATTTTATATTTAATCCTAAACATGATTATGACATATAAATGATAAAAATTAGATATGATGTCATGACATGTTATATGGAAAACAAGGCATGGCATACAAAAGGTATAGGTATAATAACACCTAATTTTTAATATTAACTGTCATTTGATATAATTAAATATATTTTTCCATATTTTCACTTTTCTCCCTAGTATGCCAAAAACCCAAAATGACACACTATGACCTCTAAACCTAAAATGTGCCAATTTGATCATTTTATCAAAATTCTCAAATAATATTGGCACATCCTAAAATATTTTAGGATTAAAGCTCAAATGTATTTCTAGGGTAACCATAACCTTGAAAATAACCTAAAGTGCCACCTTTTATCATGGTTGAGCTAACTACTCACCCAATCAAGGTTGACACATCCTAAACCCATCTAACGTGAATCAATCATGCTCTTAGGAACCCAAAATCTATTTGAGCTCCTAGGGTTAATTAGGTATTCCTTAGGGATGACCTCCCTAGATACCCTCCTAATGACCCTCCTAAGCTTGGTAGCCTTGGTCATTTGGGTCTTACCTAGGTTGACTCTAGGGGTAACTCCCCTTGCAACCTTCTTAGTGGCCACCCTAGGTTTCTTCGAAACCCTAGCCACTAGGCACTTACAATGGTTACTCTTAGGGATAACTTCCCTAGTAACCATGGTTTTCCTAGGTTTAGTTCCATAATCAAATGGAACATTGTGATAGGTTTCCTTTGGCTTAGGTTTGCCCTTGGATGAATCTAGTTTCCTAGGTCTTGATTTTTGACCATTTGACCTTAGACTTTGACTTCTAGACCCTAAATGTTGACCTCTTGACCCTTGAAATTGATTTTGCATTTTTGCAAGGGTCTTCTCCATCTTTTCAAGCCTTGACCTCAAGACTTGATTTTCCTTTTCTAATTGCCCAATTTTTGAATTTTGATCTTCTCTTTGGGCATTGTTTTTCCTAGGCATATACCTAGTTCATTTAGGGTTGAGACCTAGATGCTCTTGTACCTTTCTAATGGTTTCCCTAGGTAGGATTTGTCTAGAATTGTTTGACCCAGGGTTGTTCTTAGGTAAAATATTTCTAGGGACATTAGTCTCAAATTTCTCCTTCTTCCTAAGGTTGACTTTCTTAGCTCCTAAACAAAAGTCCCTATTCCTAGCATGCTCTTTATGATAAATTGCAAGAGAATTAAAATTCCTAGCATGCTTTTTGACATTTAAACTAGAAGATGTATTACTAAAATGTACCTTAGGGTTAGCCTTAGCTCCCCCTACTTGTGATGCTTCTTCTTGAGTCTTTTTGCTCCCCCTAGGGCATTGACTTCTATAGTGCCCCTTTTGATGGCACTTGAAGCATACTACGTGCTCCTTGTTTTTGATGGTTGGGGGACCGACTTCCTTTGATTTTTCTTGACTTTTAGGTGCCGGAGGAGTCTTCTTAACATTCTTTGGGCACTTGCTCTTATAGTGTCCATACTCCGTATACTCAAAACACATTATATGGATTTTATTTGAAATTAGAGTGTTTGAGTTACCTAGGTTAATGGAGACCGGAATTGGATTTTGGGCTTCTTCATCTTGACCGGATGTCGAAGCTTCTTCTTGGTATTGCTCCGGTGTTGAGGATGGTCTCTCCTCCTCAATCCTAGAAGTGGATGCTTCTTCCACTTCTTCCACCTTTTCCGATTCGGATGTTAATTCCCTATCAACCTCCGAATCCTCAAGCTCTTTAGATGATGATGTACTTGCTTGAGCTTGAGAGGGTGAGCACTCCTCTTCTTCTTCTTCTTCTTGGATTGATGATGAATTTTCATGAAGCTTGGCCAAATCGCTCCATAGCTCCTTGGCATCCATGCACTCACCTAGGCTATACAAGAAGTCATTAGGAATTAAATCAAAAATGAAATTGATTACCTTCTTGTTTTTCTCAAATCTTTGGAGTTGATCTTCACTCCATTTCTTCTTCTTGAGGAAGCCACCCTTTGGTCCTTTTGGATATTCGAATCCTTCCATTAATATGGACCATTCCTCAAAATCTTTCATCATAAAAAAATCTTCAATTCTTCTCTTCCAAGAATTGAAGCCTTCTCGTCCATAGAAAGCATATGGGACTGACATGTTGATATCCAATCCTAGTTGTTCTTGGACTTCCATCTTTACCCTCTAGTGTGCTCCCTTTGTTGTTAAACTTCAAGACTGGCCTCGCTCTGATACCACTTGTAGGGGATCGATTGGAAGCTAGAGGGGGGTTGAATAGCGCATGCTAGTACCGATGATGGAATTCGATCATGATCGCATCTACAAATCGTGTTAGCGCAGTGGAATAATAATAATAAAAGCAGTAACATGAAACACAATCACAAACACAAGATGTTTAACGTGATTCGGAACCGAACGGTTCCTACTCCACGGATTGAGCTCTAATGAGCTCTAGTGATGTCAATGCAATCACTAATCACAAATACTCCTTCTTGACATAAGTCGGAGGCGAAGAAACCTCGTACAAAGATTACACTAAGTAATACAAGGTAATACAAGCAAATACAACAATAATACAACAATCTATGCAAAGAAAACTTTACAAATGCTCTTTGGATTTGCTTGATCTTTGATTGCCTTGAACTAGCCTTGAAGGACTGGAAACCACCAACTCTCCCCTTTAATTTGCCCAAGAAAATCGCTGCCTTTTTCCTCCTTCACGAGCTCCTTATAAAGCTTCTACCTGTGTTGGAAAAAGTTGATCAGTCGACTGCTCGAGACCACCAGTCGACTGATGCCACTATTGTCGTGAGACAACGGCTAGATCCATGCTGGAAAAGTCCAACGGATCCATCATCAGTCGACTGATTATGACCATCAGTCGACTGATCAAGCCATCACTCGACTGCTGACCGCAGCGGTCGAGTGAGACTCCATTCTGTGCTCGATTTCTCGAGCACCAGTCGACTGATCACAATATCAGTCGACTGCTCGACCAATCAGTCGACTGCCCACCTATGGCAGTCGACTGCTAGGGCAATTTATGCAGTAAACCCTAGTTGACTTACACCAGTCAACTGCCACATGACACCAATCGACTGACACACCTCAAACATGAGGTTTTAGCCCAAGTATGGTTCCCCCATACTTGTTAGACTACCCTTAGCCTAGACCTAAGCCTTCTAGCCACCTCCATCAGCCTCACGCCTCTCGGATCCCTCTAAGTCATCCATGACTTGTTCATCCATTGCGCTAGCCTTCAGGTGCTTCCATCGGCTATGTCATGCTAACGGTGTCTACACCGCCAAGGCCCATTGGACTTATGCCGCCAAGACTCCGCTTGGACTTTACGCCGCCAACCATTGGACTTATGCTGTCAAGACTTCACCCTTGGACTTTACGCTGCCAATATTCCCCTTGGACTTCTCAAATGGCAAGACTCAAGTTTGGACTTTCCCTTGCCAACCTATGTTGGACTTTCCATGCCAAGACCCATGCTTGGACTTTACATTGCCAAGACCCATGCTTGGACTTTTCCAAATGCCAAGTGTCCCACTTAGACTTTTCATGCCAAGTACCCAAGACTTGGACTTTTCCCATGACAATCACATTGTCATATATTTTTGTCGAACATCAAAACATCTCTCAAGCCAAGCTCGAGTCCTGGTCAATCATGACCTGGGCCGATTGAAAGATGAGACATGGAAAACCTTGGTAGACTTTTTTATGTATACCAAAAGAGGATAAATAAAGGGTTTAAGTTAGGAAACCTTCGTTATGCTTTGGCATAAGAAGATTCAAGTTGGGTTTATGGGATAGCCTAACTTAAAGGTATTGCCAAATATTAAAAAGGGGAAGATTGTTGGTGCAATCGCCTTAGGCCGATGTTGACCAAGCTCGAGTGGGACTCCAGCAGGGTTTTTATATTTGACAATACGTTTGGCATATGTATGATCATATAAAGGAGATTGTTTGGGGGAGATTATTGGAGCAACCAACCTTAGGTCAAGGTTAACCAAGCTCGAGTGAGACTTGAGTAGAAGTCCAAGTATGGAGACTTAGTAAAGAAAAGTCCAAGAATGAATTATTGGCAATGGAAAGTCCAAGTATGGAGACTTGGCAAAGGGAAAAGTCCAAGGGTGTAGTCTTGACGGTGAAAGTCCAAGTTTAGAGACTTAGCAATGGAAGCCCCAGAGGTGTGACCTCTTAGCAAAGGTAGACCCATTAGCATGACAAAGCCGACGGAAGCACTTGAAGGCTAGCACCAAGGGTGAGGAGTCGTGGACTCAAACCAAAGGCAAGAGGTTGATGGAAGTGGCTTAAAGGCTTAGGTCTATGCTAAAGGTACCCAATAGCATGTCAAAGCTGATAGAAGCACATGAAGGTTAGTGCGAAGGGTGAAGGAGTCGTGGAGGATTCGGATGAACCCTGAGGGTGTAAGGCTGATAGAGGTGGCTTGAAGGCTTAGGTCTAGACTAAGAGTGATTATCAAGTATGAGGGGGATCATACTTGGGTTAAACCTCAGTTTTGAGATTTACCAATCGACTAGTTGAGAGCTCAACACTCAGAGGGCTCAGGAGACTTGAGCAGTAGACTGAGGCTCCACTATTTGACTGTGCTCTGGTAGTTGATTGGTGGCTTGTACCAATCAACTAAACACTGACAATCGATTGCTAGGGTTGAGCAGTCGACTGGCCTTAAGTGGACATGACGTAGAATATTTGGCAGTCGACTACTGGCTTATGGCAATCGACTGATGGCTATGACAGTTGACTGTTGGGTCAGGACAGTCAATTGATCGAGCAATATCTGATGTGTATTAGTCTATTGTGAGACAACGGATAAGTGAGCAGTCAACTGGTGAGTAAGACCAGTTGATTGGTCGGCGAAAAATCAAATCGAGCAGTGCATTAAATGGAGGTTACGGAGGAGGTTTTGAGCTGTTGGTTCTTGGAGTTTTTGGAGTGGAATTGCTATTGCATTTTAGGTCTTCAAAAGCCTTTCAAAGCAACCAACAAGCAAAGGTCACTTGTATAGTGTTTTGTTCCTTGTTCTTGTATTTCATTTGTATATTTATATTTGGTTGTCTTTGTTGTAAGATTTTCATTGTAAAGCTCTTGTAAGAGGTTTCTCTGTTGGAGGATCGGTGGTCGGCTAGAGGGGGTGAATAGCCTTTCGCGTAGACGATGGAGATCGTTCATTGATTGCTCGTCTACAAACTCGTTAACGCAGCGGAAAAACAAATGCTAACAAAAGATTAAGCTAAATACAAGAAGTAAAAAGAAGAGCAATCGCTAACACAATTATGTAACGTGGTTCACGACCTTGCCGCTAATCTACGACCCAATTCGTATGACGAATTACTCCCTTCAAATCCACTAGTCTCTCCTTTGCACCAAGCTAAGTGGAAGTAACCTTTCTTACAAGAAATCACTCCTCTTACAATATGATTGAAATAAACTCAACGAAGCGGAGGAAATTCATGTTGGGCACTTGGGAGATGTTTAGAATAGAAGCATTAGCTCCCCCAAGGTCCTCACCCTCTCTTTTTATAGAGAGAATGATATTCTTCCCGTTGGTCAGGCGGCAGTCGATTGCCCCTCTAACGGCTGACTCCAACGGCTTCTGAATACTATCGTCACCGTCCAACGGTAACCCTATCAGTCGACTGATGGTCTCCATCAGTCGACTGATGCTTGCGTAGCTGACTAATCAGTCAACTACAGGAGGTTCTGTGCCCGCACCCCATCTTCATCAGTCGACTGTCGTTCATTGCGGTCGTCGATGTTACACGATCGATTGCCAACCTGTCGATCGGCTTTGGGCTAGAAACCAGAACTCAAACACCGATCCGAGTCTTGATGAGACTTAGGCGATCGATCATTGTCATATCATGGCAGTTGACTAATGTCAGGAAAACCCATCCGAAACTTTGACTTAGCCATTCGGCCAAGTTCACCTATGAGTTACCCCATCCTGGGTTACAATCGCTCACTCTCATCTTCTCTTGGAGTCCCTCGCCTTGAAGTTCTCTATATCCGGCCACGTACCTCGGATGCACCAAGCGCACGGCTTCGCAATGTCATCCTTCGCGTCTCACCCCGAAGTCTACTTCCTTTAACTTCACTCCAATGCTCCTCGTCCGGCGATCCCTCAGATGCACCAAGCGCATAACTTTCGCAATGCTATCCTTCACCGACTCAAGGACCGAGTCATGAGATGGTGAATCTTGTTGATGCTTTGTCAAGCCATCCATGTGAGAATTACTAAGTCCTGCACGACTTCATCGCACATATCAAATCCATAATCAACCTAACTTATCCCCTTTGCCACACACATCAAAACCGATTGCCCTAACAATCTCCCCCTTTTTGATGTGTGGCAATCCGTTTAAGTTAGGTAAAATAATAACATAAAAAACATAAGGCAAGAAAGCATGTAAGTAAACATGAGTATCACAACTCCCCCTTAAGACATGCTAAATTCCCCCTTAGCATGATTCACTTAAACCATTAACATTCTCCCCCTTTGATACCATAAAAAATATTATACAAATGTTATACAAGCATGACATCAAGTCTAAGGAAGAAAATTACCCAAAAGCAATTTTAAAACCTGATAAAATAGGTTACCGTGCTCGTGCCCAGTATATCATTCGACTAAATCAGAGCATTAGTCGACTGACACCAAGTTTTCAGAAATTCTGATTTTTCGAATGAAATTTAGAAATGCACCAGAAATTATAAAAAATTTAAAAAATCATGAAATTTGGGAAACATATTTCTGATAAGTCCCTCTATCAGTGAAAAATTATTTTTTTATGAAAATTCATTATATTTTCAAAAATTAGGCAAAAACTCAAAAGTTTGAAAATAACTAAAGTTTTTATCAACTTGAAAGCCTAGTTTTGCCTTGAATTGTTTTAAAGCATGAACATACAGATTATCAAATATAAAATGTTTTTTAAAACATTTGAAATATCCAACCATGATCTTTGGGCAATATATCTATGAATTAAACATATACTTTCCCTATAGTTAGTCTATGATTACTATGTCATGATACATCTAATGACCCATCAAGATGTTATAATCATTAGTGGACCATTTGTATCCACCTAACATCTCACCCATACTATGTTTTCAATCAAGTTAGCCTATAGTAAGTGTGAGATGTTCCTAAAGGTATTATACTTAACCATCAATTTTCATGCAATTCTACCAAGGTTAAGTATCTATCATCCAAAAACACTCAATATAATCATAAAAACATGTGTTATCAATCATGATCATATATTTTCAATTTATTACACATCATGATCATAAAAACAAATATTATACGTTATTTCATATTATGATCACATTATCATCACCCAACACTATAAATCAAAAAGTTATAACCCACATCATCCTAAGTCAACCAATTAACATGATATAAGTTAAGTCCACTTATGGTTGACTAGCCTAGGGTTTTTTTAACCCTTAAGGATTGATTTGGGAACCCAATATAGATTCTTTCCAATAGGGTTCACCAAAAATTCCTTAGGGATCCATTTCCTAGCTACCATTGTGTTTTTAGCTTGACCCCTAGCAATCAAACAATGGTAGGCCTTTTCATTCTTGGTCCCCTTATATCCTAATCCTTTCTTATTAAAACTAGCCATTTGGCTCCCAATAATCATATTTAAAGTGTTGGAGCCAATAGTGAATTTTTCTAAGGCCTTAGTTAGAAAGTCTACCTTTTCCCTTAAGGCCTTATTTTTCTCAATACATGCATCATTAACATTAAGAGGAAGATAATCATTATGTGAGCATGCATTGTCAAAACTAGAAGAAGAAGCATTATCATTAACATCTAAACATGCTTTTTCTAGCTTTTCTTCTAGGACCTTAATTTGATCAAACATGAATTTATTCTTTTTCTTAGCCTTAAACAAATCCCTAGTTAGGCTAGAAATCATAGAAACAATCCTTTTAGGGGAAAGATTTGTTACCATACTTTCCATATATTCTTCCTCCAATTCTGATGAGGATGAAGATGAAGCTCCCCCTTCACTTGAGCTCTCCTCACTTGAACTTCTTTCTTCTTCCTCGGAGAAGGTGGAGTCCAAGTCTTCTATTGCCATTAGGGCAAGGCTTGTGAATGCTTGATCTTCCTCCGATGAGGATGATGGATCATCCCACGTCACCGCTTTAAGGTTGTGGGGCTTTGACTTCTTCTCCTTCTTTCTTCTTGTCATGCTTCTTCCTTTCTTCTTTGCTCTTGTTTAAGAGGGGACAATCATCCCTTATGTGCCCCTCTTCTTGACAATTGTAGCATATGATTTTCCTCTTTGGCCTTTTCCTATCATCAGACTTGTTAAATTTAAAATTCTTAAGTGCACGTCTCACCTTCCTTACCATGTAGGCTTCTTCATTGCTATCCATGGAGGAGGAGGATGATGATTCATCGGATGAAGACGGTGCAATCTCTTTCTTCTTCTTCTTTCCTTTTTCGGCTACTAGTGCCACTCCCCTTGGCTTTATGCTTGGTTCTTCTACTATCCTTTAAAGTCTAGTTTCGTGAAGCTCCATAGTAGAGAAAAATTCATCTAGAGTACTTACCTCTAGATTCTTAGAAATGTAGAAGGAGTCCACCATGGAGCTCCACTTTGAGGACCGGGGGAAAGCGTCTATGGCCTTCATGATCATGTCCCGGTTCGATAGCTTCCCACCTACACTTGATAACCCATTAATAACTTCTTTAAATCTAGAGTGTAGTGATAATACTTTTTCTCCCTTGTTAAGTTTGATATTGTTCAATTGGGAGCGGAGGAGATCCCTTCTTGCTAATTTGGCTTCCGAGGTGCCTTCATGAAGCTCTACTAATCTCTCCCACATATCTTTAGCACTTGAGCACTCCCCAATTCTATTTATCTCTTGTTGAGGAAGCACATTGAATAGATGATGCTTGGCTTTCAAATTCGCCAAGTGCTCCTCTCTTTGCTTCTTTGACCATCTAGATTTCTCCAATGACTCCCCTTCTTCATCCCTAGGAACTTCGAAACAATTTTCCATGATTAACATTATTTCAAAATCCGTTTCGAAGAATACCTCCATTCGCTTTTTCCACCACATGAATTCCCCCTCGAACTTTGGCCAATGGATGTTGGAGCCGACCATTGTCGTTGATTATTGCGACGGTGAGTCCGACGACAATCTCCTTGCTCTGATACCACTTTGTTGGGGAAATGTTGACTGCTAGAGGGGGGGTGAATAGCGTCGATTCGTAGCGTGATGGAATTCAATTGCGTTCATCTACAAATCTCGTTAGCGCACAGCAGAATAATAATAAAGCAATAAAAAAATAGACAAACACGCAATTACACAAGTATGTAATGTGGTTTGGAACCGAATGGTTCCTACTCCACGGATCGAGCTCTAGTGATGCACACGCAACCACTAATCACAAATAACTCCTTCTCGACACAAGTCGGAGGTGGAGAAACCTCGTACAAGTTATCTTACAACAGTAAAAAATAAATACAAGCAATTACAATACAAATACGAAAGACAAGTAAAGAAAACTTTACAACACTTTGCTTTTAATTGCTTGACTTGCACTTGGAGACCCTGATTTGCTGCAGCAAATCGCCCCAAAAGCTCTCAAAAAATGCTATTGATTTCCTCCTCCATGAGATCCATTAAAAGCTTCTGCCTGGGCTAGAAATCGCCGATCAATCGACTGCTCAGGACCATCAGTCGACTGATGTCACTGTTGTCGTGAGACAACGGCTAGATCCACGCTGGAAAAATCCAACGAATCCATCATCAGTCGACTGATCACGACCATCAATCAACTGATCGAGCCTCCACTCGACTGCTAACCCCAGCAGTCAAGTCAAACTCCATTCTGTGCCCCAAAAATCGAGCACCAGTTGGTGATCACGATCGATCGGCCCGTAGCGATCGGCTTGGGCCAATTCCTGATCAAACCCTAGTTGACTCAAACCAGTCGTATGACACCAGTCGACTGGCACACCTCAAACATGAGATTTTAACCTCAACCATGAGGTTTAACCCAAGTATAGTTCCCCCATACTTGTTAGACTACTCTTAGCCTAGACCTAAGCCTTCTAGCCACCTCCGTCAGCCTCGCGCCTCTCGGATCCCTCCAAGTCATCCATGACTTGTTCATCCATTATGCTAGCCTTCAGGTGCTTCCATCGGTTATGTCATGCTAATGGTGTCTACACCGCCAAGGCATATTGGACTTATGCCGCCAAGACTCCGCTTGGACTTTACGCCGTCAACCATTGGACTTATGCTGCCAAAACTCTCGCTTGGACTTTACGCCGCCAACCATTGGACTTATGCTGCCAAGACTCCCGCTTGGACTTTATGCTGCCAATATCAAACCCTTTGGACTTCTCAAATGCCAAGACTCAAGCTTGGACTTTCCCTTGCCAACCCATGTTGGACTTTCCATGCCAAGACCCATGCTTAGACTTTTCCTTGCCAAGACCCATGCTTGGACTTTTCCTTGCCAACCCATGTTGGACTTTCCATGCCAAGTACTCAAGACTTGGACTTTCCATGACATGGTCAACTCTAGTCAACCATCAAAATCTCTCTCGAGTCAAACTCGAGTCTGGTCAATCATGACCTGGGTCGATTGTTCCAACAATCTCCCCAAAACATTATTAGACATCAATGTCAACTCTTTATATCAAACATCAAAATATCACTCGAGTCAAACTCGAGTCCGATCAATTGTGACCTAGGTCGATTGCACCAACACACTTGTTGGAAGATCGGTGGCCGGCTAGAGAGGGGTGAATATCCTTTCACGTAGACGATGAAGATCGTTCGTTGATTGCTCGTCTACAAACTCATTAGCGCAGCGGAAAACAAATGCTAACAAAAGATTAAGCTAAATACAAGAAGTAAAAAGAAGAGCAATCGCTAACACAATTATGTAACGTGGTTCACGGCCTTGCCGCTAATCCACGACCCGATTCGTATGGCAAATCACTCCCTTCAAATCCACTAGTCTCTCTTTTGCACCAAGCTAGGTGGAGGTAATCTTTCTTATAAGAAATCACTCCTCTTACAATATGATTGAAATAAACTCAAGGAAGAGGAGGAAATTCGTGTTGGGCACTTGGGAGATGTTTAGAATAGAAGCATTAGCTCCCCCAAGGCCCTCACCCTCTCTTTTTATAGAGAGAATGGTATTCGGTAGTCGGTGATGCATGTCATCGATCGACTACCCTCTAACGACTCAACGACTTACGAATACTATCATCACCGTCTAGCGGTAACCCTATCGATCGTGATGGTCTCCATCGATCAGCCCGATCGATAATGTAGCCGTGATCAATCGGCTATGGGAGGTCGTGCCCATGCCCCCATCTTTATTAGTCAGCTGTCATTCCTTGGCGATCGATGTGGCATGCGATCGGCAACAACCCGTCGATGTTCTTTGGGCGAAAACTAGACTTGGACACCAGTCGAGTCTTCAGTCGACTTGGAGCAGTCGACTGCTATATCATGGTAGTTGACTGATGTCGGGAAAACCCATCCGATACTTTTAGTTTGCCATTCGGCCAAGTTCACCTATGAGCTACCCCATCCCGGGTTATAATCGCTCACTCTCATCTTCCCTTGGAGTCCCTCGCCTTGAAGTTCTCTTCGTCCGGCCACGTCCCTTGGATGCACCAAGCGCACGACTTTACAATGTCATCCTTCGCATCTCATCCTGAAGTCTACTTCCTTTGGCTTCACTCCAATGCTCCTTGTCCGATGATCCCTTGGATGCACCAAGCACACGACTTCCCCAATGTTATCCTTCACCGACTCAAGGACCGAGTCATGAGATGGTGAATCTTGTCGATGCTTTGTCAAGCCATCCATGTGTGAATTACTAAGTCCTGCATGACTTCAACACACATATCAAATCCATAATCAACCTAACTTAAACCCTTTACCATACACATCAAAACTGATTGCCCTAACATTCTCCACCTTCAGATTGTTTCCAAGAAGGAGATGATTTAGTGGTGGTGTGCATCACTAGAGCTCACTCTAAAGCTTGGCTGTGGAGTAGGAACTAGGGTTGCGAACCATATAAAATCTTTGTGTCATGTTTCTATTGTGATTTGTATTTGTATTTGTATTTCTCTTATGTACTAACACTTATAAACAAGCACAAATGCGAACGAATGACGAAATCAAGAAATCCCTATTCATCCCCCCTCCCCTCTAGCGCTCAATTGATCCTCAACAAATGAATCATAAGAAAAGCTAATGTACAAGTCATGTACACTTAGCTCATTGATCATTATTGAAAATAAGGTTTGAAAATATTTTTAAAATTATTTTAGAAAATCTTAGTGAAATCTATCTTTTGATAGCAATCACCATTGAGAATATTGATACAAGTTAGGAAAAACCATCGAAGTTGTCAATGGTTTTAAACTTTGTATCATTCTCTTAAGATAATGGGGGGTTTTAATACAAAACTATTTTTCTCCAATAGGATTTTGCATAAGTAATGTGTTTATAAAGTTTCAAATTTTTTTGAAAAATGTAGAATTACTTGTGCATTTCTAAAATTCATTCAAAAAAATTTGATTTCTATAAATGCAGAAACCAGTCGACTGCTTATGTAGCCAGTCAACTGGTGAGGGTGTCAATCGACTGGTTGCTGAACCAATCAACTAATTAAGTTGATTTTGACTGAACAAGGTCCATTTAGCTATTTATTAGCAACCCTAAGTACCCTAACCACTCATAAACCTCTAGTATGCTTAGACAAACATTGAAAGGGAGATATTTTTAGTGAAAATGATTAGGAGAGTTGATTAGGGTAAGAATCAAATTTTAAGGGTTGTTAAAGTTCAAGTTTGAACTTTTACCCTTATTTTTGAAAGCTTGGATATCTTATAGGCTTAGAGCCTCTCCAAAGATATTATTGGTGCAATGGTCAAGGGGAAGCAAGCCTTTAGGGAGAAATTAACCATCAAGGTATGATGGATGATTGTTGAAAAGGGAGAGAATAAGAATTTCCTTTCATTGAGTTATATGAGTTTTATCACTAAGGAAAATAAAGGGATTCAAGATGAAGGATTGAAAAAAAGAAGAGAATGAAGAATCTCATTGGAAGATGAGATTTGAAAGTCTTTGATAGAATTTTTGATGTGTGCCAAAGGGGGAGAATGAAGAGTTTAAATAAGAAAGCATTCATTATGCTTTGGAATAAGAAGAGGCAAGTTGGGCTTATGGGCTAACCAAACTTAAGGGTGCATTTGGTTCAAGTTATCATGCATAACCTTGGTTATGTGATTATCAAGTAATCACATAACCAAGATTATGAAAAATGAAATTCAACTTGTTTGTTTGGAGGTTTTAGAATATAACCTAGTTTAATATTTTACTATATTATCCTTGGTTCAACTCTAAGATTCCATTTATTTGAAAGATGGTGGTATTGGTATATGTATCGACGATGGCAATTAGTGACCGTCAACTACACTGGACGACAACTGAGGCGATGGAGGGCGGTGGCGATGATCAACAATCGACAAGTGATGGTCAACGATCGTCGGTGGATGACGGGCTATGGGTGGCGATTGACAGTCGACAACCGATAGCCAACGATCGACGATCGACCATCGACATTGGTTGCCGACGACAATCGATGATCGACGATCGACGATCGACGATCGACGGCGACGGTTGGTGATCAGTGATCGATGGTCGGCGATCGACGATCGACGGTCGGCGGTTGGCAGTCGACGACCGACGGTCGGTGGCTGACGGCAGGCAGTCGACGGTCGGCAATTGACAACGGCAGTGGTGGTGGTCAATGGTGGTAGCGGTGAGCAATCGACTAAGGTTTTGATTATATTAGAACGAAATTGAGATTTAATAAAATTTGAGGGATAATTTTGGAAAAAAAAAATATTTGTTAACCCCGAAATCAAGAAAAATCTTACCCTCCCCTATGTAATGTGATTTCTGACTTGCATACCCTATATATTGATGTGACGGACATGCTTCATTACTTGAGAATCACTTATCTCTTGAACTAAACAAGGTCATTATGGATAACCTTAGATGAATAACCAAAGTTATCCATGATAACCTTGAACCAAATGCAACCTAAAGGTGTTGTCAAATATTAAAAAGGAAGAGATTGTTGGTGCAATCATCCTCGGGTCAAGGTTGACCAAGTTCTAGTGGGACTCAAGTAGAGTTTTGATGTTTGATAATATGGTTGACAATATTCATTGTCATATGGAGTTGTTGACCAAGAAGTCAAGTACGTCAAAGTTAACAAGAGACTTGATGGGAAAAGTCCAAGTATGGAGACTTGGCAAGAGAAAAGTCCAAGTATAGATACTTGGTAAGGAAAAATCCCAAGTATGGAGACTTAGTAAGGAAAAGTCCAAGTATGGATACTTGGCAAGAGAAAATCCAAGTATGGAGACTTGACAAGAAAAAGTTCAAGTATGGAGACTTGACAATGAAAGTCCCGGAGGCGCGACCTCTTGGCAAAGGAAAGTCCAAATATGGAGACTTGGCAATGGAAGTCCCGGAGGTGCGATCTCTTAGCAATGAAAGTCCCGGAGGCGTGACCTCTTGGCAAAGGAAGACCCAGTAGCATGACAAAGTCTAAGGAAGTACTTGAAGGTTAGCGTAAAGGATGAGGAGTCGTGGAGAACTCAGTGCATCCTAAAGGCATGAGACTGATGAAAGACGCTTGAAGGCTTATGTCTAGCTAAGGGTAAGAATCAAGTATGAGAGGATTATAATTGATGGTGTTAAACCTCAATTTTGAGGTATACTAGTCGACTGAGACTTATTATAGTCTACTGATAGGATAAACAATCGCAAATTGTTTGGCAATTGACTGGAGGTCTTGATCAGTCTACTGGTCGAGTGCTCGGGCGAGTGAAGTCCTGACACTCGGGAAATCCCTATAGGTGCTCGGATAGTCGACTGGTGGATTGGACCAGTCGACTGACTGCGGGAGTCGGGATGAGTCGAGTCAAGCTGAGAAATAGTGCTCTGACGAAGCAATCAACTGCTGTGGTGAAGCAGTCGACTGGTTTTAAATGGGCAGAGCACAGAATATTTCTAAGTTGACTAATGACTCAGGTCAGTTGACTGATGGCTCAGAAAGTCTATTGATTATCTAAAATTCAATATGGATTAAGTCGTTGTGAGACAATAGTCAAGTGACCAATCGATTGGAGGTAATATCAGTCAACTAACCGGCGAAAATCAGCCCGACATGGAGCTTATAAAAGGAAGATTCTGTAGGATTGAAAAGAATGCTAGGGGGAGGGGTGAATAGCGTAAAAAACATTCTTTCGTTCGTTCGTTAAAACACATAATATCAAGGAGTAATATGTGTTGGTGCAATCGGCCCAGGTCACAATTGACCAGGACTCGAGTTTGACTCGAGTGATGTTTTGATGTTCGACAAAAATATGTGATAATGTAATTGTCATGGTAAAGTCCAAGTCATGAGTACTTGGCATGGAAAGTCCAAGTGGGACGCTTGGCATTTGGAAAAGTCCAAGTCTTGAGTACTTGGCACAAGGGAAGTCCAAGCATGGGTCCTGGCATGGAAAGTCCAACATGGGTTGGCAAGGGAAAGTCCAAGCTTGAGTCTTGGCATTTGAGAAGTCCAAGGGGTTTGATATTGGCGGCGTAAAGTCCAAGCGGAGTCTTGGCGGCGTAAGTCCAATGTGCCTTGGCAGTGTAGACACCGTTAGCATGACATAACCGATGGAACACCTGAAGGCTAGCGCGATGGATGAACAAATCATGGATGACTTGGAGGGATCCAAGAGGCATAAGGCTGATGGAGGTGGCTAGAAGGCTTAGGTCTAGGCTAAGGGTGGTCTAGCAAGTATGGGGGAATCATACTTGGGTTAAAACCTCATTTTTGAGGTTGGCAGTCGACTGACATTATGGTCGGTTCGACTGCCGTGAGTCGAGTCGGCGAGTTCGGCCCGCGTTTAAGAGATGAAATTGCTCCGGATCGATGTCGGCGGCGATCGACTAGCAAGGGCGGCGATCGACTTCGAGTTGCGAATTCAGCCAGAATGCTCGCGTAGCCGTGACGATCGACTACCAACATGGATTGAGTTGTTGTCTCACAGCTACGATCTTGTGATCGGCCGGGACTTATGGAAGTCGATCGCCGCGTAAATCCAGCCCGACGCAAGATAAAAAGGGGAGCTCGTGAAGGATTTCATCATCAGTTCTTTAGGAGCTTTGGTGAGGCGATTTGAAGGCGATTTGCAGGTACATTTCAGGGTCCTTCAAGCTCATCCAAGCAACCAATAAGCAAGCGCTCAAAACCCTAGTTTGTAAAGTGTTCTTTACATTTTCACTTGTATTTGCTTGTTTACTTTGTATTACTTGTTGTAATTCATTGTATGAGGTTTCTCCACCTCCGACTTGTTGTCGAGGAGTTTATTGCTTAGTGGTGTTTGTGGCATCGCTAGGGTTCGTACGAACCCAATCCGTGGAGTATGAATCGTTCGGTTCCGAACCACATTATATCTTTGTGTTCGTGGTTGTTTCATTTCGTTATTGCTTTTATTATTACCATTCCGCTGCGCATAACGAGTTTTGTAGAAACGATCACGAACGATTTCCATCAACGAACGGTCACGATGCTATTCACCCCCCCCCCTCTAGCGGCCTCAAATCTCCTACAATATGCAGCTGAAATAATAAATAAAAACACAAAATGAAAATCTTTTTTACTTGGTTCACAACTGTGAGGCTGCTAATCTAAGGCCCAGCGATCCGAGATCACTATCGGTGGACAATCTACTAAATATCTCTTCCTCGTTGGAGGTAAGAGACTCACTTTTTATAAAATATTAAGGAGGCAGTAACAACCTTACCGCTCCTTATAGAATTTAAGTACAAATGAAATATGAATATAAACTTGATACTGACTCGAGATGATGTAATTGAGGTGCACGATCGAAGTAGTAGATCTGTAGCACAGAGGTTGATCGTTGAATGCATCAATTGACAACACGAGCACTCATAAAATGAAGATATAGGTATTCTGTTTGAAGGTACTTTTATATACTTTTTCAGTCGTTTGGATCCGGTCCAGGCAACTCCAGCTCAATCCATATCGGATCCACTTCAATCAAAATTTATCAATTCCCAAGCTACTGGACCTGGTCCAGTTGCTTGGAAGCTGACGTAGCTTCCTCTGGTTCACCTTTGATCTCGCTTTGGTCATTGAATTTTATTGATTTTCTAGTCACCTGGACCTAGTCGATCATGTGAAATAACTTGATGTGGCAATCAACTTGTTCGATTCAATTGGACCTGACTAATCAAGATTTGTCCCTATCTGCTTACCTACTCCTCACAAGGTTTCTTACCTTACTTCCTTTGCCAAACACCTAGTCCTCTAACATGCTTGGGCTTTCCTGCTTAGCCTCTTGATCCTCAGACTACCCCATCTCTCTCTGATGTCCAGACTTTGCTGACCCACTAAGACTCTTCTGGTATCTTCCATCTTTGTTAAGTAATCAGGTCATGTAGACCTACTAGGACTTTCATCCTGTTCGAGTCATGCAAACTCAACATAATATAAGATAATAATGTGACCTAACTTTGAACCTTTGTCATTATCAAACCTTAGGTTTGATTTTTTGGTGCCCCTGTACCAATAATCTCCCCCATTTTTATTTATGGCAACAATGTTCAAAGTTAAGGAAATCAATACATTTGTTTTCAAAGACTCTCCCTTAATACTCGAGTGAGTTTTTAAAAGGAAAATTTTCTATTTTTCCTTAATTTTTACCCTCTCCCCCTTTGACATATATCAAAAAGAATGTAACTTTAGGTTTTTCTTAGATTTTGCACCAACAATTTTTAACCTAGGTCAAGACTTTACCTTTGTGAAAGATCATATTGTAATTATTGAAAAAAATATTTCAAAACTTAAGGTCTATCAGATTTCTAAAACATATTTTTCAAGATATTAAAGGTTCATGTATGTGTTTAATTTTATAAAAGTTTTATTTTGAATGCATGCTCATTATTATGATAGTGTAAGAATATTTTTCTCAAGAAAGTTTCAATTTGAATTTCTTAATACTTTTGAAAACAAAAAGATTTAATAAATATGTTTTCAAAATATTTTGAAGACTTATTTTTTAAAAATTAATTTTTAAAAGTTGAAAGAATAATTTTTAAATAATTTTTAAAGAATTTTGAAATTTCAAAAGATTTGAAAAAAGTTGAAAATTTTGAAAGTATTGTCAATTTCCACTGTAATAATTTTTTTTAAATCATTATTTTTCAAATATATTTTAAAAGCTCCTATAAATATTGATTTTTCAACCAGAATCTCCCCCTTAATCTGATACACTTTTAGGACATCCTTGTTGATTATAAGGAAGACTTACCTAAGTGTTTAGAGGATCTAGGAGTCTAAAGTTGATCTAAGGATCTAGAAGTTTAGTATCGGTCAACCAATCAATTTTTTTAAGAAAATGTAGATTTTTAAAAATTAAGTATAACTACACACAAGAATCATGAAAGTAAATGAATATCAAAAAATAATTTTAAGAAAATATTTATTTATAGATTTTGAAATCATTTCCAGAAATATTTTTAATTTGATTGTCCTTATCATCTCACTCTTTCTATATGATCAATCAAGTTATCACTATAGTTGTTGTGAGATAACTTTCAATTTTACTTAGTTAATTTTAATGTCTTAGAAATTAATTAATCTTGGATTAGATTCAGATTTAACCTTTAGTTATTTAAGTGAACATTTTGAAAGAGAGCTTCCAGGTCGTGGCGAGGCACATAGACCTTCTTTGATCGGAACAACGACCATTTTCTTAGACAAAGCTAGCTCAAGAAATTATATACTTAATTTACTTAGGATCAAATCCTAATCTAACTAGTTTAGGATGTGGTGAGTAGCTTCAGTTAGTTCCACTTAGCTAAGTTCACTAAGCTAGATACTCCTTATCTAACCCAAATACACTTGACTAAGTTTCTCTAACATGCTATCATCTCACCGCGTCCTGATACTATGTTGTCAAGGTTAATTAACCATTTCCTATCTCGTCATTATACTTTAATCAATTAAATCAAACTAATCATGTAAAACTTAAAAACTAAAACAATCAAGTTATTCATGTAATCATGCATACAAGTTTAGTATTGATTCCCCCACATCATGGCTCTAGTACAGTCTATCCACATAATGGACTTGATCCTTGGGAACCCAATACTTAGTTGAGTTTAATTGTTTAGTTAGACTTGACTTAGGGACCCATGATTGGATATTATACTATTATGATTAACTAGAGATAAATATAATCTATTTGTTGATTTAGCTTTGAATCCAAATCCAATCTTATTGTACACAAGTCTTTGATACCCAAACATCATGTCAAGATTCTTGGAGACCAAGGTGAACTTTTTCAACATTCTCCTAAGCTCTTGAACTTTCCCTTTCAACAAGAAATTCTCTTCCTCAAGCTTTTGAACTTGAGTTAAGTTTCCTTTTTGAACTTGACTAGTTGAAGAGTTCCCTTTTTGAACTTGACTAGTTGAAGAGTTTAGGTTAACCTTCTCCTTAAGGATTTCAACTTCCTTAAGTAAAGAGTTGACCTTGGAATTGGAATTAGCTAATTTTTTAGTCAAGCATCTATCATTGCATATAACTTTTTAAATGAAATAAGAGGGTACCTTGAGAGAACCTTCTGAACCGGATATGGATATGTGGCTTGATTCAGACTTAGTTTCGGACTCGAATTCAGACTCATATTCAAACTCGGACTTGGATTCGTACATGGATCTAGTCATGAGTTCTAAGTGGTCATCTTGATTGTGTTCCTCCTCATCCGATGACTCATCCCATGTGGCCTTAAGTGTTTTCTTTGATTGATGTCGTTTTGACTTTAGATTAAGGCAATCGCCTATGAAATGTCCTTTCTTGTTGCACTCGTAGCATACACTATCTGGTTTTATGTTTCGACTTGCACTGGATTGTTTCTCCTTGGTTTGTCTTGTCATCCATTTCTTCCTCTTGATTAGCTTTCTGATGAGGTTGACTAATTTTGACACCACATCATCGTCTAGCTTCGATTCGGACTCATCGTACTCAAATTTAGATTTGATCTTCTTGTTCTCCTGACCTGCAAACAAAGCAATACCCTTCTCGGACGATGTCGAATTAGTCTGCTCATGTAACTCCAATTCAGAAAACAACTCATCTAACCAAACTTTTGATAAGTCTCGAGATACTTTGTATGCATCAACCATTGATGCCCACAAAGTTATTCTCAGGAAGGCTTTAAGCGCGTACCTTATTACATCCTGATTTTCCACCTTTTGCCCGATTGAGTGGAGTCTGTTTAGGATGTCTTTGACTCATGCATGGAGCTGGCTCACAATCTCATTATCCTGCATTTTTGAATTATACAAATTACGCTTACATACCTTAGTGTTGGAAGTCTCTTCGTGAAGTTCCGTGAGCTTGTCTCAAAGGTCCTTGGCACTAATAAAGGGACTGACCCAGTTGAGATCCTCTTTGGATAAGCCACATTGGAAAATTTAGGTGGCTTTGGCATCCACTTCAATTTGACATTTCATCCTGGTAGTCCATTTGTTGCACTCCAATAGCTCTCTAAGATCATATGTGGGAGGAGTAAACCTAGTCTGGATGATGATCCACATCTCGACTTGAGTCTTCAAAAAATATTACATCTGATCCTTCCAGTACACAAAGCCATCTCCACAGAAAAAAGGAGGTCAGACGGTACTATAGCCTTATTGATGGGTCATTTATGTAAAGTCTCGCAAAAATACAAAAAAGAAAAGAAATATACCAAGAATTGGTATTGGACTAGTAGTGCAGGGAAAAAATTAACAAAAAAAAAATGCTCAGGCGGTGGTTTCACCAAATCTAAGTGCCTCTACTTTAATACCACTTGTAGGATCAAAAAGAAAGCTAGAGGCGAAGTGAATAGCGTAAAAAACTTTCTTTCGTTCGTTCATTAAAACACATAATATCAAGGAGTAATGTGCAATGGAAATAATAAATAAAAACATAATACACAAATCTTTTTACTTGGTTCACAACAGCGAGGCTGCTAATCTAAGGCCCAGCGATCCGAGATCGCTATCGGTAGGCAATCCACTAAATATCTCTTCCGCGTTAGAGGCAAGAGATTCACTTCTTACAAAATGTTAAGGATGCAGTAACAACCTTACTACTCCATATAGAATTTAAGTACAAATGAAATATGAATATAAACTAAACAATACTGACTCAAGATGTTGTAATTGAGGTGCATGGTCGAAGTAGTAGATCTGTAGCATGGAGGTTGATCGTTGAATGCAGCAATTGACAGCACGAGCACATAGAAAATGATGATCTAGGACTTCTATTCAAAGGTACGTTTATAGACTTTTCCAGTCATCTGGACCCGATTCAGGCGACTCCAGCTCAGTCCAGATCAGATCCACTTCAATCAGAATTTATCAATTCCCAGGCGATTGGACTTGGTCCAGTCACCTGGAAGTTGATGTGGCTTCCTCTAGTTCACCTTTGATCTCGGATTCGTCGTAAAATTTTATCGATTTTATAGTTGTCTGGACTTGGTCCAATCGACTGGAATGTTGATGTGGCAGTTGACTTCTGATCCGCCTCGACCAATCAAGATTATCTTTTTTCTAGTCGATTGGGCTCCATTCCAATCGACTGGCGCATGTATTTCCATCCAATCACCTGAATCACAAGATTAGCACAATATACAAAAAGTAATGACAGTCTCCAACCATCCGATCTCAATTTTGGCATTCCCACGGAACCCTTAGTTGGATCGATGCCTAAGGTTTATCCCTATATCGAGGATGCGACCTTACCCACTCCTCACAAGTTTTCTTACCTTACTTCCTTTTCCAAGCACCTAGTCCTCCGACCTGCTTAAGCTTTCCTGCTTAGCCTCTCATTCATCAGACTACCCCAGCTCTCCGATGTCCAGACTTTGCTGATCCACCAAGACTCTTCTAGTGTCTTCGATTTCTGGTAAGTAATCAGGTCCTGTAGACCTACTAGGACTTTCACCCTGTTCGAGTCCTACAAACTCAACACAATATAAGATAATAATATGACCTAAAACCTTTGTCATTATCAAAATTTAGGTTCGATTATTTAGTGCCCCTGCACCAACAGATTCGTGGATGTTTGGAGCAGTCGATTCTTGGTGACTTTGAAGGGAAATTGCTATTGCGTTCTAGACCTTCCAAGCCTTTCCAAAGCAACCAAACTCAAAGATCAAGCAAAGCTCACTTTTAAAGTGTTGTTGTTTCATTCTTTTCATTTGTACTCAAAGATCAAGCAAAGCTCACTTGTAAAGTGTTGTTGTTTCATTCTTTTCATTTGTATTTATATTTGGTTGTTGCTCTTCTTGTAAGATCCAGGTGGTTATAAGAGGTTTCTCCACCTCTAGTGTAATTCCGAGAAGGAGAAAGTTTTAGTGGTGGTGCATCACTAGAGCTCGATTGTGGAATAGGAATTAGGGTTCTGAACCACGTAAAATCTTGGTCTTGTGCTTAAGAGTTGTTATTTATGTTTATATTTGTTTCCATAGCTCACTAACGACTTGTAAACAAGCACGACATGATTGAGATCGAACAAAATCGAAGAAATGTTATTCACCTCCTCTAGCGCAATAAATCGGTCCCAACAAGAGCCTCCTAACTTGGGTCGTTATCCCTTGTCCCCTAATAGCTCACTCTCCTGATAATAAGGGCCTCTGTGGCATAACACGTGGAGGGTCCATTCAGAGCTTGCCCTCTAACGACTCGTCAAAAGGTATCCTAGATTTGACCAGGAAAAGGATGATACCTCGAAGCTACTATATAAGGTGAGGGGGAGGAAAAGGTAAAAGGGGCTCTCTCTGAACATTCTCCTTTGAGTTAACTGCATGCTCTTCATTTTCATCATCTCCTTGTCTAAATTAAGCATCGGAGGGTCATTGTTGGACAAGCCGACGACCATCTGACGCACGTGTTAACTTTTATAGGGAGTTACTGTTGCGGTCGTAAAGAATTCACTCTTCTCCGACGCTTCTGTGAAAGGAACTCCAAAGCGACCGTATCACCAAATAAATTATCAATGATTACCTTTGAACCAAACACACTCTTAGAGTCATAATTAAGTAGTGTGATATTGTCCCTATAAATATACATTTTAATTAACGTCAAATATTCAATTCTTCGCTATAAATATACATATCACTATATCGATTTACTTATTTAATTAATCGTGTGAATATTTATGATGGTGGGCTTGTGGCAAGACAAAGAAGGAAGATATCCACTTTCTTATTGAACAGTATATTTTTCTACTCATCTTATGTTTTACAATTAAGATCAATTCTTTTTAGGATTTTAAGACAAAATAGTGAGCATGTTTAAGCAACTAGCAAATGAGTTTTTTAATCTCAACTTTAAAACACAAAATGTAGATTATTTCTCGATGGCTTCCTCTTCTATATGATTGATCAGATTATCAAACGCATTATTCAAGCGATGCCTTTTTGGTGCAAAAAGGTGATACATTCACCTCAGGTGTTCTTTATCATCGGTCTCACAGCTAGATGAAGGGAGATAATCACAGTTAGGCCGTGGTCGTACCAGTGTGTGGCACAGTAGAGGGAAGTCACCCCTACGAATGTGGGAAATTGACCTTTACTCACTTGGTGCAAATTTACACTGTGCTTGCCATCCAGTTTTGACTTTGGGGCATAGGCGATTCCTTCTTGGATGATAACTGCATAACTACATGAGTAGGATTTTATGATTTTACTTTCTAATTATTGTGCCAAGTTTTACCGAAAGAATCTAAAATTAAATTTAGGAAATGGATGTAGGAATGTTGGTGTCGCTAAAGGGGGGGGTGAATAGCGTCGATCTCCGTCAATCCAAGTTGCACAGTGAGAAGGATTAGTTTGATGATTAGCAATGGAAACAAAGGCAATACAACACACACACAAAGCTACACACAATCAATTTTTTTTACTTGATTCACAGTCCCCCCACGAACTACTATATCCAAGGCTTACCTCTACTCTTTCTCCTTCTAGGAAAAGCTCCAGAGGTGGAGAAACCTCTTAATAAAACTTTTAGGGACTATAAATAAAACTTACAACAAAAATAGTTTAAGAAGAAGATGTTCACAGATATGCAGTTAGTAGCTAGGGTTTTTCTCTTCGCTCCCTTAATTGCCTTTGAGGATGATAGAAACTTAGAGGAAGAAGACAAAACACAGGAGAACAACTTATGGAAGTTTCATGAATAGTAGAATCAATATCAGTCGAAGTGAGCGAAAAGATATCCCCTTTATAACGAACCCATTTAGGGCTTTTTTCACCCGCACAATCGAGTTGCCTGGACTGAAGTTTGATTACCATTGCTAATGGTAAGTTTTCTCCCTCAATTTTGACTTATTAGCCATTGTAACTTAGGTTTAGTCGAGATAATGAATCACAACCTCGACTGATAACCCCAGTCAAGCTCCCGATTGAGCTTACCTCGCTTCTGTTCAACTAAACATGGCATTAGTTGAGGTGCCACCTCGATTGAGATGGGATTCTGGTTAAAGTCATGGAATTAGTCAAGGTGGCAGTTGAGCTCACCTTGCTTCTATTCAATTGCATATACTACCAATCGAGGTGATGCCTCAACTGAGTAAGACTGATGTGGCCCAAGCGCCAAGAACCGCAACTCGACTCGAGCACTGACCACTTCCAATTGAGGTGCCACCTCGACTGGGTAAGGTTTTGATGTGTCCTGAGTTCTGAGCACTGTGACTACCCGAATACTGAGTGTTGATCCGTGCTTCCCGTGTTATCCGGGTATCGGTCAAGGTGTCACCTTGATTGATAAGGTAGGCAGTCGAGGTGCTACCTCGACCTTTATCAGTTTCAACTCATCTAAGGCCGAAATTACGCTTAAGAGGGAGTTTACCTAGTACCCCTTACTTGATGCCTGTGAACCACTTGTTCATAGGTCTTCCACACTAAGAATTATTTTCGGAACTTCATTTTCCAAGACTTCCGTTCGGGATTTCATTTGTTAAGACTTCTATCCGAGTCTTCACTTGCTAAGACTCTTGTCCAGGACTTCATTTGCCAAGACTTCCGTCCGGGTCTTCACTTGCCAAGACTTCCATCTGAGTCTTCACTTGGCAAGACTCTCGTCTGGGACTCCATTTGCCAAGATTTCCATCCGGGTCTTCACTTGCCAAGACTTTCATCCGGAACTTCATTTGCCAAGACTCTGGCACCTGCCTTCTTGGACTTTCCCACCTTGCATCTGGTCCTCAACCTACAAGGAAGTTCCTAAAAATACATCTCAACCAATCGCTAACACATGATTTTCACCTTTAATAAACCCTTGTCAAACACCAAAACATCATTTGAGCCTGACTGCACCAACAATCTCTCTCTTTTAGATGTTTGACAACACCGTTTAAGTTTAGGTGATGTGATTATATTATGACATCATATTTATGTAATATTTTCAAAATTTTCCTGAAATTTCAATAAATAATAAATATTCTGGAAGATTTGATCATATTAAGCCATATTCAAACAAGATCAACATCAATTATCAACTAAGAGATTTAAGGATCTAAAAAGACTTCACATAAGCACATAAGCCACACATTCAAAGCTCTATCTCTATTCAAAACTTAAACCCACTTATCTCTCCCCCTTTGGCAAACACGCAAAAAGACTATTGGGAGATTAAGAAATTAATAGGGACCTCCCCCTTAATCCTCACACCTCTTTATCCAATGCACCAAAATGTATTTGGATTCTAAGGATAAGTTTCGATCTCGATTTTAGCATGAGAAACTTATGAAAAGCTCCACCAAATAGACAAAAAAAATTTGGCATAACTTCCCCTTAAATTTGTTGTGAAACCCCTGCTAACAACATACACTCACATGTTGGTGCAATCGGCCTAGGTCACGATTGATCGGACTCGAGTTTGACTCGAGAAGTATTTTGATGTTTGACAATGGATTGACCATTGTTTAACAATGGGTTGACTATATGGTTGACATGGGGTTGACCATATGATGGAGAAGTCCAAGTGGGACACTTGACATTGGTAAAGTCCAAGTCATGGGTACTTGGCATGGAAAGTCCAAGTCTTGAGTACTTGGCATGGAAAGTCCAAGCATGGGTCTTGGCAATTGGTAAAGTCCAAGCATGGGTCTTGGCAATTGGAAAGTCCAAGCATGAGTCTTGGCATTTGGAAAGTCCAGCATGGAGTTGACAAGGGAAGTCCAAGGGTGTGATATTGTAGACGAGCACGATCAAACCAACAAAATAAAGAAATCATTATTCACCCCCCCCTAGCGCATCTAACGGTCCTCAACAATAAAATGTTTGTGTCGGTTTGTGATTGTATTTGTTTAATTTGTTTGCTATTTGTATTGTATTTCCATTGTGCTAACGAATTGTAGACAAGCACGATGAATCAAATCGATGAAATTGATTAATCACTATTCACCCTCCTCTAGCGTGTCATCAAGATTCTAACAAGTGGTATCAGAGCGAAGATACTCTTCAAGAATTAATTGCCAAGAGAGCACAAAAGCTAGAGGAGTAGAAGGTTCATCGAAAGCATCAAGAGCAATGGAGTTGTCCAAAGATGGACTAGGCTACAACACACAAATTCCACCTTCCTTCGACAGCAAAGAGTTCGCATATTGGAAAGGTAGGATGGAATATTTTATAATGAATGATATTGAAAATTGGATTGTCTTGATGGAAGTTTTTGAACCCCCCAATGGACAAGAAAGGAAGAATTTTCAAGAAGAAGAAATGAACCAAGGAGCAAATCCAAAAATTCAAAATAAATGAAAAGGTAGCATTAATTTTAGCTACTTCAATACCTAAGGATTTATTGTATAGCAGAGGAGAATTCTATGATGCTAAGGAGTTATGGAGAAAATTGATTGATCTCCATAAAAATCCCTCATCGGCACAAGGGGAGGTTAGATCCTCAACACCCGAGCTAGGCCAAGAGGAGGAACCCTCTACCTCCGAGAGCAATGAAGAACTAGACCACACTTCGCATAACACCAAGGATGGTAATTCAAGTTTAGTTCATAAAAATAAAAGTCATATAAATTGCTTTGAGTGTAGTGAAAAAGAGTATTATAAGAGCAAATGCACAAAAAGAGTCAAGAAAGCTCTCGTGGCACCAAAGGCCAAAGGAAAAGTCAAGGAAGCTAGAGCCCCAATTCGTAAGAGCAAGGACCATATAATGTGCTTCAAATGCAATAAAAAAAGGCCACAATCAAAGCCAATGTTCGAGGAGAAGTCACCCTATGAAGGACATGAGAGTAACTTCATATGTATGGGGAGCTAAGACAAACTCTAAGGTATATTATAATAATTCTCTTCCTTTATGTCATGATAAAAGGCATGTTAGTAATAAGTTTTATTGTCTAAATGCTAGATATCATGAAAGTAAGCCTAAGACCCAATTTAGAAACAAATATTTTTATTTAGGGGCTAAGAAAGGCCCTTTATAGGATGGAAAATATGATAAAGGGGTCTAATGGACAAGGTTTAAATGTCAATAGGCAAGGTGCATCTATGGACAAGAAAGATTTGGGGCACAAGCTTAAGTCTAAGGATGTAAGCCTACCTATCATAGTGTTCCATATAGTTATGGAACTAACTATAGGTCTAGGAAAGCCAAGGACACAAGGGAAGTCATTCTTAGAGTTGTCCATGATAAGGGTCAAGTGAGTAAGGCTTCCAAGAAGCCAAAACAAGTCACTAGGAAGATTATAAGGGAAGTTATCCCTAGAGCTAACCTGGAAGAGACCACAATGACCAAGGTTTCCAAACCTAGGAGGGTCATTAGAAAGGTACTAAGGGAGGTTATCCCTAGTGAGTACCTTGTAAATCCAAGGAGCTCCAATAGGTATTGAGTTCCTAGGAGTATGATCCTTCACACTAGATGGGTTTAGAGAGTGTCAACCTTGAATGGGTGGGTAGTTAACCTAACCATGGTAGAGTTGACACATTATGGCATCTTTGAGGTATATTGATACTTTGAAAATGCATTTAGAATTATATCCTAGAGGAATTTAGGATATGCCAATAAGAATAATTGAAGTTTGAAGAATTGATCAAAATTGACACAAATTAGGTTAGAGTCAAAAGAGTGCCATTTTGAATTTTGGCACACTTGAGGGATTTGAGTGTCATTATGACAAATTGATTATAATCCTAGAAAATGGCAATTAGATTCAAAACTTAAGTATTTGTATACCTTAATATTTTATATTTGTCATGCGTTGTTTGCCATAATTCATTTCATGATATCATGTTTCATGTGATCATTTAAAACGTCATGATAGTATTTAGATTGATTAATGTCATGACTAATACTTAGGTTTATTATGCCATAAAATCATGCATCATTGGCAAATATTTTTAATTTATGCAAATCTAATATGTCATGATCATAATTCATGCATTAAATTGGGACAAATGACTTTTTTTGATGTCCTAGATAAAGCAATCAAATGGATATGCCTAGATATAATGCATGAACCCTTATATTTAGGGAAGAATAAAATCCACATCTCACAAAATCCATAGGATGGCATATGCGTGTATTGATACACCCTAGACACATATGAGATGCTAGGAATTTGGATTAAGCTCAATGTGTTTATATGATACATCAAAATGAACTTAAACTCTTTCAATCATAGAAAGAAATTATGATGAAAGCTAATGTACAAGTCATGTACACTTATCCCATAGACCATGATTGAAATTAAATTTTAAAAATTATTATAAAATCATTTTGAAAAACCTTAGTGAAGCTTATCTTTTGATAGCAATTATCATTGACAATATTGACACAAAGTTAGCCAAAAAAATATTGAAGTTTTTAATGGTTTTGAATTTTGTATCATTTTTGAAAAGTAATGGGTATTTTAATATAAAATTATTTTTCACCCATAATGTTTGACATAAGTAATATACGTATAAACGTTCATGATTTTTCAAAAATCATATAATTACTTATGTTTTTTCAAAATCTGAAAAATCGACTCTTGATCGCTACATAGAGTAGTCGTGGTAGTGGCAATCGATCGTAGTTCTTGTGAGTCAATCGTTGTGTCTAATTTTGATTGAACAAGATTTTTTTAGCTCATTATCAGCACCCTTAAGTATCCTAACCACTTATAACCCTATGACATGATTAGATAAGCATTGGAAGAATGAAATATTCATTAAAAATGAATTGAAGAGTTATTGGGTAAGAATCAACTCTTCAGGGAGGTTAAAGTTCAAGGTTGAACTTTTACCCTTATTTTTTGATTGTTTAGATTTTATATAGGCTTAGGAACTCTCCAAGAATATTGTTGGTGCAATGACCAAGGGGGAGTAAGCCTTTAAGGGGAGTTTTGTCTATAAAGGGATAATGGATATTTTTTTTTAATGGGAGAGAACGAAGGATTGCCTCTCATTTAGTGATAAGGGTTTTGTCACTATGAAGAGTGAAGGCATCCAAGATGATTTTGGACTAAGGGGGGAGAATGAAGGATCTCATTGTAAGATGAGATATGGGAAACCATGGTAGACTTTTTGATGTATGCAAAAGGGGGAGAAATGAAGGGTTTAAGTTAGGAAACCTTCATTATGTCTTAGTATAAGAAGAGTCAATTTGGATTTATGGGATAGCCTAACTTAAAGGTATTGTCAAACATCAAAAGAGAGAAATTATTGGTGTAATCGACCTCAAGTCAATGTTGACCAGATTTGAGTAGGACTCGAGTAGAGTTTTGATGTTTGACAATGGTTTGATCAAATGTTGATTATATGACTAGTGGATGGTTTGGGGCATCCAAGGTCATGTGAGGTAGATTGTTAGGAGGAGATTGTTGAAGTAATTGACCTTAGGTCAAGGTTGACCAAGTTCGAGTGAGACTCGAGTGAACGTCTAAGTATGGATACTTGACAATGCAGAAGTCTAAGTTTGAATACTTAGCAATGAAGAAGTCGAAGAATGGATTATTGGCAAAGAAAAAGTCCAAGTGGATGGTCTTGGCAAGAGAAAGTCCAAGTATGAATACTTGACAATGGAAAGTCCAAAGGTGTAGTCTTGATCATGTAAATCCAAGGATATAGTCTTGGCTGCGAAAGTTCAAGTATAGATACTTAGCAAAGAAAAGTCCAAGGGTAGAGTCTTGATCGTATAAGTCCAAGTGTGTAGTCTTGGCAACAAATGTCCAAGTTTGAAGACTTGGCAATGGAAGTCCCGGAGGTGCGGCCTCTTGGCAAAGGAGACCCGTTAGCATGACAAAGTCGACGGAAGTACTTGAAGGCTAGCACCAAGGGTGAGGAATCGTGGACTCGAACCAAGAATGTGAGGCTGATGAAAGTGACTTGAAGGCTTATGTCTAGGCTAAGAGTATTCGATGACATGATGAAGCCGATGGAATCACTTGAAGGCTATCACAAGGGTGAAGGGGTCGTGGAGGACTCAAATGGGCCCTGAGGGCATAAGACTGATGGAAGTGTCTTGAAAGTTTAAATCTAGGCTAAGTGTGATTGTCAAGTATAAGGGAATCATACTTAGGGTTAAATCTTAGTTTTGAGGTTTACCAGTCGACTAGCCGAGTGCATGACACTCAAAAGCTCAGTTTGTCTCGAGTAGTCAACTAGAGTTATGACTCAGTCAACTGGCGAGTTGTCGACTGATCGAGTAGTCGACTGAGGCTCGACTACTCAACTGTGCTATGGCAGTCGACTGGACTTAAGTGGATAGAGCACATAATGTTTGACAGTCAACTGCTGGTTTATAGCAGTCGACTGATAGCTATGGCAGTCGACTATTGGGTTAGGACAATCGACTGATTGTGTACTTTTTGATGTGAATTAATCCGTTGTGAGACAACAAATAGGTGAGCAATTGATTGGTGGGCAAGAGCAGTCGACTACAAGGCAAAAATCAGCTCGAGCTGCAGCTTTATAAGAAGACTTCATGGAGGTTTGAAGTTGTCGGTTCTTGAAGCTTTTAAAGGGAAAATGCTACTGCTTTACAGACCTTCAAAGCATCTCAAAGCAATCAAAAGATCAAGCAATCAAAAGCTCACTTGTAAAGTGTTCCATTTCATTTATTTCCATTTGCTTCTTATATTTTGTTGTATTCTTGTATAAACTATTGTAAGAGGTTTCTCCACCTCCGGATTATTTCTGAGAAGGAGAAGATTTAGTGGTGGTGTGCATCACTAGAGCTCGACCATGGAGTAGGAACTAGGGTTTCAAACCACATAAAATCTTTGTGTCTATTTGTGATTGTGTTTATTTAGTTTGTTTGTTATTTGTATTATATTTTTGCTACGCTACCGAATTGTAGACAAGCACGACGAATTGAATCGACGAATTGCTATTCACCTCCTCTAGCGCGTCATCAAAGTCCTAACAAACCTCGGCGTGGCTACTCTGACGCTCAAGTCAGTGAATAGAGAAAAATGAAGAAAACAGAAAGAAGGAGAGTAGAGTGTTAAGAGATTACTTGAGCCTCCCTTTTTCATATTGTCTGGACTATTATATACATGCAGTAAGAAGAGACATGAAGATGTGTAGTGGAGGGCGTGGCAATATAGAGAAGTGGGGGTAGCCTCATGGAGAAGTGGGGGTGTGGAATCATAGAGATATAGAGTGGGGACATGTAAAGATGCATGTACTTATATTTGTTGACTAAGTTGATCTCGCCACATAGAGATCCTAAATTATCTCTCCACATCATAGGTATCCCCTACTAGTCTAGTCAAAGAAGATGTAAGTCCGACTGACTAAACTTTTATGGAGTTATTATATATCCTGGAATTGAGATAATATGCAGAGACGGAGCAAAGAGGGAACTGCCTGATGGAGGTTTCGGTCTAAGACCAAGGTACTATATCTAGAGAATATCGAAGGATGTCCTACTCTGAGACTAAGGGAATAAGTGTTGAGCTACTAATGGAGGTCTTAGTCTGAGGCAAGAAAACTGAATTGCCAAGGAATTAAATGTTGAAGACATCTTAGTCTGAGACTAAGGGTAAGAAAATTGAGCTATCGAGGAGCTAAATGCTGAGGACACCTTAGTCCGCAACTAAGGCTAAGAAAATTGAGTTGTCGGAGAGCTAAATGCGAAGGACACCTTAGTCTGAGACTAAGGGAATAAATGGGGCGCTGAGTTGGCGACTTTGCTGATGGACGCCTTAATCCTAGACTAAAGGAATAGACGGCGCTAAACAGGCGACTTTGTTGATGGACGCCTTACTAAGGGAATAGACAGCACCGAACTGACGACTTTGCTGATGAACGCCTTAGAGACTAAGGGAATAAACAGTGTCGAATTGGCGACTTTGCTGATGAATGTCTTAGTCCGAGACTAAGGGAATAGATGGCGCCAAACTGACGACTTTGTTGATGGACGCTTTAGTCTGAGACTAAGGGAATAAACAATGCTAAACTGGCAACTTTATTAATTGACACCTTAGTCCGAGACTAAGGGAATAGACGATGTCAAACTAGTGACTTTACTTATGGACACCTTAGTCTGAGATTAAGGGAATAAATGGCGCCGAATTGGAGACTTGTCGATGGACACCTTGGACCAAGACCAAAGAGAATAAGTTCGATCCCTCAACTCCAGAAGATCCTCAAAGTCAAAGAGAGAATAATAAACTCGATCCTCTGACTCCAGAAGATCTTCAAAGTCAGAGAGAGAATAATAAGGTTAATCCTCCGACTCCATAAGATCCACAGAGTCGGAGAGAGAATAACAAGCTCAATCCTTTGACTCCAGAAGATCTATGGAGTCGGAGAGAAAATAATAAACTCGATTACTTGACTCTAGAAGATTCTCAGAGTCGGAGAGAGAATAATAAGTTCAATCCCTCGACTCTCAAATATCTGCGGAGTTAGGGAGAGAATAATAAGCTCGATCTCTCAACTCCATAAGATTTTCAGAGTTGGGGAGAGAATAATAAGCTCGATCCCTTGACTATAGAAGATCCACATAATCGAAGGGAGAAGAATAAATAAACTTGACCCTCTAAAAGGAATTTGATCAAACAATGAATTTGAACCGCAACACAAATTGTAAATTGAAAATAAAATGGGCAAAGAAAGAATCAAACTAACTTTCATTTGATGACCCCCCTATACCTATGAACTCAAGTCAAAAATCTAGAAGGCTTCGACGTTCGAGGTGACCAGGTGCTCAGGTAGAAGATTCTAGTGCATACCTGGTGTTCAGATGAACGGGTGCTCCAACAAACGGGGCATTCCTCTGCTTGGGTGAGCAGGGCTTTGGATAAGTGAGTGCTCGAGTGAGCGCATACCTGGGAAGAGCTCTGGTTCTCGAAGAAATGGGTGCTCGGGTGAGCGCGTGCTCAGACAAATATTAGGTGCTCGGAGAAACGAGCACTCAGGCAAGCCCAGGCTCAAGAAGAGGTCTGGCTCGGGAATGTGGATGCTCGAGAAGAGCTCTAGTTGCGCTCATAAAGGCAAGTGTTCGAGTGAACAAGGCACTCTGCTAGGGTGAATGGTTATGAAGCTTGGGAGAACGGTACTCGGGCGAGCGGAGCACTCCTTTGATCAGGTGACCGGGTGCTTGGGCTCAAGACTATCCATCTATATTTGTCCTTCTCTTGCTTTTTAGATTCGCTTTCAATGTCTCTCATCTCAATGTCTTAGCTCGGGGTTCCCACAAATGGTGCCAAAGTGTTCCGGTCTAAGATCGAAGGATGAGACAACTCAATAGAACTTATGCGTTTGGTCTTCAATGAGATCGGTCGTCGATGAGGTCAATCTTCAATGAGATCGGTCTAACTTTGGAGGTTATCCATCGTACTCCGGAATTCAGGCATCACTGCTCCGCGTGCTCAGGAGGTCAGGTGTCATCTACAGAGAGGTTGGGTTGTTTGTACACTTGGGAGGTTGGGAGACTCTTAGGGAGCTCAGTAGCCCATGGTCAACTCTATTGTTGACGCACAGAGCTAATTAAATCGGCTTCCTTCTTCAAACTTCGTTAGATTGACTGGGAACTAGGATTTATGAGCTCGACGGAATGAGACTTTAGCAACTCAGACCTCGAGAGCTTGACAGGCTTCTCTAGGAGTTTGACTACCTGTAAGGGCTTAAGAATTGTTAGAAGGAGGGTCGAGGCAGACTTCGATGCGGCTCCTCTAACACTCAAGTCAATGAACGGAGAAAAATGGAGAAAACGAAAAGGAGAGTAAAGTGTTAAGAGGTTACTTGAGTTTTCCTTTTTCATATAGCCTAAACTTTTATATATCTACAATAAGAAGAGACATAGAGATGTGTAGTGAGGGACGCAGTCATATAGAGAAGTGGGGACATGACAATATGAAAAAGTGAGTATGTGAAATCATGGAAATATAGAGTGAGAATATGTAAAAATATATGTATTTATATTTATTGACTAAGTCAATTTTACATAGATCTTAATTTACCTTTCCACATCAATATCAATTTATAATTGCCAACAACGTAAATGCAAATTGGGGGCATGAGTGGGTCGACTCTTTTACACTGGGATTTTTTCAACCACTTTCTGTAATTTTGCAACTGCATAGTCGAGTAGCTGCCAGTTAGTTGCCAATTTTTTTTTTATTTTTTGTTTCAGTTTCATTCAGCTAATGGACAAACAGAAGGGGAATTTTAAAAGTAAAATGTGCAATTTAGATATTTAAAAAATAAATCATTTAATTACAAAACATTAGCAAATCCAAAATTGACAGCGTCAGCAACACAGTGTCACTGACAATTAAATCCTTTATTATACTAAGGATGCACAGTCAAGCGTTGACAATTAAATATTATTATTGACTGAATAATGGTAGCGAGGGGTGATGCCTAATCTAAGAATCTCTTTGGATGGGATGAAAAAAAAAATCATTAATGATAAAAAAAAGAAGAATATTTTTTTAAAACAAATCTTCTTTTTTAATCGGAAATGATAAAAATTATTTTTCCTCTGGTCATTTCCAAATAAAATTTAAATTTTTTTTCTCTTTCTTTAACATTCTCTCTCTTTCTTTCACTTGGAAAAAAAAAATTCATCAATCTAATGATATCTATCAATTCGTCTTTAGATCATCATAAAGGAGATAAATTATAAAAAATCTTTGACCTAAAATCTGAATAAATCGCATGGAGAATTGGTACCTCCGTAGAAGTGGAGAATTGATCCTTTACTTTTTTAGATAAATTTTATATATATTTACCATCCGATCTACCTCACAAAGCCTCTCTCTTTCCTTCATCTCCTCATGCAAAGGAGTATTTTAATTTGGCATGAAAAAAAGAAGGTGATGTGGTAACTTTAGTTGTTATTTATTATTAATTATTTTTATTTTTTGCTATGTAATTTTACAATTATCATATAATCATCGTTTAAGTAGTATAATAGTATTGTCCGTTCGGAATAGTCCATTGACTAAAACAGTATGAATATACTCTAAGGAATGCAGGAGTCAAAACTAAGTGGAGGTTTAAAATCCTTCTTGAATTCAGAATGATTTTTCACTGGTCTGATTAATAAATCAAAAAATATAATTTTTCGTGATTTATTTTCTTTTTTCATCATCGAAATACCGACGTTGAAAAATGTGGGAGGCAAAGGGAATCACTTTTTGCTCTAAAATAATGCAATAGCATTGGTATAAATATGAGAGGTATTGCTACTTGCGCGTGCTTATTTTATTGTGTGAATATTTGTGATGGTAGGTCCACTCCACTCGCTTTATTAAGTAAAATGATGCATTGGATTAGAGCATTTCCATTTGCCGCCCATCGTAATCGTCTACCCATCGATATCGACCCCTTCTTGTGTATCACTCATTTGCCTCTCGTGGTCGCTGTCGATATTAAATAACGAAACTCAAATCTAACTAATAATTACTATAATTTATTTGCACAAAGAGCATCCAAGTTTCTGGAAAGTGACAACGAACTTTAAAATTTATGGAAGCCCGTGTGTTTTTCCTTTTTTAGCAAAAAATATTTGAGAATTATATGCCAATTAGAATCAGGGGTCGTTAATTGTAAAATACTTTTGACTAGTCGGATGGATATGATGCATTGATAAAGTAAAAAAGTTTTTCATAGAAAAATATAGTTCGATCTTTATTTGATAATAAATTTAAAAAAAAAAATTGGAGAGATGATCCTCTACGTAAGAGTTTGTCCGACAAATAAAGTAAAATTTAGATGTTAGACAGTCTTTCAAGGATGATGCGACTATGGAGTCGGAGTTGGACTGTCGAGCTATGAGTGTTTTCCTGATTGATCTTGATGGTCGGTGAAGATCCGTTGGAGCTTCGACCCCTTTTAGCTCATTTATTGAAGAGACGTCATCGTAAAATTATGGGATCGAATTGATCATCTTCAGAGATTAATTGAACTGAAAACTTAGATACTCTGGCGTCAATCAAAAAATAAAATTCTTTTGACTATAACACTTGACATTTTAGTCATTTATTTTTATTTTTTTATTTTGAGTTTTATATATAGTTGTTAAAATACTTTTAACTAAGAGCATATGATAATTTTAAAGGCCTCAAGTTCATATCAAATAGATACTATTCTACCCCGAATGTTGGGCTCTAAATTTATATAAAATTATTAATTTTGTTTTGCCAAAAATATTTTTAACGTCCCTAAAGATCTTAAAGCAAATAAAAAATATATATTTAAAGACTCTAAAACATCAAATTTAGAACTATTGCATTCCTATTTTTTAACTTTTTTTCCAATTTCTTTTGAGGAAAATTATCTAATAATCATTAATAAATTGAAATTACCTCCAATTAATTTTTACCCCTCAACCATTTTCAATAATGATCCTAAAAGTCTCGTATTTATGTCAAATAGGAATATTGGGCTCTAAAAGTTTCACAAGTCAATATATGTTTATTTTATTGGAATAACATACAATCAATTAAAAATAACTTTTAATTTATTGGTCAATATTACTTTGAAAGGCAACGGGTCAAGCAAAGTGAGTTACACATTGGATTATTTTTGCAAAATAGATGAATATTTTGATAAATTCTTTAAATTTAGTTGCAAACTTCAACAAACTATAATAAATAATATTTTATTTTATTTTATTTCTTCTACTAATTTAATTACGCGAGCTACTATGAAATTAAATAAAAAAAAACAAAAGAATAAAAAACACCTTTTTGAATATATCCATGATAAATTTTAAAAAATTTATACGGACAATTTTAATAGCAAGAGTTTGCTTTGGACGATGAATGAATCGTTGATAGATGGATATTTTGTTTAGAAGGATTAAGAGCTTTCTAAAAAAGATCCGAGATATTAAATTGATTATTTTTAGAATTAGTCGAACGTCTCTATGTCTGAGGTTTACCCACTCAATGTTCTCACAGAGATGATAATTAGATAGATTCCCAATTTTTACAGAGATTTATCCACCCAAGACCTCTTCAAGTAATGCCGCATTTGAGTGGTTCCTATTGCTGTACCCTATTCAGATCTACACAGCGATCAGCCAAGCAAAACTTTCGTGATTCCGTGTCTGTTTAAGTCCGATCCAGCCATTGGTCAGGCCAGGTGTGCCCCACCAACCTGGGGAGACAGGCGTCCACTCGCATGGACATGGGACGCCTTCGTATGTGACTATCAGGCCGGTGCCACCATCAACCCTATCTCGTCTCCGCCCTGCTCTCCTCTTCGCCGCCGTCCCATTCATCGGAGGTAAGCCATTCGCTCACCTCTTCTTCCTCTCCGCCCCTGCATTTCTCTAGGTTTTTTTGTCTCTGTCTTTACGTGTCAGCTAGTTTTCATCAATCGACATCAGGATTCTGTTGGATCTGTGTTTTTACCGTCTTCATGTTCGTCACCACTTACCGGGTGGAGTGGATACGACGCCAGCAAAGACAATGGACAGGTTGTAGTGATCTGTGAGAATCTATCGGGCGAGATACTTTCTGTAAACAAACCTAAAAATTCTATCTCCGTCTTGGCCATACTTGGTTATCGGACTCCAGTACCATCGTTCCTGAGATCTCTGCCTCACTCTCTCTCTTTGTCTCTGTTCAGTCGGTGTAATTTTCTCATTTTCTTTCGATTTCTTTGTCGCAACATCTTTTAGTTCCTGTGACATTCGTTCGCTCTGTGGATGTTTTTTGGAATGATTGTATGCTGGTATTGCCATTTTTTTTTTTCGCTTTTCTTTGAAAATGACATGTTACCTTTTTTTGGATCTTTTATGGGACGAAAAGTCACGGTGGATTTTGACCGTGTTATATTTAGCTGATTTCACAGACTGAACCTGAACTTCTTTGCCTTCATATTTTGTGTCGCCGATTTTTCTATTTCCTCCTCTTGGGGCCTTCTTTTGATTTCTTTTGTAGTTTTAAATCCTTTTTGGAGTTTCTTGTCCTTCGTCCGCCGTTTAAAGTCTATTGCATGTTTAATTCTCCTCAGCGGTTATATCCTGAAACTCGAGTTGTTATTTTTCTTGGTATTTCTGATTTTTGTTTTTCGGCATTTTATTTTGTTGTTTATCTTAGTTCCCTTTTTTCCTTTTTTTCCCCGTATAACACATAAAAAAAAGTTGACTGCTAGATGTCGAAATCTGGAGCTTTGAATCTCGCTTCGGGAGTTGGTGGCAAGATCAAGAAGGAAGATGTTCGATCTGCTGTTGAACAGTATTTTTTTTTACTCATCTTATGTCCTAGGATTACGATCAGTTCTTTCTAAGATTTTAAGGCACCCTAGTGAGCATGCTCGAGTAACTCGTCAATGTTTTTTTTTTATAAATATCAACCTTAAAACACAAAATATAGATCATTTCTCAATGCATGTATTGGTTTCCTCTTCCGCATGGATGATCAAATTGCCAAATGCATTATTCATGCGATGCCTTCTTAGGTGGATGATAACTGCAACACTACACGACCAGGACTGTATGATTTTACCCTTTGATTGATTTAGGTGGGTTGTGCTTAACTCAAACTACTCAGCCTAATTGGCTTGTTTAGATGTCATGTTGTGTCGGACCATAGCCATGACATTAACATTGCTCACTCGGCATGTCTCGAACCTACTGAACTAGAAAATAATAAAATAATAATTTAAATAATATAAAAAACATAAAAGTTTTTGAAAAAAAAAAGAAAAATCAGGAATGTAGAAAAAATAATAAAAAAACAAACTTCTGAATAATTATAGGGAAACTTCAAAAACAAAAGGATTTTTTTGGATCATTTTGATAATTTTAGGCAAGTTGACCAAAATTGAAACTAACTGCTTTATTCAAAATAAGAGACATTTTGATTTTTTTTAAAACCTTTTTGACCATTGAAATTGCCCCCTATCCTCTTTGTCAACACATAGGTTGTGCTTGGCTAGCTTGTTCGCCACCGCCTAGCCTGTGCTGGGCTTGAACTGTGCTAGACTACCCACCACTCAACCCATTTTATGCCATTGGGATCTTCTATGATTTCTTTTAAATCAACAACTTATATTTCCTCTCCTATGTATTTGAATTTTTCTATGGCCTAATCCTTACTTATAGGTGACTATCAAAATATCACTAGAAATATCACTTGCACTGTTAATTTAGTAGTTGAACTCATAGTTGACCATTTTTGGCAAGTGAGGATCAAGTAGTTACAATCTCACTCCAATTTTAAATCGATCTCTAATTAGAAACCAAATTAAATTGTCTAATTGACTTTCTAAATGTTGGTAGATTGCCTAGGCAACATCTCAAATTATTATACATGGCCTTTGCAATTATTGACTGTTGTGGCTAAACCTACTCTTTGAATTGAAGTACATTTGGAACTTCTTTCATTTTATCAGATGTGCATCGTCGTAACTTCTCATTCTGTATTATAAACAAAATATTTGTGATTCCTTGATCTTTTGCATAGCAATTATCGAGTGTGACTTGTACATGAGTTTATCTAACATGCGGTGTTATAATTGAGATGGAGTCAGATAAAAAATCTGTCATAGTGAGCACTCATGTGAATCTCTGATCTGGTAGATAAACTAGATAAATCGACAAAGAAGCTGATCATAAGTCTTCAGATCTTAGCATTTATGTAGGTATTAGATGATCCAATAAGTGTGATCTATGAATCTTGAGTTTTTCAGCAGCCAAGATTGAATTATCTTGCAGTGTCCTTAGCCCTAGGTTTTTGAGAACATAGTCAACACCCACTCTCTCTTGATCAGTAACTAAATTTTTTATGTGAATTGCCTGGTTGTGGATTCATCTAGTAACAAAAGAACTTTTATGACTGCCCTTGTTATTTCTATGTCGTTCTTGTCACTATGTTTATTTGACACATAAATTAGACATTGGTGAAAGTCTCCATTCAAATTTGTTATGAAGACAATGTTCACCCAGGACATTATCTTTTATAACTAGATACTTTTTTCTCAGTAGAGTTAAAATTCTTCAGTCTCCATATGGTCAAAACTGCAAATCCATTTGGTATGCATGCGTATACATAAATGTTTTCTGGTTGCTGCATTAGGTATGAAAAATACCATACCTCTTATGGAGGGGATGAAGAATCAAGGAAAGCACACTACTCTGATATGGTAGGCTTCATATATTAGTATCACCTTTTCGTTACTTACATTTTACAAATTTTGAAAGTTGAGTGGCGTGTTGTTTGATTATTTTGTTTTGAATATGAATTTGGTTCTTGATTTAGGGTTTACGCATGTGTGTATATTATGTATCCATTTTTGTGGTTATCAAGTGCCATATATTTGTTGGTTTTCCAGATTCAAACTTCCATTATTGCAATATATACCTTTATCACATGTTATCAAGCGAATGACAGCTTTGCATTTTCTTTTATGCATCTCAGGTGAACAAGTATTATGATCTTGCCACTAGCTTCTATGAATTTGGTTGGGGAGAATCATTCCACTTTGCTCATAGGTAGGTAGTAGCAATTTATTGTTGACCATAGTCCCTGAAATTATCTGATATTGAAGAAGCATCATTAAACTCACCCAACGATCCGTTTTTTTTTTTACGCTTTCTAGTCTACTTTAAATTCTAATTTTTAAGTTATATATATGTAGATGGAAAGGAGAGTCCTTGCGTGAAAGCATTAAAAGGCATGAACACTTCCTTGCACTGCAATTGGGGTTGAAACCTGGAATGAAGGTATCAATCCTTTTTTTTTTTTAATTTTGTGAATTGATTGAATATTCTCTGATGCTTACAACTTTATAACCAGTTACTGGTTTCATTTTGATTTAGGTCCTGGATGTAGGTTGTGGAATTGGTGGGCCTCTTCGTGAGATTGCTAGATTCAGGTATAGATTTACTTGAAAATGAGGGATAAATTTTCTGAATTTTCTCTTACTAAAACTGATGAAATTTAATAATCTTTAGTTTATCTATCCTTTAGCTATTGGTAAGAGCTGGGCTTAAAAGCTTAAAATTACTGGCATATTGCTGTATAGTGTTCTAAATGTAATTGTGGCCATGAGTTGATATTGTTGGCACGACATTTGCAGAAGTAGTTTGATGTGACTTTAATGACATTGCATGTGAATTTTGCAGCTCAACATCGATTACAGGGTTAAACAACAACGAGTATCAAATTTCAAGAGGATCGGTAGGTGGACATTGTTTGCACATTATTTGTGCACATGAATAAAATTTGTAGAAGTCTTTTAGTTTCATTCACATGATTGATATTCAGTTGTTTTGTCTTTTCCTAACAAATATCATCCTACAGGAGCTCAACCGCATAGCAGGGTTAGACAAATCATGTGATTTTGTTAAGGTTTGTTCTATCCCGTTGTTATGCATTTTGGCATTTGAGATATATTTTTGTTTCTTTTTTATTTCACAAGATGCATTTTTGATCATATGATTCTTATAGGAGTGCAGATGAATATTTCTGCTATCGTCCAAAATTCTCTTGACAAAAATTGAATTTGAGCCGGCCTTTTTTGCACAATAAATACAAGTTTTTAGAAACAAAACCAAATTATGGGTTGAATTTTCTGTTTATTTTTTCTCGTGACGTGCAGGCCGATTTCATGAAAATGCCATTTTCTGATGACACATTTGATGCAATCTATGCAATCGAGGCAACTTGTCATGCTCCGGATGCGGTGTGTAGTCCTACAGTTTGCTCTTATTTTGGCATCTATTCTTGCAAGTTATGAGTGGTCTTCAATTTGATTTGGCAAGGTTGGCTGCTACAAGGAGATCTACAGAGTGCTAAAGCCTGGTCAGTATTTTGCAGCATATGAGTGGTGCATGACTGAACATTTTAATCCAAATAATGAAAGCCATAAAAAAATCAAGGCTGAAATAGAGATTGGCAATGGACTTCCTGATGTCAGAAGTACAAGAGAATGTCTTGATGCTTTGAAGCTTACAGGATTTGATGTAAAGAAAACTGTATGCTTCTTTCTTATATATTGTGTGCTCCTGTTTGCTATCATCATGTTCCCTTTTAGGTTATATGGGAGGAAAATCTTGCGGCTGATTCTCCCTTGCCTTGGTATTTGCCTCTGGATACGAGTCAGTTTTCCATAACTAGTTTCCGCTTGACAGCTTTTGGTCGGTTTATTACGAGAACTATGGTACATTGTCCTCTATTGTCATAGGTTCTGTTACATTTCTAGCTGTTTGTTTTTGTACAGTAGATGCCATCTTATTTTGCAGGTTAAGACATTGGAATTTTTAAGGATTGCCCCAGAAGGAAGCGATAGAGTTTCAGCATTCCTAGAAAAGGCAGCTGTGGGTCTTGTGGCAGGAGGAAGGTAAATAAAACTCACGAGGCTGCAGAATACGCGTCTTGCAACTTTCCATTATTATAGAAACTTCCCATTCTGTTATACATTCTCCAAATCAAATCTTTTCCATTGACACTTCCATTTATTGAGCTATTGCAGGATGGAGATCTTCACACCAATGTACTTCTTTTTGGTTAGGAAGCCTCCTCTTTGAGATTCTTGAAAAAAAATGAAGAATGCATTTTGCTAAATGAAAGTCATGATTCTGCTCAAGCGTTTTAAGAAGTGTTTCAAATCAGTAAACGATGTGTCAAAAATGATTTTTAAGTTCCCGGGAACATGTATTTTGTTAAACATAAGTTCTCCCACTCTAGTCGAATTAGAATGGTGTATGATGCTGCCATTACTTTGTCAATTTGATTAATTGACACCTTCAAGCTACATGATTGCATTCCATGCCGAGGCAATGTGAACTTCGCTCTCCTTCAAACGGCGTAGTGGTCGGTATTGTTCTTCCGAGTTGTTCCTTTTCGTTGGCCTTCTCTAATTTACGGCATCAACTGACACGTAGTTCTTGAGTTGGGCTATTCATTGATCGTGATTTACTTCTTTTTAGACACTATGGAGCTTTCTAAATGTTGCGAAGTCAATATCTGGAGGAGGGCTCTTGAGCCGTCGAATTAATTCAATTCGATGAATTATTTTGATGGAACCAAAATTTTACTTACTTCTAAATATATGTCTAATATTATTTTATTTAGTATTATTGGACTATTAGTTGGATAAATTTACCGTCGACCATATCAACTGTTCTCAATCATAATCTTAGTTTTGAAAATGGAAATATACTAGAAAAGTTAGATAAATTTAAATAAGTATTATGAGAATGAGAGAATAACTAATTATTATAAGGCAGGTTATTTCTTTATTTCAAAAATATATTCCTTTTTCACTATTTTAAGATTGCAAATATTTATCTAAAACTTAAAATTATATCATTTAATTGTAAAAAATATTAAATAAATTATTTTTCTGAATGAGCTGATTCATAGCAATTCAATTAAATATTAAGTCACATTGTATCACTTTCATATTTATTTTTTAATTATATTTTAAATCAAGCCCTATTAGCACGTGTCTAATATTACTTACTATTAATAAATTACTAATTGGATAAATTTACGCTCAACCATATTATTTTTTTAATTTTGAGAACAAAATAATAAATCCACTTGACAAATTGATAAATATATGGAACTTAAAAAAAGTTTAATTTATTAATATGTACTTTTAAAATTATCACATAGGAGTGTGATAAATATAGGACGCTGCCTGCTATGTGGGTGTCGGTGTAGTTAGGGCGGTGCTTCCTTGCCTATAAAGTGATGCATTAGACGGAATCATTTCCATTCGTCGTAATCTACCCATCAATATAGAGCCACTGTGATCGCTCATTTGCCTGTAGGTGGTCACCATCAAATATTAAATAATAAAACTTATAATTTATCTTATGTATTAGGAATTCAACAATTTATTTTAAAAAAAGAGGATTTTATTTTTAAAATTTATCAAACACCCTCGTTTCTTTTTAAAAGGTTGGAATTATCAATCTAATAACTTCCATCGATTTATCTCATAATTATTATGAAGAAAATAAATCACGAAGAATTCTATGGACTAAACGTGATGATCAAGATAGATGAAGATTATCTAAATCTAGAAAAATATTTTAAATTTTCTCTGAAATCGATTCATATCACTTCTGTAAATATCATCGTATCTTAGTCACTATGTCATCGTTGTACCACATTCCCTTCTCACCCAAAGTATTTCGTCGTAAAATACTGTTGACTAAATGAGCATTATTTTAAAATTTTCTTTTTTTAAATTTTGAGGTATATATATATATATATATATATATTCCTTAAACACTTTTTTTTCTTTATTTTAGCCGTACGAAACCATTGAATAATATCTGGTCAATTTTTTTTTAAGATTCTTAAAAATCTAAAAGTAAAAAAATTTAAAAAGTAAATATATACATTAGTTTCGTGTTCAGTAAGTTTATTTTTTTCTAGTGTTCTCATTCATTTTTTTTTTATTTTGAATTCTATAAGATTCAAATTGTATCTTAAGCACTTTTAATATTTATTGTGCTTTAAATATTCAACGATTTATTAAACAGCGCACGTGAAATTTAGAATTATTCAAACAACATCTCATAATTTCATATTTATCAAATAGTGCACTTAATTTTCTTTTTACTCTTCACTTTAACGGATCTGCTGTGCTGTGGTCTTTGGAATTTAATTCTACCAGGTGGTAGATTCGATATCGTTGTGGTCTTTGAAAGTTGTAATTAGTTGTAATTTTCAAAGACCACAAATGGTGGATTGGGCATTACAATACAACCTGCCTGGCTGGTAAAGTCAGATTTTCGAATTGATCATGCTCAAATTTTCACCGCAGGTAAGTCTATTCAAGTGAGAGATAAAAAGGAAATTAAGTAAGCGATAAATATGAAAATACGAAACGTCAAGCCAACAATTCTAAACTTCACGATAACGCTTTGGTAAATTATCAAGCTAAATATTCTAATGAACAGTCTCGCTTATATATATATATATATATATATATATATATATATATATATATATATATATATATATATATATATATATATATATATATATATATATAGGGAATTGATATCCTGCGGCGATCTCACCGTGCCGTTGCCATCGGGCCATTAGGCCACGCGATCGACCACTCGCCGACGCGTCGACCGACGGGGAGTTTATCGCCGATTGCCCGGAATACGGTGTTAACCGGTCGGAAATCACCAAAGATCGTGGCCGACAGTGGCCGCGCCATTGTCGGGCGCGATATTTTGTGATTTCTGGCCGGTTAGCGCCGGATTCCGGCCGCTAATCGACCGGTAAACTCCCCCCGTCGGACCGCAGGCGAGTGGCGCGTCGATCGCGTCCGGTCCGACGGTCGACGATGGCCACGATGCGTATATATATATATATATATATATATATATATATATATATATATATATATATATATATATATATATATATATATGTTTTTTTTCATATAGTCAGTTAAAATCACTTTTAATCTATTGATCCAAAAAGTTGGGAATCGCTAACTAGTGATCCCGCCACCCGTCAGGTGCGGCGAGAGGAGGTAAATCGCGGGGACTATGTCTTGACACTGGCAAGGCGGTGAAGTCATCTGAGCCCAGGGGGGATTTTAGATCCCCTCCGGAATCGATCCCACTCCGTATCCAAAGCAACCACACTACCTTACCACCGCGCCATCCCCGTGGGAACTCTTTTAATCTATTGATGAATCTTAATTTGGAAGATAAGAGATTCAACAAAGTGACTTAAACGTTAGGTTATTTTGCAAAATTGATGGACTAGTCGATCAATTTAAAAATATAATATCTAATCTTCAATCAAGTTAGATGCCAACTTTAGCAAACTATAATAAATAAATATTTTTTTTTTTTTATTTTCTCCGCCTACAATAATCAAAAGCATTTCTATGGTCGTCGCTGGAGCTATAGTGGAAATATATTTATATAATTTTTAAATAATTTTAATTCAATCTTCGTATATTATAGAATTTTTTAATAAGATAATAAATTTTAAAATATTAAATTGTAGTATTTTCTTATTTATTTTGATTATCGATAATTTTTTTTTATAAAATTGAATTCATGTCTCTAAAATTAATTAAATAAAAAATTTGAATGATTGATTTTTTTATTATAAAAAAAATATCACTGAGTGCTTCTAAAAAATATATGGAACCGCTATATTAACGGTTCTCTTCGGCTGCCTTTATTGATGGAGGAGATAAATTAGGATCCATATGACAAGTGCAAAGGGGAGACCAGGCTGCTTCTAGTACTTGCCTGTTGTTGTATTCTATTTTAGATCTACACAGCGATAAACCATAGCAAACCTTCGAGATTTCGGATTTATTTGTTTCTGATGCATCCATTGGCCAACCGAGGTGTGCCCCGCCAACCTGGCAAGAATTGGCATCCGTCTTCGTATGTTACTCTTTAGTCCAGCGACGCCGTCAACCCTATTTCATCTCTGCTCTGCTCTCCTCTTCGCCACCGCTCGATTCATCGGAGGTAAAGCCACTTGTTCCCCTTTCCATCCTCTCCTCCCTTGCATTTCTCTAGGGTTCTCTAGGGTTCATTGTCTCTGGCTTTACGTGCTAGCTAGTTTTCATAGATCGACATCCGAATTTTATTGGATCTGTGTTTTTACAGTCTTCATGATCGTCACTAGAGTCCAGACTCACCACTCACAATGTGGAGTTAATAGGACGGCAGCAAAGCCAATGCAGTGCATTGTGAGTGAAATCTATCGGTGACAGTACCATTGGATGCGAGTTCTATCATTTCTGATCTCTCTCCTGATGTAGGCAAGGTAGTGGAGTAAGTGATAATCCTTCCACGGACGACGTTAAGAGAAAAAAGAGAAGAGAGAGTCGAAGGAGAAAAGAGAGGACTTCGTAAACGGAGAGGTTCTACCTCTAAGTTAAACAAAATCAAAATAAATTTTATTAATCAAAATCAAATTTCATACTTACAAGAGACTTGACTCATATTTATATAGAGTAGGAAAGAAAAAAAGTTAGAAATAAATTGAGTCACACAATCAAAAATATTTAAAAACATAAGAGAGCATAAAAACTAAAAATACGAACAAAATTTTAGAATTCAATCCATGATTAATTCTTATAAACTTTGACCATCAAATTCACTAATGTCGATAACAAAAAAAAAATGATACTAATTTATTCATGGTCCTCGATTGTTATCCTCTGTCTCCAAGAATTTTATCATTGTCCTTTATTTTCTGCAATGAAAAATTAATAAGGAAAATTATAAATATTTTTTCATGTAACTTATATATTTAATAATATCATACTTAACCAAAAATATGTTTGTGTTTATTCAAGAGGTAAGTAACTCGGAACCTAATTTTGAAGAATTTTTGTCAAAAAAATTAACCAAAGATAATAATTCAAATTACTACAAAGCAACTGAGACATGACAAATTATCACAAAAATGTAAGAAGGAAATATTAATTATAAGGGTCTATTTATCAAAATAATAAATCAAAAAAATGTAAAAAAAAATCTAGATGGAATATAGAACTACAAAAAGAGAATAATATTATTAAAGTTTTCTTTCTCCGTTCTATGAACTAATCTGAAAGAACTCAGAATGGTCTTTGAAAAAAAATTATTTGAGATGACTAGAACAACGAAAACAACCAAAAAAAAAAAATATTAGATGACAACTAAAAAATGAAATAATAAATCAAGAGTGTAAAAGAAAAATAGAAAAGGATAAAAAAAATATAAATTTAAATAATTTTTGTTGATTTTCCATTGAATGTAGAAGTAGGTAAGCAGATTGAATTAAATCGCCCATTTAATCATAAAAGACGCTTTTCTATGGTTTTCATTTATTAGAATTCAGGTAAGTATATATATTTTTAAATCACATTAACCCTATATATATTAAATTATATATATTTTTTTTGAAATAAGACGGAGTGCTACAGTAAATTGCTATATGACTGGTGCTACAGTATTTTGCTACAGTTTTTAATTTTTTTTTTATACTACTAACAGAGCAAAAATAGGGAAAAGACAGATAATATAAGGAAAAAAATTGAGCGATAGTAATAAAGATATGAAAGAACAATATTAATAAAGATTTGCTGAGGAATTCACAAGATATATTTTAGGTTCTTGATATGTTCTTTTCCTCCCGATGAGCCTCACTTGTTACCAATTCATACTGAACCCCGATATTAGAGGTCTTATTCGTTGCCTCTGTCAACACAGGTTTTACCAGTTTATTGGAAACAGTTACCTTCACGAGAGAAGGAAAAGGACTAGGGGATTATAAGATTAGAAAAAAATGTTCTAAGATGTATTTTTCGTTTCTCATAAAAGGAAGTTTTAGCCTTTCATTACAAAAGAATAAAAAGATAGTTTTTACTAGAAAGATAAGACAATTACAAACATATACTTACAAACTAGACTCTCTGGCTAGGAATTTACACTTACACACTCAAACACACTTGCACTCTCAAACGCAAGCACACTTGCACACTCAAACACACTAGAGAAAAGAGGAAGATCTGTTGCTCCTTTTTGTCTCTCTTCGAGGGGGTCTTATATTGGAAAGAAATCGAAGTTGGTGTTCCTTTGGTGTTGGAACACATTAGGTGTCGGTGGAGATAATTATTGTTGGGTGGAGCTTTTGATGCAGAAAAGCTAGAAATACTATAGGCAGATGCATCACGGGTGTTGATACTGTAGATAGATGCTTCACGGGTGTTGGTGATGTCTTGTCAGGGTTCCATCATGTTTTCCAAGTTTTGTTCACCTACTGAATCTAATCCCAGTGAGCCTATTTTTGATGGGCCTACTGGTAGAGGTGGGCTGGCCAACCTTAGTGTTTCTCTGAATTGGTGGGTTGTTCGTCTATTTTTCTTCTTGAGTCATTCATTGTTTTTCTTCTGATAGTGCTGGAGTAAAGTTTGATGTTGTGTGGTTGTTTTGAATGGAAAGAATACCGTATACCATAATGAGAGGGCCAGTATACCTTCTCTGTATATGTTTCTGCAGCCATAGTGTGTGTAACAGAGTATGTATTAGATTCCCAAAGCCATAGAGAGCCCTGCATGGAGGCTCTCCAATGTTTTAATTGCTCGACGGGAGGTAGTGCTTCCCAATGTAAATCCTTGTCCGAGGGAAAATATTCATCTATGCCTTCATCAACAGAAAAACCATGTTGGACTTCCATTCAATTACGTCTCTGGTTGGTTCGATTTTTAAATCTATCCATTCGGGAGGGAAACTGTCGTATGTGCATTGAACAATACTTCTGAAAACTTCTTCCTCCATTAAGTATTTTATACAATCTCCTAATTTTGTAAGGAATTCTAGCGATGATTCAATGTCATGTATCCATAATTTGTTGAGTATTCTGTAATCCATAAGTAAGAAGGTTGTAATTATTTTTCCTTTGTATTGCTGGGGTCTGTAGTGCCTTAGATCAATATTGGCTTTTCTGAAACTGTAAAGAAGCTGACAATTGTATCCCCATTTAAATTCTGCTTCTTTGCAAGAGGCAAACTTATTTTGGCACTTTAACTTGTAATTAAACTTTCCCTCATAGCTTATTGTAATCCCTTCCTGTGGATGTTCATGTATCCATTTAAGAGCTTCTTACAAAAGACAGAAATCAAGCCAAGCTGATTGCTCTCCCATGGATCTAATGTAGGTGTTTATGTCTTATGGCAGGTTATTTAAAGAAATATTCATTTCTTTAGTAACCCGTTGTTCTGGTTGTTTGGCCACAACTTCTGAATAAGTGGTATCAAGGGTTGTTAAGGCATGTTTTCTTTTGAGTAAGGTGCTGATGAAGTAGTGTGGTCCTGCACTTTGCCTTACAGCTGTGAAAACTTCTTCTAGAGAGTAAAATCCTTTGTATGAAAACTGTTTATCACTCCCTAAGATAACTTTTTTGACTTCTTCCTAGGTTGCATATACTCTCGCATGTGAGCCTGTTAATATGTCATAGCAAGAGAACTTCTTCCCCAAAGGCTTCTCTACAATTGTTTGAAAGTAGTTGACCCGGGCATGAATAACTGAAATTTTTTGTTTTGTAGCTCCTGGTATTGTTGAAATGTGTCAAATAAGCAGTTTTGTATAGGATCTAGGGTTTTTCTTGCCTCAAATAAAAATTGTTCATTTTCAGTGTATTGGGGCAATTTTTGTTGTCCGAAAGTCATTACTCTTCTTGGAGTGTTTGTATATCTGAAATTGAACATCATGTTTTGTCCAAAGGTTTGTATTTTTCTTTGTCTATCCATAATCCTGAAAAAAATAGTTTATGTGAGTAGTCGTGATAATGTATCTGCTAAAGAGTTGTTAGTTCATTTTATATGTTCCCATTGTATTTTAAGTCCTTGCTAATAATGGTGTCTGAAAATTTTAGCCATTTCTTACTGCTGAGAGTCTGCTTTGTTCCTTTTGTATGTTGGTTGTATTTGATAATTACCTCACAGTCTGTCCTTAATGTTATTTCTTTCTTGTCATAGATAAATAGGAAGAACGATTCAAGACAGTAAATGACAGCCAAGATTTCATAGTCTAGTGAAGTTAAGTGTCCTTTTTCTTTAAACTTTCCCGATGCATATCTACATATACTTTCTATATATTTAGGGTCATATTTAGAAGCTTTTTTTAGTAGGGCAACTCTCCATCCTGTCTCACATCCATTTGTTTCTATGACCAAGTAATCTTGGTCTAAGGGAAGTGATAATATGGGCAATGTTTTGACCATTTCTTTGATTCTTCTTACTAAGTCATTGTCTTGCTGGTTGAAATGTCTTTGCTCTTTTGCAGAGGTCTTTTGTATAATATTCCACTTATTTCCCCTATGTCTTTTAGGTAAGGTCTAGCGTAGTTAAGTAATCCCAAACATGCTCTTAATTGTTTTGTTTTTTCTATTTTATTTGGGAAATCTAATATTTTATTGGCTATGTGAGGTTGTAATTTTATCTTTTCTTGTCCAATTTCGTCTCCAAGGAATTCTATATGTTTAGTGACTAATTTCATTTTTTCTTTGATATTATTAGTCCGTATTTTTCAAAAATGTTGAAAATCATATGTAGGTGTGAAAAATATTCTGTCTTAGTTTTTGAAAATACTAAAATATCATCAATATAAACACAAGTAAAATGTGAGACTTCTTTAAAGATAGTATCCATTTTACTCTGAAAAACCTGAGGTGCTATTTTTAATCCGAATGACATTACTAACCAATCGAAGTATCCTTCCGGACATGAGAAGGTTGTCCATTCTACTAACTCAGGATGCATTTTTATTTGCTAAAATCCTGATTTTAGATCGAACTTTGAATATCATTGTGAATTTTGTATTTTATTTATTAGTTATTCTTTATCTTGTATCCATCCTCGTGACGATTATCGTTTAGTCTTTTGTAATTAAACACCATTCTAAACTGCCCTCGTTTTTTTTCCAGCCTTTGTTTACTATAAAAGCAAGGTTCCTATGTCTTGAAGTTGACCTTTGTATAAGCCTTAAATCTAATAGCTGTTTAATATGCATCTTGCATTCTTCTGCTTCCCAATTTGTATATTTAAAGTCTTGAGCTTTTATTGTAATATCTGAATTTATTATATCTAACTTACAGTATGTTTTATCTTTATTCCATTATTTTGTTGGATCTTCTTGTAGGGATGTATACTGAAAAGTCTATCTTTTGTATGAACATCTTTATTTTGAAATAAGAATCACATGATCATTTTTTGCATATTTTTATGGTTATGCAATATTGTCTAATACTTTACATTGTAGATAACATGGTGTGTGGTGTCACACAGGAGATCATGTTATTGGCCCCTTGAAAAGTATAAGTAAAGGCTCACAACCGAGATGACTTTGGACAAACCATCAAAATGGTTGTAGTGTGATTTGGTATTGGTTTGTCTTGACCATAGAATCACACTAGTGCACTTTGTGTGTATTGAGCAGGACCGACTTAGAGGTGATTCGATTTATTGCTGACTACATAATTGAATCGGACCTCGGATATTATTTTGTACATACTCTTAATCCCGATATAATAACGGGCACATATACTTAGTACTCATTTCTTTGATTTACCAATGAGCGAGATTTATAGATTAAATCGATAGGCTCGGTAAGTTGGGAGATGATATTATTTATATGGTGTGCCGTTGATTATAGTAGGAAACCATGTCCTATATATTAGGATGATGATGTCCCCTTGAGGAGCTCATAAGGTTCATCATGTAAACCCTGCAGGTGGACTTGGTCCGACATGATGAAAAGGTTGAGTGGTACTACTCAAGGAGTTAGATGTTGATTGATTAATGGTCAGTAAATTAATTAATCGACGGACATTCAAGATTTTAAACACGGGGAGAAAATGTACAAATAATATATGGAGCCCATATAATCATATGAGGGTTGGTGAGATAGATCAATGATGATCCTTTAGTGGATTGGATCATCATTAGTGGATCGGACAATATGTGGGCTTGATCCATGGGTGGCCAAGATCCAACTCCTCCTCATGGTCCCTAATGTAGCCTATTAACACCTCATGAAGCTTAGATCCAATGGATAGAAACAAAAATCTAAGATCCATAGGTAGAGATTAAATCTCTAAGATCCGATGGTTGAGATTAAATCTCTAGATCCGACGGTTGAGATTAAATCCCTAGAACCAATGGAGGAGATTAATTCATGACTTATCCCTAACTCTATAAAAGGAGGCCATGGGAGTTGGCGTGGATGATGATCAAAGAGAGCTAGGGTTTGGGCGGCAAGGAAGAATAATCCTAGTTGAGATAGGATTAGGATTAGGGTTTGGAGGCAAGGGTGGCACCAAATAAGGAAGGTATTCTTCTCTTCTTCTTCCTCTTTTGGCCAACGTCCAGCACCTCTCCAGCCTCTTTTCCAGCCTTGGCCGGCACCCAAAAGCTCCCTTCTCCTTCTCCTTAGGTGGTGGAAACAAGATATAGGGCTTCCCTTGGTGTCTTGGTTGTTTTCCACCATCTTCTCCTTCACCTAGTTGGTCGGCGGCAAGGATAGTTTTAGTTCCTTGTTGGTTGTTTCTAGAGAGGAGAAAAAGCTTGTTTCTACTCTTCCTCTTGCTTTGGAAGAGCAAGGAAGGAAGATTTGCGATCTAGGAGCTTCGACTTTTGGTAGATCGTCGCCCACACGACGTCCAAAAGGAGGAAGGACATACATTAGAAGATCAAGAGGTATACCTATTCTTTTTTCTCCTTTTGTTACTTGCTTGTTTTTGTTTTTCAATTATAAGCATGTTATAAATCTGTAAATGGCTAAATAATACTTGGATCCCGAGTATAAACACAAAAATCGGCGATCCGGACATCGTCTATTCCGCGGCTACTCGTAGAATAGAGGATGGTCGCTTGAACAACTAGTTTGTTCAAGTGACCTCTCTAAACGAATAGCACGACGATGACTTGGTTGTTTTGGCAATCCCTTTTGTCTAGGATTATTTTTTTTTTAATCCGGGGACATAGAAGGGATCGCCATGGTCAAGCAACCAAGGTGAAGTGAGAAGCAAAGTTTCCCCTCACGAATCAGACCCAACAATTGGTATCAGAGCCAAGGTTTCTGATTTTGTGTGTTTAGGATTCGGTTAATTTTTATGCACTTTTTCATATATTATATGTGTCGGATAATAGTAGGATATGCGTAGTTTAACTCTTTGGTTGCAGGCATAAGATCCGACTATTATGGCCATATGTGTGTATGTGATTGTATGTGTGTAAATATTTATTTTGTTGAATCCTCGGGGTTGACGAGGCTAGTATTTGATTTTTTTGTAAATTAGATACGACATTGTTTAGCCACTCTTTATTTTAGTTTACTTTCGATCTAGATTTCATGTACACTCCCTCGTGGAGTATAGGATCGATGGATGTAAATTAAAATAGATTTTAGTCTCGGCTCGGATCTCCGGATGGCTTGTACATAGCGTAGGAGGAGCGAACGAGAAGGCGATGCGACGGGAGGCATATTGAAGACAAAAGCCATAATAGTTGGAAAATAATTTATTTTTCATATTTATTGCTTTTTGTTTGATATGCATGTCGTAGGCTAGAAAATTCCTCATTTTCAAATTACTAAGTGGGAGAGGGATAATTTTATAAATTCCCACGGCCTCCATTACGATTTGACAAGTGATGCAAACAAACTTGCGCATCGGCTCTGAGTGCCTTCCTCCCCATCGGATGAGTTTATTTGCGGATCACAAGGTCGAATATGGTTATAGGAAATTATTAAGGAGCGTGTGTACTTGCCCATCATAAGGCACATAACCCGAGATAATTACCTTAGTACTAAGTAATGGTGAACACTTAGATACAAATATAAGTATCCTCCCCATCGGAGTCACTGCTTTTATTTGTAGGGCCGAAGAGAAACCAACTATTAATTTTACTTGTCAAAAAGTTAGGTTGACAAGATAGAAAAATTAATGGGTAAAACTTCCTCTTACAAATATAGAATTCGTATACGTCCACACTATCGTGACATACGATATTCTCGGTGTTTTGAGGTGTTGGTAGATTTTAAAATTTTATTGTTTGAGGAATCAATAATTTTTTTGAAATCTACAGTAATGATCTATGTGATTCTTAGGATTTTCAAAAATGACTTTCAGTCCACTTACTATGATACTAAAGGAAATAAACTTACTGTACCCAAATAATGTTGATTGAAAAAGAATCTAGAGATTATCTTATCTGCTAAGGAGTACAAGTATGCACTCTTCGAAGAGTGTCCTCAAGCCATGGTTGCTCAAAAAGGTTTCTACTTCTAAGCCGAAAGGCAAGAAGAAAGAGAAACAAGGTGAAGCAAAGGTGGTGGGAGGATCTCAGGGAGGAGTGAAGAAGCCGAAAGGCAAGTACTTCACTTCTAAGCAGGATGGACATTGGAAGAAGGACTGTCCCAATCCAAAGCAGAACAAAGGTATATCCTTTGGACTAGTTGTTAAAACATGATTAGCGGTGTTATCTACCGGCACCTGGTGTGTAGATACGGGAGCCACTAATCATGTCTGCAATACTTTACAGGGGTTCCAGGAAACCCGACGACTAGCTAAAGGGGAGATTACCGTTTACTTGGGCAATGCCATGAAGGTGGCGACTATTGCAGTGGGAGAAGTTTTATTTATCTCTTGAGAAAAATGAAACTTTGGTTCTGGAGAATTCCCTTTATGTATCTTTATTTAGAAAGAATTTAATTTCGGTTTCTAAATTGTTTAAGGATAGATAATCTATTTCTTTTTAATGACAAAGTCGTTATAAAAAGAAATAGGGAGATTATCTATTTTGGTACATTGATAGGAAATTTATATACACTTGAACCAAAAGCTCCCACGATGCAAATAGAAGTTAATAACTCATCTTCTAATTTCAATAAGAGAAAAGAACCTTCGAAGATGACCCAAACATATCTTTGGCATCTTAGGCTTGGTCATATTAACCTAAACAGAATTCAAAAGTTGATAGCTGATAGACCTTTAGGTTTATTAGTGGTGGAGGATCTCCCAACCTGCGAATCTTGCTTGGAGGGTAAGATGACCAAGAGGCCTTTTAAGGACAAGGGGTATAGAGCCAAAGATGTGTTAGAATTGGTTCATTCTGATTTGTGTGGTCCTATGACTATCCAGGCAAGAGGTGGTCTTGAATATTTCGTCTCTTTCATAGACGATTATTTAAGATATGGATGACACTATGATCTGATCGTGGTGGTGAGTACCTCTTGGGGTAGTTTAGGAACTACTTATTAGAGGATGGAAATCAATCCCAATTGACTGCACCTGGCACACCCCAACAGAATGATGTAGCAGAGCGAAGGAATAAGACTCTTATGGAGATGGTTAGATCGATGATGAGTTATTCTGACTTGCCAGATTCGTTCTGGGGATATGCTCTAGATACGGCGATGTACATTCTGAACTTGGTTCCATCTAAATCAGTGCCTTCTACTCCCACAGAATTGTGGACTGGGCGAAAGCCTAGTCTAAGACATATTCGGATATGGGGGAGTCCAGCACATGTGCTGAAGGCAGATGCTGGTAAATTGAAACCTCGTACAGAAAGTATGCATATTCGTTGGCTATCCCAGGGGAACGAAGGGTGGTTTGTTTTATAGTCCTAGAGATCAGAGTGTGATCGTTAGCACGAACGCCAGATTTCTAGAGGAAGACTATATGATGAGCCACAAGCCCAAGAGTAAAATTGTTCTGGAGGAATTAAAAGGAAAAGTCACTTCTTTAGTACCACCGGTACAAGAGGATATACCACATGTCACTGCACCACGTGTCACAGAGGATACACAGGTGATACCTCGTCGTAGTGGGAGGGTTGTGAGACAGCCTGATAGATTCATGTTCTTGGGAGAATTTTCTGATTTGGTACTTGGCAAACATGAACCTGATCCCTGGACATATGATGAGGCAATACAAGATAAAGATGTTGCATCTTGGCAAAGTGCAATGAATGCTGAGATTGAATCTATGGATTCAAATCAGGTCTGGGAGCTAGTAGAACCACTCGATGGTGTAAAAACCATTGGATGTAAGTGGATCTACAAGAGAAAGAGAGGAATAGATGGGAAGGTTGAGACCTTCAAAGCGAGGCTTGTTGCGAAGGGGTATACTCAGAAAGAGGGTATCGATTATGAGGAGATCTTTTCGCTGGTAGCCATGCTTAAGTCTATCCGGATTCTCTTATGTATAGTAGCTCATATGGATTATGAGGTGTGGGAGATAGATGTCAAGACAACTTTCCTTAATGGAAGTCTTGAGGAAAACATCTATATGAAGCAACCAGAGGGATTCATTGCTAAGGGCAAAGAGCATCTTGTATGTAAGCTTAATTGGTCCATTTTTGGATTGAAGCAAGCTTCAAAGTCTTAGAACATCCTCTTTGATGAGGTAAATCAGTCTTTTGGATTTATTCAAAGTCCGGATGAGTCTTGTGTATACAAGAGATGTGACGGAAACATAGTGGTATTTCTTGTACTATACGTAGATGATATTTTGTTGATTGACAACAATATCAAGGTGTTATCAGACGTAAGGGTATGGTTGTCCAAACAGTTTTATATGAAGGACTTGGGAGAGGTGGGACACATCCTTGGGATCAAGGTTATAAGGGATCGCAGGAAAAGGATATTGTGCTTATCCCAAGCTTCATACATAGACATGATTATGGAGTGTTTTAGCATGTAGAACTCCAAGAAGGGTTTTCTACCTTTCAGGCATAGAGTTCCTTTATCTAAGGAGATGTGCCCTAGATCATCTGAGGAGATAGAGGAGATGAAGGCGGTCCCTTATGCTTCGACAGTAGGAAGCCTCATGTATGTGATGCTCTGTACGAGACCAGATATCTTCTTTGCCGTGGGCATGGTCAGCAGATATTAGAGTAATCCAGGACAAGGACATTGGACTGCGGTAAAACATATATTGAAGTACTAGAGAAGGACTAGGGATTATATGTTGGTTTACCGGGCAGACCAATTACTCCCTGTGGGTTACACGGATTTCGACTACCAATCTGATAGGGATAACAGTAAGTCTACCTCAGGTTTTGTGTTTACTTTGGGAGGTGGAGCCATTGTATGGAGGAGTGTCAAGCAGAAGTGCGTGGCGGACTCCACCATGGAAGCTGAGTATGTGGCGACCTCTGAGGCAGCCAAAGAAGCTGTATGGCTCAGGAACTTCCTGAAGGACTTGGATGTGATTCCTAGTTTGCCCAGAACTATCACAATTTATTGTTATAATAGTGGTGCAGTTGCAAACTCGAAGGAACCACGAGCCCATAAGGCTAGTAAACACATAGAGCGCAAGTACCACCTGATACAAGAAATCGTAAAGAGAGGAGAAGTTGCTGTGGCCAAGATTGCATCAGAGGATAACTTGGCAGATCCTTTCACTAAGGCCCTTCCGGCGAGAGCTTTTGATAGGCATGTGGAGGGAATGAGGATCAGATGTATGACAGTTTAAAGACAGCTTAGTCTTTTAGTATAAGTGAGAGATTGTAGGGATGTATACTGAAAAGTCTATCTTTTGTATGAACATCTTTATTTTGAAATAAGAATCACATGATCATTGTTTGCATATTTTTATGGTTATGCAATATTGTCTAATACTTTACATTGTAGATAACATGGTGTGTGGTGTCACACAGAAGAGCATGTTATCGACCCCTTGAAAAGTATAAGTAAAGGCTCACAACCGAGATGACTTTGGATAAACTATCGGAATGGTTGTAGTGTGATTTGGTATTGGTTTGTCTTGACCATAGAATCACACTAGTACACTTTGTGTGTATTGAGCAGGACTGACTTAGAGGTGATTCGATTTATTGCTGACTACATAATCGAATCGGACCTCGGATATTATTTTGTACATACTCTTAATCCCGATATAATAACGGGCACATATACTTAGTACTCATCTCTTTGATTTATCAATGGGCGAGATTTATAGATTAAATCGATAGACTCGGTAAGTTGGGAGATGATATTATTTATATGGCGTGCCGTTGATTATAGGAGGAAACCGTGTCCTATATATTAGGATGATGATGTCCCCTTGAGGAGCTCATAAGGTTCATCATGTAAACCCTACATGTGGACTTGGTCCGACATGATGAAAAGGTTGAGTGGTACAACTCAAGGAGTTAGATGTTGATTGATTAATGGTCAGTAAATTAATTAATCGACAAACATTCGAGATCTTAAACACGGGAAGGAAATGCACAAATAATATATGGAGCCCATATAATCATATGGGGGTTGGTGAGGTAGATCAATGATGATCTTTTAGTGGATTGGATCATCATTAGTGGATCAGACTTTATGTGAGCTTGATCCATGGGTGGCCAAGATCCAACTCCTCCTCATGGTCCCTAATGTAGCCTATTAACACCTCATGAAGCTTAGATCCAATGGATAGAAACAAAACTCTAAGATCCATAGGTAGAGATTAAATCTCTAAGATCCGACGGTTGAGATTAAATCTCTAGATCCGATGGTTGAGATTAAATGCCTAGAACCAATGGAGGAGATTAATTCATGACTTATCCCTAACTCTATAAAAGGAGGCCATGGGAGTTGGCGTGGATGATGATCAAGGAGAGCTAGGGTTTGGGCGGCAAGGAAGAGTAATCCTAGTTGAGATAGGATTAGGATTAGGGTTTGGAGGCAAGGGTGACACCAAATAATGAAGGTATTCTTCTCTTCTTCTTCCTCTTTTGGCCAACGTCCAGTACCTCTCCAGCCTCTTTTCCAGCCTTGGCCGGTGCCCAAAAGCTCCCTTCTCCTTCTCCTTAGGTGGAGGAAACAAGATATAGAGCTTCCCTTGGTGTCTTGGTTGTTTTCCACCATCTTCTCCTTCACCTAGTTGGCCGGCGGCAAGGATAGTTTTAGTTCCTTGTTGGTTGTTTCTAGAGAGGAGAAAAAGCTTGTTTCTACTCTTCCTCTTGCTTTGGAAGAGCAAGGAAGAAAGATTTGTGATCTAGGAGCTTCGACTTTTGGTAGATCGTCGCCCACACGACGTCCAAAAGGAGAAAAGACATACATTAGAAGATCAAGAGGTATACCTATTCTTCTTTCTCCTTTTGTTACTTGCTTGTTTTTGTTTTTCAATTATAAGCATGTTATAAATCTGTAAATGGCTAAATAATACTTGGATCCCGAGCATAAACATAAAAACCGGCGATCCGGACATCGTCTATTCCACGGCTACTCGTAGAATAGAGGATGGTCGCTTGAACAACTAGTTTGTTCAAGTGACCTCTCTAAACGAATAGCACAACGATGACTTAGTTGTTTTGGCAATTCCTTTTGTCTAGAATTAATTTTTTTTAATCCAGGGACATAGAAGGGATCGCCATGGTCAAGCAACCGAGGTGAAGTGGGAAGCGAAGTTTCCCCTCACGAATCAGACCCAACACTTCTCCTATTATTTCTAATTTTTTCCATTCTAGCTACTAACATATCTATGTCTCCTGTGATTTTAGTAAGTTCAGGAAATGGTATGTTTGTATCAGATCAGTAGGTATGTTTACTTCAATTGATTCTATGCCATTGTAAATGTCTAAGAAGTCTTGGTTTTGGTTAATTTGATTGTAACAATTTTTATTCTTGCATTGACCTGATATTTCGCTTCTACAGTTTTGTTGTTCTATTTCTTCTTGTATTCGTTCATTTACTAATTGCTCTAAAATTTCTAATTTTGTCCTTGGATTTTCCCCTTGATCTTCTATAGTTTCATGTTTGTCTACTTCGTCTACTTGGCCATGGTCTCCACCACGCTCCGAGATGCGAAATGTGGAAGGGTATTCAGAAAGAAGAGGAGAGATGATAGGTGTAGATATAAAGACTACATAGTCTTTTGTAAGAAGGAGGGCTTGTTGTGAAGATAAAAGAAAATAAAGACCAAGGATCAAATGTAAATTTGTCTGCTTAAGGGAAGAGACCCAAAGGTCAGGTATGGGAAGGAAGAGCTATAAGTACCACAATTGGTATAGAATTTTAAATGTGCATTTGGTATATATTTGTGAATTGTGTGTTTTGAACCATCAAACAACGTGCTAATATGAGGTTTGTTGGTGTATTTAATCAAATGTCGGGGAAGAAAAGTGTTAAGGATATCTTCATCAACTGTGGAACTAGTGGTGCCTGTGTCAATGAGGGCTTGTAGGCCAAGTTTATGTCCCTGAATGGTAAGAGTACATTGTTCTCGAAGCTCAGTTGCTATACCGAAATTACACATACTAGGTGTCTTAATGAAAACTTTATTGCTTGTAGAAAGAAGAAATTGAGGGAAGGAAGATGAGGGTCTAGAAGCGTGGTGATTTTTTCACAATCTGCATAGGCTTGATTTTGTTGTTGTTGTTGTAAAGTTCGTACTTCTGTTTCTAGTAGATTAAGTCTTGTTTCAAGTGTTGGTGCAATCGGCCCAGGTCACGATTGACCAGGACTCGAGTTTGACTCGAGTAATGTTTTGATGTTTCGACAAAAACATATGACAATGTAATTGTCATGGGAAAAGTCCAAGTCATGGGTACTTGGCATGGGAAGTCCAAGTGGGACACTTGGCATTTGAGAAAAGTCCAAGCATGAGTCTTGGCAAATGGAAAGTCCAACATGGGTTGGCAAGGGAAAGTCCAAGCTTGAGTCTTGGCATTTGAAGTCCAAGGGGTTTGATATTGGCGGCGTAAAGTCCAAGCGGGAGTCTTGGTAGCATAAGTCCAATGGTTGGCGGCATAAAGTCCAAGCGGGAGTCTTGGCGGCATAAGTCCAATGTGCCTTGGTGGTGTAGACACCGTTAGCATGACATAGCCGATGGAAGCACCTGAAGGCTAGCGCGATGGATGAACAAGTCATGAATGACTTGGAGGGATCCGAGATGCGTAAGGCTGATGGAGGTGGCTAGAAGGCTTAGGTCTAGGCTAAGGGTGATCTAGCAAGTATGGGGGCACCATACTTGAGCTAAAACCTCATATTTGAGGTGTGCCAGTCGACTGGTGCCATGTGGCAGTCGACTGGCGTAGTCAACTAGGGTTTGACTGCGGGAATTGCCCTAGCAGTCGACTGCCATTGATGGGCAGTCGACTGATAAGGCTCATCAGTCGACTGATGCTCAGATTTTAGGGCACAGAGTGGAGTCTCACTCGACCACTGGGACGAGCAGTCGAGTGATGGCTCATCAGTCGACTGATGCTCATGATCAGTCGACTGATGTCCTAGCCGTTGGATTTTTCCAGCGTGGATTACACCGTTGTCTCACAGCAACAGTGTGATCAGTCGACTGATGGTCCCGAGCAGTCGACTGATCGACTTTTTCCAGCACAGGTTGAAGCTATAAAAGGAGCTCATGATGGAGAAAAAGATATCGATTTTCTTGGGCGAAATTGAAGGGGAAAGCTGGTGCTTTCCAGTCCTTCAAAGCTAGTTCAAGGCAATCAAAGATCAAACAATCAAAAGCTTTTGTAAAGTGTTTTTCTTCACTTGCATTTGTATTTTATTATCGTATTTGCTTGTATCTATTTGATTATTGTTGTAATCATTATTGTACGAGGTTTCTCCGCCTCTGGATTGTTCCGAGAAGGAGTGTTTATTAGTGGTTGCGTGTGCATCACTAGAGCTCGTAGGGCTCGGTCCGTGGAGTAGGAACCATGCGGTTCCAAACCACGTTACATACTTGTGTTCTTGTTGTGTTTACGTATTTCGTTATTGTACTATTTCTGCTGCGCACTAACGAAATTGTAGAGACGAACACGCGATCGAATTCCATCTACGAACCGTCACGCGCTATTCACCCCCCCTCTAGCGGCATCAAATACACTTACAAGTGGTATCAGAGCCCGGGGCTCTTCTACGGATTAACAACCCGGAGTCAATAAGCTAGAGGGAAGAATATGGATTTCCAAGAAAAATTGGGTGACGACGTCAACATTCCACCTTCCTTCAACCGCGAACATTTCGCGTATTGGAAAGGTAGGATGGAATATTTTCTAATGACAAATATCAAAAATTGGTTTGCCGTGACTATAGGTTTTGATGCTCCGAGAGGAGAGAACGGTGAAATCCTCAAAATGAAGCGATGGACCGAGGAGCAATGGGAAAAATTCAAGACAACCGTTAAGGTAACAAAAATGTTGACTAATTTGATACCTAACGACATTTTGTCCAGATTAGGAAGCTATAGGGATGCCAAGGAGTTGTGGAACAAGTTGATCAAGTTCCACGACAATCCCGAATCGGTCCAAGAAGACTTGGAAGAGGAGGAGACCAAAGAAGAAGCTTCATCATCCTCACAAGAAAGTGAGGAGTCAACCTCCGGATTGGAGAAAGAAGAGGTGGAAGAAGTGGAAGAAGTATCCACTTCTAGGATTGAGGAGATTAGAGAATCCTCAACACCGGAGCAACAAGAAGTACCATCTACATCTGGTCAAGAGGAAGAACAAGCTCAAGAGACCCTCACCACCGAACTAGGTAACTCAAACACTCCAATTTCAAATAAAATCCGTATATTGTGTTTTGAGTGTAGGGAGTATGGGCACTACAAGAGCAAGTGCCCAAAGAAGGTTAAGAAGACTCCTCCGGCGCCTAAAAATCAACAAAAGTCAAAGGATGCCGGTTCCCCATCATCTAAAGACAAGGAGCATATCATTTGCTTCAAATGTCGGCAACCGGGACATTACCGAAATCAATGTCCTAGGGGGAGCAAGAAGACCCAAGAAGGAGTATCACAAGTAGGGGGAGCTACTAAGGCAAACCCTAAGGTATATTTTCATAATGCTCATTTCTTAAATTCTAAGCAAAAGCATGCTAGAATTAATTCAAATAACTTTTCTATTACTCATGAATCGAAGCATGCTAGGAATGATAACTCTAGACCTATTTCAAAGAAGGAGAAATTTGGGACTAATGTCCCTAGAAATGTCATTCCTAAGAAAGCAATTAAGAAAATCGAAAACCATTTAGGTATCAATTCCAATAAGGGTAAACATATGTTTAAGGTAAATGGTAATGCCCAAAAACCTAATCAAAAATCATTTGGGCAATTAGAATTAGAGAACCAAGCCTTAAGGTCAAGGCTTGAAAAACTAGAAAAGACCCTAAATAAGCTACAAAATCAATTTCAAGGGTCTAATGGTCAAAGTCAAGGGTCAAGATCTCAAAGTCAACATCTAGGACTCAAAAGACAAAAGTCAACCAAGGGCAAGAAAGGTTTGGGTCACAAACCTAAGCCTAAGGTGACTTATCATTTTGTTCCATTTGACTATGGAACACAAACTAGGTCTAGGAAGATCAAGGTTGCAAGGGGAGTTACCTCTAGAGTCAACCTAGGTAAGACCACAATGACCAAGGCTAACAAGCCTAGGAGGTTCATTAGGAAGGTATCTAGGGAGGTTATACCTAAGGAATACCTAATTAATTCAATGAGCTCAAATAGATTTTGGGTTCCAAAGAGCGTGATTGATTCACGTTAAATGGGTTAAAATGTGCCAACCATGATTGGATGAGTAGTTAACTCAACCATGGTAAACATGACACTTTAGGTTATTCTCAAGGTTATGGTTACCTTGGAAATACATTTGAGCTGTAATCCTAAAGGATTTTAGGATGTGTCAATATATTTTTGAAAACATGAAAATCAATAAAATTAGCAAAATCTAGATTTAGAGGATGTTAGATTTTTTTTTTTTAGTTTTTGTAGTGAGATTGAGCATATCAAATCTCCATTTTGGATGTAAAAAACTGAAATCTTTTAAATTAAATGAAATTTCTGTTTGTGAAAATCATGTGTGTTTGAGTGAATATCTGTATTATTGTATTGGTTTATGAAAGTTGCTATATCATGACGTGAAATTGCATATTATCATATAACATGTCATGTCATTGCTTAGGATTATTCTAGATGTCATGTTATTTTAAATTATATCACATGCCATGACATCATGATCATTGGTCTTGCTTAATTATTGCTATCTTTATGCCATGATCATTCATGCATTTATTTTGATTAGAATTGATTTAAGGAAAAATGGCATGACTTGGAGTCCCATTTATAAGGGAATCAAGTAGGGTTGCCTAGAAAATGCATGAGGCCATAATAATCCTAATCCCACATCTCACATTTAAAATTGACATGTATGTGTGTGTATACACCTTAGATAACATGTGAGATGTTAGGATAATAAGTTAGGTTCAAGGTGCATAGATAGTGCATCTAGATGAACTTAACTTATTTCAATAATCACTAAGAATCATGAGGAAAGCTAATATACAAGTTATGTATATTTAGCCGATAAACCATGGTTTGAAATAGGTTTTCAAAAACATTTTAAAATCAATTTAGAAAACCTTGGTGAAATATATCTTTTGATAGCCATCATCATTGTAGAAGTTGATACAAAGTGGATCAAAAACTTTAAAGTTTTAATAACTTTTGAACTTTGTACCAATCTCCTATTTCAATGGTAAAAATATTTTTCCAAATTTTTTCACCGATTATATGTGTGATAAGTAATATATGTATCAAGTTTCATGATTTTTTGATTTACGTAGAATTACTTATGAATTTTTAAAAGTCAGTCGATTTGTTTTCGATTATCGATCATTGCCTCTGATCTGATCGATGGGTAGCATTTGACTCGATCGGCGTAAGATATCACTCATTGTTGCCGTGCGGTTGATGATGGGTACATCGATCGATGTTGGTAACTCTGAGTCGACTGATAATGCTGATTTCGGGAAAACTAGGTTTGTTTAGCCCGGTTTCAACTACGGTTAAGGTCCCTAATTGCTTCTAACCCTAGGATATGCTTTGGAAAGCATTATAAAGGGTGAAAATCCATTGGATATGGATTTGGAGAGGTGTTTAGGATTTGTATCAAAATTAGAGTGTTGGAAAGTTCAATGTTGAATTTAGGTTGTATTCTCGATGATTTAGAGTTCCTATTGGCTTAGGGACTTCCCAAAGACATTGTTGGTGCAATAGTCTAGGGGGAGCAAGCCTTTAGGGGGAGGAATTCATCATGGGATGATGAATGATATTTTTCCTCATAAAGAGGAAAGTGAGATTTTGAGAGTCTCAATTTGGAAATTGGGAGAGCATATAGGATTGCCTCTCTTGGACCAAGGGGGAGATTGTAAGATCTCATTGGGCCATGAGACATTGACCTCCTTGGAGAGATAACCTTTTTGATGTATGTCAAAAAGGGGGAGAATATGTTTGGGAAAATATTTGGGATTACCAATTTGAAATAATTGGTAAGAGACTTGAGTTAGCGGTCTAACTCAAATGGTTTGGTTTTTGTCAAAGATCAAAAAGGGGGAGATTGTTGGTGTAATCGGCCTAGGTCACGATTGACCAGGACTCGAGTTTGACTCGAGTGATGTTTTGATGTTTCGACAAAAACATATGATAATATAATTGTCATGGGAAAAGTCCAAGTCATGGGTACTTGGCAAGGGAAGTCCAAGTGGGACACTTGACATTTGAGAAAAGTCCAAGCATGGGTCTTGGAAAATGGAAAGTCCAACATGGGTTGGCAAGGGAAAGTCCAAGCTTGAGTCTTGGCATTTGAAGTCCAAGGGGTTTGATATTGGCGGCGTAAAGTCCAAGCGGGAGTCTTGGCAGCATAAGTCCAATGGTTGGCGGCGTAAAGTCCAAGCGGGAGTCTTGGCGGCATAAGTCCAATGTGCCTTGGCGGTGTAGACACCGTTAGCATGACATAGCCGATGGAAGCACCTGAAGGCTAGCGCGATGGATGAACAAGCCATGGATGACTTGGAGGGATCCGAGATGCGTAAGGCTGATGGAGGTGGCTAGAAGGCTTAGGTCTAGGCTAAGGGAGGTCTAGCAAGTATGGGGGCACCATACTTGAGCTAAAACCTCATATTTCGATCGTTTATTGAGCAAATGCGCTAGCGATCATTGCCATTGATGGCGGTCGGACGATTAGCAATGATCGTGATATGGCTCATCAGTCGACTGATGCTCAGATTTTAGGGCACAGAGTGGAGTCTCACTTGACCGCTGGGATGAGCAGTCGAGTGATGGCTCATCAATCGACTGATGCTCATGATCAGTCGACTGATGTCCTAGCCGTTGGATTTTTCCAGCGTGGATTACACCGTTGTCTCACAGCAACAGTGTGATCAGTTGACTGATGGTCCCGAGCAGTTGACTGATCGACTTTTTCCAGCACAGGTTGAAGCTATAAAAGAAGCTCATGATGGAGAAAAAGATAGTGATTTTCTTGGGCGAAATTGAAGGGGAAATTTGGTGCTTTCCAATCCTTCAAAGCTAGTTCAAGGCAATCAAAGATCAAGCAATCAAAAGCTTTTGTAAAGTATTTTCCTTTACTTGCATTTGTATTTCATTATCGTATTTGCTTGTATCTATTTGATTATTATTGTAATCATTATTGTACGAGGTTTCTCCGCCTCCGGATTGTTCCGAGAAGGAGTGTTTATTAGTGGTTGCGTGTGCATCACTAGAGCTCGTAGAGCTCGATCCGTGGAGTAGGAACCGTGCGGTTTCAAACCACGTTACATACTTGTGTCCTTGTTGTGTTTACGTATTTCGTTATTGTACTATTTCCACTGCGCACTAACGAAATTGTAGAGACGAACACGCGATCGAATTCCATCTACGAACCGTCACGCGCTATTCACTCCCCCTCTAGCGGCATCAAATACACTTACATCAAGGACAGAGATGTTGATGCAATCGGCCCAGGCTACGATTGACCAAACTCGAGTTTGACTCGAGTAGTGTTTTGATGTTTAACATTGACGTTTGATAATGTTTTGGGGAGATTGTTGATGCAATCGACCCGGGTCATGATTGACCGGGCTCGAGTTTGACTCGAGTGATATTTTGATATTTGACGATGGTTTGACTATATGATTGACATGGGGTTGATCATATGATAGAGAAGTCCAAGTCTTGTGTACTTGGCATGAAAAGTCCAAGCATGGGTCTTGGCAAGGGAAAGTCAAAGCTTGAGTCTTGGCAATTGGAAAGTCCAACATAGAGTTGGCATAGAAAGTCCAAGGGTATAGTCTTGGCCACGTAAGTCCAAGGGTATAGTCTTGGTGATGAAAGTCCAAGTCATGGGTACTTGGAATTTGGGAAGTCCAAAGGTTGATAATGACAGCATAAAGTCCAAGGATGGAGTTTTGACAGCATAAGTCCAATGAGTTGGCGGCGTAAAGTCCAAGCGTGGTCTTGGCAGTGTAAGTCTAATGTGTCTTGGCAGTGTAGACACCGTTAGCATGACACTAGTTGATGGAAGCACCTAAAGGCTAGCACATGGATGAACAAGTTATGGATGACTTGGAGGGATCCAATAGGCGTGAGACTGATGGAGGTAACTAGAAGACTTAGGTCTAGGTTAAGGGTGGTCTAGCAAGTATGAGGGCATCATACTTGGGATTAAACCTTATGATTGAGGTTATCAGTCGACTGGGGCTTTATTCTAGTCGGCTGATCAAGTGTTTTGACACTTGACAACCAAGTCAACACTCAGTAGTCGACTGGTATTATGACCAGTCAAACTGATGTAAGTCGACTGGTGCTCGACTGCGACCTTATAGGCTTGATAGTCGACTGCTCACTTGATCAGTCGACTGATGGAAGTCGACTGCCATGGATAGAAGTCGACTGCTGGTTTGATGTCGTGAGCACAAAACACTTGGTAGCCGATCGGGCAGTCTGCAACGGGCATTGGTAGTCGATTGATAATATTGGCAGTCGACTGCCAAGTGATCCGTTGGAGCTTTTCCAGCGTGGATCAAGTCATTGTCTCACAATGACACTGTTGGAAGTCGACTGGGGCCTTATGGAAGTCAACTACTAGGCGTGAAATTAGCCCGTTGCAGGTTAAAAGGAGCAACTCGTGGGAGATTTCGGCATCAATTTTCTGAGAGCTTTCTTGAGACGATTTGAAGGCGAAGTGCAGGTGCATTTCAGGGTCCTTCAATCTCATCCAAGCAACCAATAAGCAAGTGCTCAAAACCCTAGTTTGTAAAGTGTTCTTTACATTTCAGTTGTATTTTGGTTGTATTTCTTTGTATTGCTTTTGTAATCATTTGTACGAGATTTCTCCACCTCTAACGTGTTATCGAGAAGGAGTGATTGAGTAGTGGTGTATGTTTGCATCGCTAGGGCTCATTCGAGCCCAATCCGTGGAGTAGGAACCTTGAGGTTCTGAACCACATTTTACCTCGTATTGTTCTTGTGCTCTTGTTGTATTTATTTTATTATTGTATATTCCACTGCATATAACAAGTTTTGTAGCAAGCACGCGATCAAATTCCATCAAACCGATGACAATGCTATTCACCCCCCTCTAGCTAGTGCATAGGTCCTAACAAGTGGTATCAGAGTGAGAGCACTCTTCATTTGGACTAACCGCCAAGAGAGCACCACTAGAGGGTGAAGAAAAAGATGGAATTCGAAGATAAATTGGGATGGGACATCAACACCCCAATTCCCTTTGCCTTTTATGGATGAGAAGACTTCAATCAATAGAAGGCGAGGATTGAAGACTTCATGATGATGATGGACTTAGATGATTGGGCCATGTTGATGGAAGGGTTCAAATTTCCAAAAGGGCCAAAGGGAGGGTTCCTCAAAATGAAGAAGTGGACCGAAGAACAACTCTGAGAATTCGACAGGAGTAATAAGGTAATCAAATTTTTAAGTGATTTAATTCCTAAGATGTTGTGTCTAAATTAAGAGAATACAAGGATGCAAAGGAGTTTTGGAGCGAATTAGCTAAGCTCCATGAAGAACCATCCATGGCTCAAGTAGAAAGAGAGCCCCAAGAAGAAGCATAATCATCCTCACAAGAAAGTGAAGATTCGGAGGTCAAGGTGTGTTCGACATCCGAGGAGGAAGAGGTAGAAGAAGCCTCCACTTTAAGGTTTGAGGGGGAGGAGAGGCCATCTGTTAGGACCCTTGGAATGGCTAGAGGAGGGGTGAATAGCGAAGATGAAATTCGATCTCGTTTGTGTCTACAATTTCGTTAGCGCAGCGGAATATATATAATGATAAAAGCAATAACGAAATAGACAACAAGCTAACACAATGATATAACGTGGTTCGGAACCGCACGGTTCCTACTCCACGGATCGAGCTCTAAAGAGCCCTAGTGATGCATACGCACTCACTAATGATAAACACTCCTTCTCGACACAAGTCGGAGGCGGAGAAACCCCTTACAATAAATCTTACAACAGTAAGAATGAAATACAAGCAATATACAATGTAAATATGAAATACAAGTAAAGAAAAGACTTTACAACACTTGTTTTGATTGCTTGAATGCTTGGTTGCTTGCTTGCACTTGGAGACCTGATTTGCACCAACAAATAGCCCCAATAGCCCTCAAGAACCAACATCTTTTTCCTCCATCACGAGCTCCATATATAGCTTCAACCTGTGCTGGAAAAAGTCTATCAGTCGACTGATCGGGACCATCAGTCGACTGATGCCACTGTTGTCGTGAGACAACGACTAGTTCCACATTGTATAAGTCCAACGAAACTACCATCAGTCGACTGATTGTAACCATCAGTCGACTGATGGAGTCCTCACTCGACCAGTCGAGTCTCGACTCCATTCTGTGGCCGAATTCTCGAGCACCAGTCGACTGATCACACGATCACCGATCATTGATCCATCACCGACCGCTAACCTATGGCGATCATCGCTAGGCCATAACCCGCAATAAACCCTAGTTGATCGGGGTCCGATCGCCACATGGCACCCGACCGCACACCTCAAACATGAGGTTTTAACTCAAGTATGGTTCCCCCATACTTGCTAGACCACCCTTAGCCTAGACCTAAGCCTTCTAGCCACCTCCATCAGCCTCACGCCTCTCGGATCCCTCCAAGTCATCCATGACTTGTTCATCCATCGCGCTAGCCTTCAGTGCTTCTCCGGCTATGTCATGCTAACGGTGTCTACACCACCAAGGCACATTGGACTTACGCCGCCAAGACTCCGCTTGGACTTTACGCCGCCAACCATTGGACTTGTGCTGCCAAGACTACCGCTTGGACTTTACGCCGCCAATATTAAACCCCTTGGACTTCAAATGCTAACCCATGTTAGACTTTCCATGCCAAGACCATGCTTGGACTTTCCTTGCCAACTCATGTTGGACTTTCCATTTGCCAAGACCCATGCTTGGACTTTCCTTGCCAACACATGTTGGACTTTCCATTTGCCAAGACCCATGCTTGGACTTTCCTTGATAATTATATTGTCATATGTTTTTGTCGAAACATCAAAACACATCAAAACATCACTCGAGCCAAACTCGAGTCCTGGTCAATCGTGACCTGGGCCGATTACACCAACAATCTCCCCCTTTTTGATGTTTGACAAAAACCAAACAAATTATTGAGTTAGGACACTAACTCAAATCCCTTACCAATTTTCCAAAATTGGTAAATACTCTCCAAATGTTTTCCCCAAACATTCTCCCCCTTTTTGACTAACATCAAAAAGGTCTTCTCTCCAAGGAGGTCAATGTCTCATGTCCCAATGATATCTTACAATCTCCCCCTTGGTCTAAAAATATCTAGGATGTCTACCATCTTCCTAGTGATAAATCCCATATCACTCAAGAGAGGCAATCCTATTCACTCTCCCAATTTCCAGATTGGGTATCACAAAAACTCATTTTACCTTTCCATAAGGAAAAAATACCATTCATCATCCCATGATGAATTCCTTCCCTTAAAGGCTTGCTCCCCCTTGACCATTGCACCAACAATGTCCTTGGGAAGTCCCTAAACCAATAGGAACTCAAAACCATCAAAATTAAGGTTAGAAATTCAACATTGAACTTTCCAACACCTTAAAATTGATACAAACCCCAAATACTTCTCCTAATCCATATCCAATGGATTTACACCCTTTATAATGCTTCCCAAAGCATATCCTAGGGTTAGGAGTGATTAGGGACCATAACTGTAGATGAAATCGGGTTAAACAACCTTGTTTACCCCGAATAAGCTACCAATGAGTGATTCAAAAAATCACGATCGGAACCTCCATCGATCGCCACCCAGTAAGCGATCGATATCAAAATCCCGATTTTCAGTTATTAGAAATGAGTTTTGAAAAATCATAACTAATTATACGTATATCGAAAAATCACGAAATTTGATACGTATAATACTTATGACTAATACAATGGGTGAAAAATGTTTGAAAATTATTTTACCCATTAAATAGTGAAATTGGTACAAAGTTCAAAACCATTGAAATTTTCAATGTTTTGGCCCTACTTTGTATCAACTTCATCAATGGTGATTGCTATCAAAAGATAGACTTCACCAAGGTTTTTCAAAATGATTTTAAAATGTTTTCAAAACCTTATCTTGGATCATATTTCTTGGGCTCTATGTACGTGACTTGTACACAAGCTTTCCTAATGATCCAAAATGGAATTGGAGGAGTTTTAGTTCATCTAGATGCAAAAACTATGCACCTTGAACTTAACTCATATCCTAGCATCTCACATGTATCTATGGTGTACAAATACACATACATGTCAATTAGATGTGAGATGTGGGTTTTGTTCTCCCTAAACTAGGGTTTCATGCATTTTCTAAAGCAACTCTACTTGATTCCCTTATAATTGGGACTCTAAGTCATGCTATAGTCCTTAAATCAATTTTAATCAAGTTAATGCATGAATGTATGATCATGGCATAAATAATAGCATTATTAAAAACATGGCCAATGATCATGATGTCATGACATATGATGAAATTTAAGAACACATGACATCTAAAGTAACCCTAAACAATGTCATGACATGGTATATGATAGCAATACAATTATACAAATATTCATTCATACACACAAGATTTTTCAGAAACAAAGATTTCATTTAACTTAAAATTTATCTTTTACATTCAAAATGGAGATTGGCTATGCTCAATCTCACTACAAAAATTGACAACCACAAAAAATCTAATATCCTTTAATCGTCCGCAGGAGGTGGCGGCGGAGGAGGCTGCTGACTCAGAGTCTAGGCCCGCATCATCTCTAGCATATCGAAATGATGTCGCTCTATGCGCCGGACTCTCCATCCTATCGAGACGCGTCTGAAGGATGCCCGGCACAAGATCTCTCGACCTAGAGTCCACCGATCACGATAGTCAACCGGACTCAGGCCACGATGATCCGATGGACTCGCCGTGATGTGTGTCAGACATCCGTCATCCTCACGCTGGTCTCTGCATCCTCGTGGTCCTCTGTCCGCCTCTGGGTGCCGGAGGAGGCCGCTTCAGGCGCTGGGTGGTGGTCGTGGCGCTAACTCCATCTCGCTCCGCTTATCCTTAGCTTCGCTAACGAAGTTACGAATCGATATGATCGTACACCTCCGATAGGCCGCAGAGCCCCTATGGATGTTGATGCCTACGGAGTCGAACCATGCTGTGATGATATGACCAAATGACATATGCACTTTCCCTTGTACAAGAGAAGTGAAGTGCACAATGCAGTGGAAAATGTTCAATGCAAAGTTTATATCTAACTGATGACGCATGACATATAGAAGAAAGAGATGGAGAGGCCGAATCTTGGCCAGACTCCGAGTGACAATGGGCAGAAAACACCCAACAATGACCTTGTAAAGGACATTGTCAGGTGCAGATAACTCGATGATAGGAAATAGATTCTGGGCCAGTGGACGAGGATAACCAAAGATATGCTCATGCATGGACTCCATAGAGATATGATCAAAAGGCTCAGGTAGAGGAAAGTCCATGGTAGGGTAAAAGATAAAGGTGTTATCTGAAGGCCTACACTCGAGAAACTCCTGCAGTATCGCAGGAGTGAACTCTAACTCGCGTTTTGCAACACGAGTAGTGTACGTAGGGCCGTCATCCACCTTTTTAAGGTTTTGATAGAATTCCTTAATAAGGTCATCATTAATTGGATGCGTGTACAAGACGATCTTCATCAGATTGTAGTATGCAATTAATTCCATGACGTCACTACAATGCCTATTGAAAAAGTTCCTATCGATGTACCTAACCAACATAGGTTGGTACAATCGAGATTCACCCTCGGGTGGATCATTCCTACGGGCTCTCCTATTATGAATGCAATGTGATGATATGACATGCAATGACAACAATACACGATTAGATAAACCTAAATTGTAATGGAAATGAAAATTAGGGCTCGAAAAGAAAAATCGTTACTTAGGCGCCATTTGAATGTGTGTGCTGGAGGGAAGACTCAAATGTTTGCTGAGGATCGCCGGAAAGCTTCAGACGTCGGAACCCTAATCGGAATAGGAGAAATAAACCCTAAATCGCGCGAACTAGGGCTCCAAAATAGGTGAAAGATGGAAGAGGAGAGGCTTGTTTATCAAACCTAGGACTTTGGAAGGTTGGCACGGCCGGAAGAGTTGGTCGGAGAGGGAGACGGCGATCGGAGACCGAAGGAAGAAGAAGGAGTTCGTCGTGTGAAGACGCCGAACCCTAGCGGTTCGCGTTTTAAAGCGATTGATCGGCCGATCGATGTGGAGCATCACGATCGATCGGGTTTATTACGTTTACCGAGCGTGATCGATCCGGCCGATAATCGATCGCCAAACCTTCAGAACATGCTTACGCAAGAGTATCGGGCCGATCGATGTTGCCCATCGCGATCGATGTGCACATCACTCGACTGCTCGTCGAGCACTCGACTGATGGCCTTCGGCCTCGGTGAACAGTACCATCAGTCGACTGATGGACCTCGTCAGTCGACTGATGTTCGATCAGTCGAGTCATGGAGCTAGCACTCGACTGATGGCCGTATCGTATCGGCGCTACGGTTATCGACCGATAATCAGATATCGATCGATATCGATTTCGATTCAAAATCGTAAAATCTCGATTTCATCATCTTAATTGTTCCATTTTATCATGTTAGATCTTGTATATCGAATGTATTGATGTTA